>NW_020868733.1:766797-784297 GCF_003789085.1 Penaeus vannamei
TCATAGTTCCAGTCGCTCTCAAAGACAGTCAAAGTAACAGTCGTTTTTACAGTCAAGTAACAGTTAAGGCCTCTTCCACGTCACTAATAGTCACATTCGGTGCCACAGTCACTAACCGGCGCAGTGACAACCACAGTCGCTTTCCCAGTCACACTGTCAGTTATAACCACAGCTGTAGTTACAACCACAACTGTTTACAACCACAACTGCAATAGACACAGTGACTGTTGCAAATAGTTACAGGCACAGAGTCACAATTAGTCATAATAAGTTTGAGTCAAAGCAAAAATGATAGTACAAAAAAGTAATGATAATGATAGTAACAATAATGATAATAGTGATGATGATAGTAATAATGATAATGATGATAATGATAACTATGATAATAATAGATAAGAAATAGCTAAATTAATGCTAAGGACAGGACCAATAATGATAGTAGTGACGATGAGAACAGTAATGATAGTGATGATACTGATAACTATGATAATGATAGATAAGAAATAGCTAAATAAATGCCCCCCCCTTTCCTGCACTGAGCCAGGGGGGGGGAGGGGGAGCCTGTTGGTGGCTCGTCGTCGCAACCCCCCTCCCCCTCCACCCCTCCCCCCCTCTCCCGCCTCTTTGTACCGTTTCGCCTCAAACTCATTCTGGCTCTTAATTGGCCGTGTGTTACCAGTTCATCTCAGTCACGAGTTCGGCATCAGGCCAATTAAGGAAATTGCTTTTTTTTTTTTTTTTTTTTTTTTTTTTTTTTTTTTTTGAAGACGCACTTGGGCCTCGGTTGGTTTGGGAAGCAGCGGTCGAAAGGTTTTCCTTCTCTGTCACGATAATTGTTGTTGTTTTTGTTTTGTTTGTTTTTTTTTGTTTGACGATAATTTTTTTTTTTGGGGGGGTGGGGGGTTTGTTTCCTTGTTCTGTCTTTCTTTTTGGTTCTTTCGTTCTTTTTATTCCTTGGTGTTTTCTTGATTTTTTTTTTTTTTTTTTTTTGTCTCTTTTGTTTTTTTTTTCGCTTGTTATTTTTTTATTTATTTTTTAACTCTTTTCGTTCTTTTTTCTTCTTTCTTTCTCTTCATCCCCTTTTTTTTTTATCTCTTTCTTCTTTCCCTTTTCACTTGTTCTTTTCTTATCTCTTCTCTTCCTTATCTTTTTTGCCATTCATTCTCTTCGGCTTTCCTTTCTTCCTTTCATTCCTTCCCTTCCTTCCCACTTCCCTTTCCACCCTTCCTTCCTCCTCCTTCGCTCTTCCCCTCTTTTTCTCTCTTTCTTCACCCCGTATTTTGTGAACACGGCAACCCTCGTGAATAAAAAGCTAAAAGGGTTTAGATCTGTTCGAGTAACTTCATAAGTAATTTGATAAATCCAGGTGTCATTTTTTAAAGGAATGATTGAAAGGTTTCACTTGGGGGAATCATTTGAAATAATTCACGGGGCTTATATACTTAGGTGTGTAAAAGGAACTTGCGAATTGAGTGAAATATTCAGTTGCAGCATATGTGACCTAGGATGACCTTTGGAGATCACGTGACCCTGTCGATCCCGTTAACCTGGCTGAGTTGTCTTCTGTCTCTGCCCTTTTTGTCTTCTTTCTCTCCCTCGTTCGTTTGTTGTTCCTTCTCGTTATTTATCGGGGTTTGTTATTCTCTCGTCTTTCCTTTTTTTGTGTGTGTGTGACCTGATGGTTTAGACACATATCACCAGCTGTTTTTTTGTGTCTCGTGCTTCTGTTTCTGCTCCTGCCTCTGTCTCTGTTTCTGCTTCTTTGTCTGTTTCCCCTGCGTCTACTTCTCTTTCTGCTTCTTCTCTTGCTTCTGTTTCTGTTTCTCTTTCTGCATCTGCTTCTATTTGCTTCTCCTCATCCGCATCTGCTTCTGTCTCTGTCTTTGTTTCTCCTTCTCCTTCTTCTCCATCTACTTCTATCTCTGTTTCTCCTTCTGCTTCTGCATCTGCTTTTGTCTCTGCCTTAGTTTCTCCTTCTTCTTCTCCATCTACGTCTGTCTCTATTCCTCCTCCTTCTCCTCCTTCTGCACGTGTTTCCGTCTCTGCCTTTGTTTCTCCTCCTCCTTCTTCTCCATCTGCTTATGTCTCTCCTTCTCCTTCTCCATGTGCTTCCGTCTCTGCCTTTGCTTCGTCTCTGTTTCTCCTTCTCCTTCTCCTTCTGCCTTTGTTCCGTCTCTGCTTTGCTTCTGTCTCTGCTCTTTCTCCTTCTCCTTCTCCTTCTCCTTCTGCCTTTGTTCCTGTCTCTGTTTCTCCTTCTCCTTCTCCTTCTGCCTTTGTTCCCGTCTCTGCCTTTGCCTCTGCTTCCGCCGTTCACGTGAAAGAGGGAATCATGTTCATCAAATTATTCCGGGGTTGCCCAAAGAGGACCTCGGGTACTGATCTTGCAATTAATCGGAGGATAATCAAGGGGCCTTGGCTTGTGATCCAGGCTGGTGTGGGGGAGGAAGGAGAGGAGGAAGGAGGAGGAAGGAAGGGAGGAGAGGGAAAGGGGGAGGAAAGGAAGGAGGTGGGAGGAGGGAAGGAGAGGGAGAGTGAGAAGGGGGGAGGTGGAGGGAGGGAGAAGGGGAAGGGAAGGAGGGGGAAGGAGGGGAGAAAGGGGAAAGGAAGGAGGTAGGGAGGGAGGAGAGGGAGAGGTGAAAGGGAAGGAGGTGGGAGGAGGTAGGAGGGAGGAAAGGGGAAAGGAAGGAGATGGAAAGGGAGGAAGGAAGAGGGGGAAGAAGAAGGGGAAGCAGGAGGGAGGGGAGAAGAGGAGAAGGGAGGAAGGAGGAGTAGAAATGGTAATGGTTAGGAGGGGGTCATGGGATGGTGTGTGTGTGTGTGGTGTATATGCAACATATGATGTGAAGAGCGTGTAGGTATGTATAGGTGTGTGTGCGCGCGTGTGTGTATGCGTCTGTGTGTGTGTTGCGGTGTGTGTGTGTGTGTGTGAGTGTTTGTGTGTTTGTGTGCTTGCGTGCGTGTGTTCTGACGTGGAGGCTTTTCCTGTAACTCTTGTATAAACATTCCATCTCTACCTCCGTTCTTATCACTTCTGCCTTTAACACTCGCACGCCCACTCGCTCTCCCTCCCCTCACTTACTCATCCCGCGACCCGCCCGCGCCCTCACTCACCCACCTACCCACCACCCCACCCACCCAGTGATTTACTCGGTCAACTTTGCTCTCTAAAACACTCGTGTGCACGCCCTCTCCCGCCCACTCCCCTCCCGCTCTTTAAAACACTCCTATTCACTCACCTTAGCAACTCACTCGTTTTAGAATACTCATACTCACTCATGCTTACTCACTCGCATGTCTGTCGACTCTCTTTAGAACGCCCATACTGACCTAGCCGCTAGACAAACCCACTTTCTGAAGTCATGACTCGCCCTTTAAGAAAAAACAAACCCACTCTATTCACCACTCATCCACCCACTCACCCACAAGCTCATCCTATTACTAACCCACCCACCAACCTACCCACTAACTCACCCACCCAAATCACACCACACCCACCCACTCGTCCACCCTCTCACCTACTCACCCACCCACCTACCCACCCACTCTCACCCACCACCTACCCCCACCTACTCACCCCACATCACCACCAACTCATCCACACCACCCACCCACTCATCCACTCACCCACCATTCTCCCTTTATTTAGAACTTCCCACCCACCCAAGCCATGCACACTGGAGGTGGGCGTGAGGCAGCATCTAAAGGATCGCACATCTGGCAGGTACCTGTGGTGGGTGGGTGGGTGCGTATGTGCGTGTGTTTGTATGCGTCGGGCGTGTGTTTGTGCGTGCGTGCGTGCGTGCGAACACCAGGTCCTTTTGTTTGTCTGGACTTTGACCTCTTGTCACCTTTGGAGAGTGCTGGCTTAAGGGTGGTTGTTGTTCCATTCTTCCATTCTCTTATTCTCTTCTTCTTCTTTCTCTTCCTTTCATTCTTTCGTTTCCCTCTTTCTTTCTTTTTTTCTTGTCTTCATTCTTTCATTCTTCTTTCTCTTATTTTTCTCATTCTTTCATTCTCATTCTTTCTTTCTTTAGCATTTATTCTCATTCTCTCAGTTTCGTCTCATTATTTCATTTCCTTCTTTCTTTCTTTTTTCTCTTTCCTCTCATTCTTTCATTTTCCCTCTTCCTTTCTTTATCAGTTATTCTCATTCTCTCATTCTCCCTCTTTCTTTTTTCCCTTTCCTTTTATTCTCTCAATCTCATTCTTCCTCTTCTACTGTTTTTTTCACTTTTTTCCTATTCTTTTGGGGAGTGTATCTGGTTCTCTTTGTGTTCTGTCTATTCTTTTTCCTCTGCTTTTTCGTTTTCGTTTTTCTCTCTCTCTTTTTCCTTTTTCGTGTTTGTAGTTTTTTATTAATTTTCTTTTCTTCCCCCTCTCCTTTATCTTTCTTTCTCTTGCTCCCTTCCATTTTTTTCATATTTACATTTTTTTTTCTTATTATTTTTATTGTTTTCATCTACTTCTGTTTCTTTGTTTTTTATCTTCTCTTTTCATCATTTTTTTGTTTTTTTGTTTTTCCATTCTATCTGTTTATCTCCTTCCCCCTTTCACCCAGATCTCATTTCTTCTTCTCCTCTTTCGTACCATTTCCCTTCCCCCTCCTCCCCCCACACACACACCCCACACCTCACCCCATCCCCCCAAACCCCCCCTCCCATCCAAACTCCCCTCACCCCAAACTCCACCCTCCTCTCCACCTCTCCTACTCTCCCTATCCTACTCCCCCTCCTCCACTCCCCCATCTCCCCTCCTCCCCTCCACTCCCCTCCCACTCCCCCACTCTCCCTCCTCCCACCTCCCCCCTCCCCCTTCCCACTCCCCTCCCCCACTCTCCCCCTCCCCCTCCCCATCTCCCTCCCCCTACTCCCCCCTCCTTCCCCCACTCCCCCATCACCCCCTCCCCCCCCCCCACCGCCGCATACCGGATGTGGCAGCGCTTGCTATGAGGAGCCCATGCTGAGCCTCGTCTGTCTTTTATATCCATTATTTTTCCTTCGTGGGAGCCATTTTATCCAGAGTAATCTATCTCATTCGCTTCCATGTATTCGTGCAATCTCGCGAATGTAGGCGCAGTAGGTTGGGGAGGGGGGTTGGGGGGGGCCGGATGGGGGGGGTGGATGCGCTTCGCGGATGCTCGCATGGCGGGGGTATGTGGAGGGGGGGGGGGGGGCTGGCAGCATAATGCAGGCACATACGCGCGCTCTTTGCTTTTTTTTTTTTTTTAATTGGTCTGTGAGGAGGCTTATGTATGTGCGTGCGCGTGGGACACGTATATGCACGCACGCACGCACGACAGGCACGCACCGCGCGCGCGCACACACACACACACACAACACACACACACACACACACACACCACACACTACACACACACACACACACACAACACACAAACACAAACACACACACACAACACCACACACACACAAACACACGACACACACACACACACACAAACACACACACACACACACACACACAACACACACACACACACACACACACGCACACACAAACACACCGCCACATTCAACACCGCGCACACTACACACACACACACACAAAACACACACCACCACACACACACACCACACACACACATCACACACACATCACACACACACACACACACACACACGCACTCTCACGTATCGTATGGCAGGTGGCGTCCCCGCTCTACTGTACCTGTATGATAATATCCATTTATTATAGCGAAGTTTGACCTTGATTGGATCTACATAAGGAGGGGAGGGGGGAAGGAGGGGGGGGAAAGGGAGAGGAGGATGGGGGACGGGGAGAGGAGGAAACGGGAGGGGAGAGAAGGGAGAGTGATGGAAGGAGGAATGGGAAGGGAGACGTGTTGGAATGAAGGGAGAAGAAGAAAAGAGACGAGGGACAACGCCAGATGACGAGAGGATGAGGGTAAGATGAGGAATGAAGAGGGGAGGGAGGGGGATGAAAAGGGGGGGGGGGGGGGGCTTCCGGCCTTCGAATGGAAGTTTCATTCCATCAAAAAAGGGAAAGAAGAGATGGAATGGAGGAAGGAGAGGGAGAAGGGAAAGAGAAAGCGAGGAAGAGGAGAGGGGAAGGAAGGAATGAGAGAGAGATGGGGAGAATAAGAGGGAATAGGGTAAAAGGGTATAGATAGAGAGGGGAAGGAGAAGATATATGGGATAAGATGGAGGAGAGGAAAGAAAAGACCGAATGAAAAGAGAGGAAGAAGAATAGTAGAGAGAGAGAAATGAAGGTAGGAGATGAATAAAATGAAGGTATGGAAGGGAGGAAACATGAGAAAGGTGATTTTATGGAGAGGAAATGAAAGAACCGAAGAGGGAAAAAAATGGAGGAAGATAGGATATAAAGGAAGGGAAAGGAGAAACAGCGGTAAAAGAAGAGAGAGTGACAGAGACACAAATAGCGATAAAGCGAGGAAAAACAGAGAAACAAACGGCAAAAGAAAGACTGACAGACAATACTGATAAACGAGAAACAGAAACGGAGAACAAGAGAGACAGAGAAATTTCCACAATGCAATCACTCGCAACCGACCTTCATAAATGAAGTGATATTTACAGCCTCTTCGTCGTGTTGCTCTCCCACTCCGGACTGGCAAGAGATGGATGCGGCCTCTGTGTAGCAGAATAGATCCCTAATATTATGTACTGTGGTTTTTTACGACCATAATAGGAGCCGTCGTAAAAGAGTGCATGGCAACCGAGCGCCTCTTGCAAGGGGGGGGGGGGAAGTCGCCGAACGAATGAAATTCGTCTATATTTTTTCCCCTTTCCCCTCTTCCTATCTTCCCTCTCCCCTCTCCCCACCTCGCCCTCTTCCTTTTCCCTATCCTCCCCTCTCCTATACCTGCCTCATCTTCCCTTTCTTCCATCGATGTCTATTCTCTCTCCCTTCCTTCCAAACCTTTTTCCATTTTATTCTTCATTCCCTATTTTCTCGTCCTTCCTCCCTCCTTTTCCCTCACGTCCCCCACACTTTAACCCCCCGTTCCTTTTTTTTCCCGTCATCCCACTCCTCCTCTTCCCTCCCTTTCCCCCTCCTTTCCTCATCTTTCCACCCCTTTTCCTCTTAACCCCTCCTCATCCTTCTTCCCCCCTCTCCCCTTTCCCCTTCCAACTTCCCTCACCTTCCCTAACTACCGCACCCTCTTCTTTTCTTTCCCCTCCCCCTCCTCCTCGATCCTCTCCCCTCATCCCTCCTCCCCCCCTCCATCAACTCTCCTCCACCCTCCTCCTCCTCTTTCCCCCCCTCCCCTCCCTCCTCACCCCTCCTTCCCCCCTCATCAACTATCCTCCTCCCCCCCTCACCCTCTTCCCCACCCCCTCCTCCACCCCTCTTCCTTCACCCTCCCCCCACCCTCTACTTCACTTCCCCTCGTCCTCACTGCCCCTCTACCGAATTCCCTTTGAAACGCCGCCGTACATTATCCTCGTGAGAAAATAAGAGACAAAGCTTCAAAGAATCTACTCCCCGTAATTAACTCCTCCGCTGACCGGTGAGCCTCTTTCCTCTCTCCCTCATCTTTCCCTTTCTCTTCTCTTTCTCTTTCTCTTTCTCTTTCTCTTTACTCTTTTCCTCTTTCTCCTTTCTCTCTCTCTCTATCTCTCTTCTCTATCTCTCTCTCTCTTCTCTATCTCTCTTCTCTTCTCTCTCTCTCTCTCTCCCTCTCATCTCTCCTCTCTCGTCTCTCTCTCGTCTCTCTTCCGTCTCTCTCTCTCTCTTCTCTCTCTCTCCTTTGAATATAATTTTTACAATTAGGTCTAAAAGATTGGCGAATTAGGTCTGGGTGACTTTGCGTTTTTGGGTTCAATCTTTTTTTTTTTTTTTTTTTGGTGTCGGTTGAGGGCGAAAGGAGGGGCGGGTGGTTTTTTTGTTGTTATTGTTATTTTTTCTCTTATTTTTTTTCTTCGTATTTTCGGATTTTTTTTTTTTTCTGATATTTTTTTTTTTTATTTTATTTTTCGTTTTCTTTTTTTCTTATTTTTTGGTTATTTCTCTTCTTTTTTGAGTCCCTTTCCTTATTTTATTTTTTTTCCATTTATTTTCGAGTTTTCTTTCTATTTAATTTACGTTTACTCAAGATATCCGCTTTTTCATCGTTTTTCTTTCTTTAATTTTTTTTGGCATTTTTCTTCACACGCTTCTTTTTCTCTCCCTCCTTTTTTTCCCTCCCTCCCTCCTCCTTTTCCTTCCCTCCCTTCCTCCCTCCCTCCCTCCCTTCTTCCTCCCTCCCTCCCTCCCCCTTTCCCTCCCTTTCCTTCCCTCCCTTTCCTTCCCCTCCCTCCTTTTCCCTCCCTTCCCTCCTATCTCCTCCCTCCCTCCTCCTCCCTCCCTCCTCTTTTCCCTCCAATTATCTCAAAAAAATAGTCCTAGAATGGCGNGAGAGAGACGAAAGAGAGAGGAGAGAGAGAGGAGAGATGAGGAGGAGAGAGTGGAGAAGAAGTGAGAGATTAAGAGAGAGTTTGAGAGAGATTGAGAGAGGGAGAGAGAGAGAGAGAGAGAGAAAGAGAAAGAGAGAGAGAGAGAAATTGAGAGAGGGAGAGAGAGAGGGGGTGGAAGAAAAACAGAGGAGAGCAGAAAAGAGAGAGAAGAGAAAGAGAGAGAGAGAGAGAGAGAGAGAGAGAGAGAGAGAGAGAAGAGAGAGAGAGAGAGAGAGAGAGAGAGAGAGAGAGAGAGAGAGGAGAGAGGAGAGAGGGAGAGAGAGAGAGAGAGAGAAGAGAGAGAGAGAGAGAGAGAGAGAGAGAGAGAGAGAGAGAGAGAGAGAGAGAGAGAGAGAGAGAATATGTAATTTTAAGATCTGCACCAGGGTAACCGTGTAGGCCATAGAAACTCAATTTTGAAATTTAATCCACGCGCCATTGCGCGTGTCATTCGACCTTCAATCTCTCATACTCATTTTATGCAGATTAGGTTCCTTAACTTAATTTTTAATTGTTATTAGTCAGTAGTTAAACAAAATCAGATAGTATAACCTTGGAATCTGTTTTACGTTGACACCCATCATATTATTGGAACTCATGTGTTCTTCAAAAACACGTGCAGACCAGGTGCCACATGCTCTGTAATAATCCTTTTTGAATATGAATTCTATACTAAACATTGAATTCAAAATTAAATGTCGTCTAATTATATTAATGCAAGGCATTTCAATTCTGAACACTATGCTAATTATAAGTATAATGTAAAAACTCTTTCGGTGATGTGGCAACAGTGGCACGAGCTGGATGTGCGTTGGGCGGACAAGTGCAGCGCTTACACTTGTCCGCGCGAGTCGCTCTGAGGATGTGGTGAGACGCGCGTGTGCCATAAACCTTCTCCCTTGTCGGAATGTCACGCAGAAAGCAGAAATTTCCCGTCCACCTGAAAAGTGAGTAAATGTTAAGAGAGTGTAAAAATGTGATGTAACAAGTGCTTTACATGAGAACCAAGAAGACACACAATACAGTGTAATAACCTCGCTCGAGTCGTGGGTGTGTGGGTACGTGTTGGTGTTGTGTGGCAAGTGTTGGGGATGCTGTTCTATCATCAGTTGTCAGTGTCCGTCACCAGCATACGTCGTATGATTAAACTCTTTCTGATTATTCATGCTAAAGTAATGTAGGAAAACTGCCTGCTCAAAATACCAATATTGGTCCATGTTTGAAAACAAGACACTAACTGGCAACCGACTGCCCAAAGCTGACCACACGAACTTGTGTCGCTTGATCATACAGTAGATATTTCCTGTTGTTTGTTTCACCACTTTCAGCGTCAGCACCGAAAGTGTTTATCTGTTAGAAATGGTTTGTACTCATAACCAAATCAAAACATGCCACTCCCTGCTTCCATTATGCCCATTATATAGGTCTGAAAGCATGATGTTATGTATTTCTTACTTTTTCAAAGTATGCATTTCACAGTCTCCTTCAGGCTTACGAGATTTTTGCCATGCAGGGGCTCGTATCAGTTTTCGGGGATCTAACTGCAGGCTTTGCTTTTTGATAAAACCTTTATCAAGTTCAATATATACAGAAGAAATCAATTAAACACTGGCTTCCATTGATAAATAATTTACTTGTCGGTTTTGTAATTATGAATGTCGACTAGCCCATTTTAAAACTAGAAAAACGCATGACAGGCCTTGATATTTATTCGAATCACGTGCCCTTTCACACCTGTCGCCCAACGCTCACTTAATTACTCTTGTAGCTCCAAGAAAACTTGCAAATCTCACACACCCCTTATTCTACTCGGCATACTTTGCGACCGCTTCAGCCTATGGAGATGGCGAGTTGTGAGTCGTAAATAGTGAGTGGCCTTTCATACGCTAGTGTAAACCCGCATTCCAACTCTCATGTCACATTACAAGTCAACCAAAACAATAAAATTATTAGCCTATTTTGTTCAGTTAACAATAACATGTTACTTTAATTAGTAAATGTTGACAGGATAGCCGTACATATGTTTAATGCGACTGTAGGTTTCAGACATCCAAGACATACATACCGGCGCTTTTATTTTATGTGATTGATTAATTGTGTTAAAGAATACCAGTTTCTAATTGGTCTCGTACTCGGGGCCTCGGGCTGTGCGTTTGATTTTTTTTTTTTTTTTTTCGTCGTGCCAGGATGAAAGAGTGGGACTCACGATTTTAAACCGCTACGGCAGGAGGAATTGCTGGGTCTTGACCTTGAACCTGCGCCTGCTGTGACTCACGGGCGGCTCCCACGCTCGACGTCGCCTACTCCCTCACTCCCACGCCATCGCATTCTCGCACACATCCCGTGCACAGCTTCGTGTTGTGACGAATTTATATCCGTTTCTTTCGAAGTAAATCAAAGGCATACATTTCTTCGATCTGTAACGTCATGCACGCGCTTATGCGCTGACTTGGGATTGAATGTGGGCGATGGTAAGGAATCCGAGAGTATCCAGGCAACGCTTGTCGAGCGGAATACGCGAGAGATTACCTGACGGTGGTGCGTGGGGAGGGGGAACTCGCCACAAATGCACGTGATTCTCTTCCAATGATCTTGATTATTATATGATACTTGCTTCGACTTTAAATCAAATGGCGGTCGGTTCACTCAGTTATACACAATGGCCTTAATTTTCCCCTCTACACATGTCACTTGATGCTTCTGCTTAACATTGCGTGGTTGGTCTCGTGTGTCATTCGCATAAGGATTTCTCCGTGATGTTGCTTTAATAGAACAGGAGGTTGTGTGTCATGTGGAAAACTTGCAATTTGTGAAATTTATCTGGAGGAAGGACGGCGTATGTCAAAGAGGGTGGTGGCATGCTTCAGGTTGTGGGATGCCGTGTGTAAAGTGATGATGTGTCAGGCGGTGGTATCAACTACGCCAATGGGATGGGAAAATGTGTTAGTGTTAATTGTAACAGCCACACTTTCGCTGGTTAGGATAGCTCGATTTGAGCGCATGTGGGGAGAGGGTAAAATGTCGAGTAAAACTGAAAGAAAGTGGGATTGAGGGGTAAGCAACATGGTGTCTGTGAGGGCACCAAAGGGGAGAGTGGCGTTTGATAATGCTGGTTCTTGTCAGGGGCGCCTGATGTCACATGAGATGGCAAGAGAGCCTATGGCAGCGGACAACGAATCATCAGTGCGCCCCGTGGGAATTGTGTCATGAGTGGCAGGTCACTGTTGGTAAAATGAGTAGATTTGACGGGAGTATTAAAGTAAGTATTAAAGTAGACACCGAAGAGCAAAATTGCATGGTGTCATGCCAGGAGTCTGGTCACACTCGAGCCCAAGGTTGAGAGCTCATCAGGTAGCGGTGATTCCCATGCCTGCTCTCCTGCGTCTACCCTGCGGTCGTTGCCACATGACGAGTAACTATTTCTTACCTGAAGGCAAATAAAGCAATATTTCTTCCCAGTTGGACGAAACGCCGGCATACGTTCAATATTTTAGCCAAGACAATGAATCGGATAAATTTGACTTACAGAACTGAAATGAAAAGTGAAACATTAATTTTAGTAAATACGCGCGGACGATGTCCAGGCCATTGCCAGCCATCGCTCTCGTCCACCGCGCTTACCCCCGGGGCATTCACAACGAACAAGTGCACCCAGAGCTGCCAACCTTGCACCTGCACGTGCGTACTTGTTTCGTCCGCAATTCTCGCCTCGTTCAATTTTTAATTTAAATTTCACAAACCGTAAATGTGATATGGGAGACTCCTGATGTTTTAGTAGAGCCTCCCGTGAGATTATTGATACACATACTTTTGTAAAGAACGTTTGTGGGTGTGTTGGTAGAGCGGGGTGTGAGTGATGGTATGTGTGCGTGTTAAGGTGGCCGCCGCGCGCTGCGTTGCCACTTTTCCTACTAAACACAGTTCGACCGTGTGAGAAAGTAGTACAGACAGTATCATGGGTATTGATTTTATTTTATGTAAACTTGTTAAACTTTAAGACATAAGGCAAATTACACCGAAAACGGAAAGAAATAAGTTTTATAAGGGTGAAGTACGTTCGCCCAAGTTGGCAAGACCGACCGGGACAGAAAATAGTCGTTGGCTTTTGTGTCAGTAATATGTTTTCCCTTCACATAGATATGTACATTTTATCAGAATTTCATACATCACCAGTACGTAATTATTAATGATGTCTTAAACTAAAATATATGACCACTGAAAGATGGAAGGAGTCCAGTGCAAGGTGTCTGAGGCATTGTTGCCACGAGTTTTGGTTGAGCGGACACTTTGCTATTGACTTAAGGTGGCCCAGGCCAGGAGCGGCGTGTCTGGGAATACGAGGCCAGAACTACCGATCCACACAGCTATCACCCTGCCGAAGAGTGCACTGTCTGGTGATCAAATTGATGCTAGCTATCATGTTTTGCAGTCGCATGTCCCTAGAATTTTAGACTCGCTCAAGGATTTGAAGTATCATCCTGTTCATAGAGATACAAGTAATTAAGATGTCAAAGAGTATTCTAAAACAACGACCTTTTCATGCGCTAAACGTCAACGGAGTGTATATTTTCTGCCCACGGTCCCTGTCATAGCTTGCAAATGTGTAAGTGGCCTCTTCAAGGTGTCTCAGAATGCTATGACATGGCAGCGCCTACGCGCCGGGACGTCACTGTTGGCCTAGGGCGGTTTGCGCGAGATACAGGCTTTGCATGATTATAGCAGTCTACTCACTTTATTTATGAAGAATAGACAACATTAGTGACATTTTTTACATGGCAAATCTAGTTAGTTGAATGAGAACCAGTGGAGGGAGAGAACGTGGTTCGGCATTTCCTGCCTCGCCGAGAACAATGACGGCGTGAGAGAGGCTGCCGCCCGCAAGAGCTGATGCTCCGACAGCAGGAGTCTGCCCAAAAGATTTTCTCACGCAGAGAACGTATACAGGGTGTACTTGAGAAAGTCATGGTCAGGGGTATTGGTTGGCTCTCGTCACTGGCCAAGGGGATGAGGTTTCGCTTAGCACTGGGAAAAAGCTTGCGAAGTTCTTTGTGACGAGGGATAGGGGTGGAAACGACAGCGCCTACATACTTGATCCTAGAAGGAAGTTTCCGATGCGCTTACATCGTCATTTACAGTAAAACACGCTGCTTTTGAGATTCTGCCGTCAGTCCTGTCAGTGTTACAGCCGTTCGGGCATCACATTTATAGACTGTATTTGTCCGAGTCCCGTGCGCATGCACCCACAAGTAGACATACGTGCATGTACACAAAAACGTACACATTCACGTAATATCCACACGCACACGTTGGCGTAAACGCGCGCACGCACGCACGCACACACACGCACACACGCACACACACACACACACACACACACACACGCACGCACGCACGCAACGCACGCACGCACACACACACACACACACACACACACCACACACACACAGACCGCACACGCACGCACACGCACGTCACACGCACGTCACACGCACGTCACACGCACGTCACACGCACGTCACACGCACGTCACACGCCACACGCCACACACACGCCACACGCACGCACACACACGCACACGCACGCACACACACGCCACACGCACGCACACACGCCACACGCACGCACACACACGCCACACGCCACACACGCCACACGCACGCACACACACGCCACACGCACGCACACACACACCACACACACACGCACGCCACACGCACACGCACGCTCAAGCCACACGCACGCTCAAGTCACATGCACACGCACGCTCAAGCTACACGCACACGCACGCTCAAGCCACACGCACGCCACACGCACACGCACACTCAAGCCACACACACACGCACACTCAAGCCACACGCACACTCAAGCCACACGCACGCCACACTCAAGCCACACGCACACTCATACCCACGCCATACGCACACGCACGCTCAAGCTACACGCACACGCACGCTCAAGCCACACGCACACGCACGCTCAAGCCACACGCACACGCACACTCAAGCCACACGCACGCTCAAGCCACACGCACACGCATGCTACAAGCACACGCCCGCCACTCGCACAACATACGCACACGTATACGTATACACACGCACACGTATACATATGCACACGTATACGTATACACACGCATACGTATACACACGCATACGTATACACACGCATACGTATACACACGCATACGTATACACACGCATACGTATACACACGCACACGTATACGTATACACGCACATGTATACGAATACTCACGCACACGTATACGAATACACACACGCACGTGTATACGCATGCACATACACGCCATGCACGCCATACGACGCATATACGCACGCACGCATATACGCACACGCATACCCACGCCATACGCACACGCATACCCACGCCATACGACGCCATACGCATACGCATACGCACACGCATATCACGCATACCACGCCATACGCACACGCATACCCACGCCATACGCGCACGCATACCCACGCCATACGCACACGCATACCACGCCATACGCATACCCACGCCATACGCACACATACCACGCCATACGCACACGCATACCCACGCCATACGCACACGCATACCCACGCCATACGCACACGCATCCCCTCGCCATACGCACACGCATACCCACGCCATACGCACACACATACCCACGCCATACGCACACGCATCCCCTCGCCATACGCGCACGCATACACGCCATACGCACCCGCATACCCACGCCACGCACACGCATACCCACGCATACGCACACATACCCACGCCATACGCACCCGCATACCCACGCCATACGCACGCCATACGCGCACGCATACCCACGCCATACGCACACACATACCCACGCCATACGCACACGCATCCCCTCGCCATACGCACACGCATCCCCACGCCATACGCACCCGCATACCCACGCCATACGCACACGCATACCCACGCCATACGCATACGCCATACGCGCACGCATACCCACGCCATACGCGCCATACGCGCACGCATACCCACGCCATACGCACACGCACGCATACACGCATACCCACGCCATACGCACACGCATACCCACGCCATACGCACGCCATACGCGCACGCATACCCACGCCATACGCACACGCATACCCACGCCATACGCGCACGCATACCCACGCCATACGCACACACATACCCACGCCATACGCGCACGCATACCCACGCCATATGCACACGCACGCCATACGCGCACGCATACCCACGCCATACGCACACGCACGCCATACGCACCCGCATACCCACGCCATACGCATACCCACGCCATACGCACACCATACCAACCGCGCACACGCATAACGCCATAACGCGCACGCATACCCCCACGCCATACACGCATCCACGCCATACGCGCACGCCACGACGCGCAACGGCACGCGCGCCATACGCCACGCATCCCCACGCCATACGCACGCCCATACGCGCACGCATACCCACGCCATACGCCATACACGCATCCCCACGCCCATACGCGCACCCATACCCGGCCATACGCGCACGCATCCCCACGCCATAACGCACACGCATACCCACGCCATACCACGACCATACCCACGCCATACGCGCACGCATACGCACGCATACACCATACCCCGCCATACGCACACGCATACCCACGCCATACGCACACGCGCATACCCACGCGCATACGCCATACACGCATACCACGCCATACGCGCACCATAACAGCACGCGCATACGCACACACATACCACGCCATACGCGCACGCATACCCACGCCATATCGCACACGCATACCCAATACGCCCACGCATACCCACGCGCAGCGCATATACGGCCCCACGCGCATACGCATACCCACGCCATAGCCACGCGCATACCGCACGCCATACGCACACGCATACCCACGCCATATACGCACACGCATACCCACCCATACGCACACGCATACCCACGCCATACGCACACGCATACACACGCCATACGCAATACCCACGCATACGCCGCACGCCATACGCACACGCCATAGCGCACGGCATCCCCACGCCATACGCGCACGCATCCCCACGCATCGCGGGCACCGCCTATCCCCACGCCATACGCGCAACACGCATCCCCACGCCGATACGCGGGCACTACGCCATGCCCCACGCCATACGCGCACGCATGCCCGCACGCCATACGCGCACGCATCATACCCACGCCATACGCGCCATACGGCATCCCCACGCCATAGCGCGCAACGCATCCCCCGCGCACCCACGCCATACGCGCACGCATCCCCCCAACGCCATACGCGCACTGCATCCCCACGCCATACGCGCACGCATCCCCACGCCATACGCGCACGCCATCCCCCACGCCATACGCGCCACGCCAACGCGCCATACGCGCGCACCGCATCCCCACGCCATACGCGCGACGACGCATCACCATACCCACGCCATACGCGCACGCATATTCGCCCATACGCGGCATACCACGCCATACGCATCCACGCCATACGCGCACGCATCCCCACGCCATACGCGCACGCATCCCACGCCATCACGCATACCACGCATACGCGCACGCAACGCCATACGCGCACGCATCCACGCATTCCACGCCATACGCACGCCATCCCCACGCCATACGCGCTACGCATCCCCACGCCATACGCGCACGCCATACGCGCACGCATCCCCACGCCATACGCGCACGCATCCCACGCCATACGCGCACGCACCCCACGCATACGCGCACGCATCCCCACGCCATACGCGCCACATTGCATCCCCACGCCATACGCGCACACGCATCCCCACCAATACCGCACGGCATCCCACGCCATACGCGCACGCATCCCCACGCCATACGCGCACGCATCCCCACGCATACGCACGCATACGCGCAATCCCCACGCCATACGCACGCCACGCACGCCCCACGCCATACGCGCACGCATCCCCACGCCATACGCGCACGCATCCCCACGCCATACGCGCACGCATCCCCACGCCATACGCGCACGCATCCCCACGCCATACCGCCGCACGCATATACGCCCATACGCGCACGCATCCGCACGCCATA
>NW_020868733.1:813896-825838 GCF_003789085.1 Penaeus vannamei
GAAGCAAGAGAGAAGGAGAAGGCCTTTTTCAACACTGCACAAAATGAGCAATATCTTACTGAAGACTCTACAGGTTTGGATCCCCCACCACCTCTACCCTTGTATGGGGCAGGAGGTGCATTAAGAAGAATGCGTGTAAGCAGCGATGATGGGCCTCCAATGGTGTACAGTGTACGATTGTATGCAGAACAGGTATGTATTCTTTGTTTTCTCTTATTGAATGAGTTTTCTTTTAGTAAAATAATATATTGCTAAGGGGCACACAAATGCGTGAAATATTTATAGAAATAGAAAGCACATTATATGTATTATCATAATCCAGAGTTTCTGAAGCCCTTCCCTCCTCTATCCCTTTTACCAGTCTGCTTGATGGGTTACAAGAGGTAGGAGGGTGGAAGAAGGGTCTGCAAAGAGGGGCATAGGGGTGAGGTTCTCACCTATTTGTCCATAAAATGTTATCATAGTGCATTAAATTGTATGAATTTGCTACATTATTGTTACTTGTAGACTCTATGAAGGTGATGATATAAAACCATGTGTTGTAAGGCGTTGACTTGTTGTTTTGAAACAAGCTGTGAATCAGCATACCCATTTGCACGTTCAGCCATTCCAAACTGATACCCTGTCAGGTTGGTAGGAATATTTCTGGATAGCCCTCTGGTACAGAAGAGCATTGGAATATCCTCTTTTATTTAATTTTTTTATTTATTTACTTTTTTTTTACTCTATAGTAATCATAATTAAAAAAAAAAGTAGCCCTACATGAGATATTGGTTACAAATAAAACATGATCAGTATTGCAAATGCACATAAATAAATGATAGTGGCTTGCATGTAATTTTTTTCTTTTAGCTATACTTTTTAATTTTTTTGACCTACCTGACAAATATTTCTGGGTGCACCCTCTAGATCAAGTGAAGACAGCTCATGATCGCACTTGAAAGTTGGACTACAGACATATCAGCATAAGTAATTGGTCATAATTATTCTCCTATCCTGTGTGGCACTTGCATTCTCCACATGAATAATGCCTGTTGCAGACAAAGTTGCCAGTATTGTCATTCTTTCCAAGAAATAAACCTGTATTGTGTGCCAATTTGACTTTTTCTTTATTATTTTACCAGATGCCCCCAAAAAAATAAAAAAAAATTGCCATTTTCCCCCTCTTCTTTGGTACATCACAACTCCCATAGTTTTTCCTGAACTATACACAAAAATATCATGTGTTAGATCTATCCTCGCCTAAGGTTGTGTAAATAGCTGATTTTTTAATTTGATTTTTTTTTTTTGGGGGGGTGACTGGTTGAGATAGAGTACTATTTTTGTTTTTGTTTTTTCAGGATTAAAAAATTAATATTTTTTTATTAAGGTCAAAATTTAAAAATCAACCATTTACACGGCCTCAGGGCTCCGAGACTAGCGAAAGCAACTGCATTTTAATCGCATGAAAGTTATGAGCATAGTGATGTACCGAAGGTATTGTAAACAGTGAACGGAGATATTGCGTATTATATTTTGGCAGCTTGCCAAAGTTCGAAAGTTTGTCAATCAAAATTACCATTTTCAATAGGGGCGCTTTCCTATAAAGGTATGTAATTTATATTTATATATATATATATCTATATGTATTTACAAATATATACATTTATATATATATTTATATATAAAAGATATTTCTGTCTGAAACATTTAAGAAATGCATTGACCCATAGAAACATGTAGTCTAAACCAGATGAAACTTTTTTTTTTTTTTTTTTTTTTTTTTTTACTTGGATTTTGAAGAAATGGGAACTGTGGATGGCAACATTATTACAAAATCATCCTAGAATTCGAGAACTTACGTCGTTGAATTTTTTTACTAAAGAGTGCATAAAATCATGCAGACACCTAGGTGTGGTGGGATTTGCGAATTTATGGTACCAACATTACCTATGGTAATGTCTAAACATAATAGTTTTTATCAGGAACGCACAAAACAGAAGTGATAGCTTTATCAACTCTAGAGGAAGACTGTGCACACTAATGAGCTCAAAATTCCACATAGTTTTTATTTCAGAGCTGATATCACTGAGTATTATCAGCTTCAAAATGAAATAATCAGGATCTTGCTTATACATCCGTAGTTCAAAAATCCGACGTTAAGGTAACCTTCAAATTGAATTGGCCTTCACAACGGTAACGACCAATTTCAAATCAAATCAAATTTACCCATGCTGTGGTGTACCGACCGTTGAGTGAAGGCTAATCGTAATATTTCAATCCTTACTTATACAGCTATTTTCAAACATTAATGCTTCGTACTCAGGATACATACAGATCACTGTAATCTACAGCATATTACCAGGGAGTCTTGATAGAAGCATATATCATGTGTAAAAGGACACAAAACTCACAATAAAAAAAATATATATTTCAAAAAATATTCTGTCATAAATCACTGGGATATAATTTTTTCTTGATAATGTTATGAAAGTGTTCCTTGAACATTCATGAACTCATGTCTATGCACAATGTCATAATCAAATGCTATATGCATGATTGCAACAAGCATAGGTCCACATAGGTGTACCTGGTGCTCATTAGCGACGTACAGTTGCAAGATTATATTTTAGTACACTTTCTGGGTCCCACTTTTCTGCATCATCTAGTAGCAGTTAATCAAATTAATGAAGTGTTTTTTTTATCTTTATACCTGAATCAAACACTTATTGAATAAACAGAAACCATGCTACATTAGATTCTTCAATATAGAGCATGAACAAAATCACAGTTAGGCTACACTGAAGATATAGATTCGTTATCAATTTGTGTGTGTGTGTGCATCGTCTATGGAAATACGAAGTCATGCTTGGTAATGAGTTAAGTAAGAGTATGTATAATCAGCTATTATCATGCCTTAAATCTTTGAGGAGTTGCATCCACATTCGAAGAGCTGAGCGAGAAAATGCATGTTTGCTTGTTTTAACTTGAGCAACTATTAGCTAGGTGGTTCCAAGCACGGTGAATAGCAAAAATCTTAGAACCAACTCCCAATACTTGTCTTTTATATCTTGTTCATTCTAATGAAAGGATAATTTCTCGCTGTCAGTTGTTATTGTCATCTATCCATTTTCTTTCTATTTGACAGTGCAATGTAATGCAGAATATGCATAGGTGTAGATGATATTAGCATATAAAACCTTTACATCAAATTAATTTTCTTTATACATTACCATAGAAGTAATAATTTCCCGTTGTGTGAAAAGCTTTTGTTCATTTGGAATTAGAGTAGTTTACAGAAAGAAGAACAATGTAGAAAATAGCATGAAGTCGTATATTTCATCTCTTTTATGCCAGTAGATATTCAGCAATTCCTGAATATCTATATCGTGGCTGAACCTAACATACGCTGAAAAAATACATGTCCAATGGTTATGATAACATGGGAAATCTGAGGTCAAAACAAGGCTGCCAAGCTGACACCTTTCTCAGGATGGAGGCAAAGCAAGCTGTAATCGGCAATAGAGGCTGCTACATTGGGGTGTGGGAAAGTAACTACTCCAACAGGGATATATTTGGAGAGCTGGGCATCTCCCAGATGATGGTATACAGGCAGATAAGGTAGGAAGAGGAGGGCACCCATAATGACAAAAATACACTGGAAAAACACGGAAAGCTCCATTGCTGAAGGGGATTAAAGGTGTAAATGGTAGCCCTTTTCAATATTTCACAAATCAATTTATTTCAATTTACTATATAGATATTTGTTCATGCATAACAGTGTCCTACACATGATATTTCATGTTCAGATTCTATATCATTTACATTTCACATATGACAGACAAATTATCTATAAAACGCAGAGGAATGGCCTCATGACCTGCGATATTTGGGGGTGGATCTCCCTACATGATGTTGGCGAAACGGGGAAAATGCCTATTAGACAAATATATCGAATTAGAAAAAAAATCCTCCCATTAGCACACTGTTATGCCTTGGCCCGTCCCAGAAACAATGAGGATAACTGCCCTATACTCACACCCAGGGCAGTTACGAAGTAGTTCCCTGCCTAACACCACGTGGAGGTCCTTCAATGGCCAGCAAGGGATATGGCTCAAACCCCACGAAAAATGTTTGGCTGAATATTGTCAATGTTTGAGAAACGGCTAATGAAACAACCTCGAACCAGCTGATAAAAATCGAAACGTTACATGTGAACAAGTCACTTCTGTCTCAGGGATCAGACACCATTTGAATAACAATACATATTTCCTAATATAAACATTACTATTTGTCTTCCTTTTCTACAGTTATTACCGTTTTCCTTTAAAAAATCAAACTATAGTAAAAGTATCTCCAAAATTAATAAACATCGCCAAATAGTCAATTTACTGAAGCCCCCATTATCTATGAAAAAATTAAATTAAAAATATTTACATATTTATGTGTGCGTGCGCGTGCGTGCGTGCGTGCGTGCGTGCGTGCGTGCGTGTGTGCGTGTGTGTGTGTGTGTGTGTGTGTGTGTGTGTGTGGTGTGTGTGTGTGTATGTATGTGTGTGTGTTTCTTAGTTATCAACTACATGATATGGCATTTTGCGTGAGAAGGGGTTTAAAATGTATATGAAATATTAAACAAAAGATTCTAACTAAAGCGTTAAAAACTGTGTAGAACTGCAATTCTTTCACACAATGCATACACACATTGTTGAGGCCTGATTAACCCGACCACAGTTTTGCGTTCAGTTGATATTCTAAAATGATTGCAATTTTCTGTTTATTGAATCCGTGTTTAGATCTGATTTATTAGTTCACACTGAAAATTATATATAAGAACTTTGATTTTATTTTGTGATAAAGGACAAGAATGCCATTTTTTTCTACACAGGCATATACTGTAAGCAAGCGTGTATTGACAAAAAGAAAAAAAAAAAATGCATAAACAACAAATAAAAGTAAAGAACAAGATTAATGGACATTAATCCAAATGAAAAAGATTTTTTTTGGTCAAAATATCAGATATACACCTCATGTAAAGAGAGTCAGTTGTATGACTTTTGCTATTCACCCTCTTTGAAACCACCTAGCTTGTAGTGCTCAAGTTGAAACAAGTAAACATATATTTTCTTGCTCAACTGTTCGAATGTGGATGCGCCTCCTTCTAAAAACGCTAAGACTTACGGAATAATTACAGAAAAACTACGATCAGATTTTAGCACAAGCTAAGAGACATTCAGAATAACCGAAACGAATTGAACATACTATTTCAAAAATCATCACTAAGCATTGACTTCGTATTTCCAGGGACGCAACACACACACACAACACACACACACACACACACCACACACACACACACACACACACACACACACACACACACACACACACACACACACACACACACACACACACACACAAAATTATGAAGTATCTATGCATTCTATAAAGAAAAATATAATGTAGCATGATTTCTGTTTATTCAAAATAAGTGTTTGGTTCTGGCAAATAGGAAAAATGTATATCATTTTATTAGACTGATTATGGTGCAGCTACGGGAAGTATTTACAAAGATCTTTTGTACATTTTTAATTTGATCTTGCTGCTATACAGAGATGTTTTAAAGCATGAAGTCGAAATCTTTGATACTTCTTGTGTTGGAAGAACGGGGAAATGCCACCTCCACACCATAGGTGTTGCCATTTTGATAAACAAACAATTAGAGGATATTGTATTTGAGAAATATCCAGCTACAAAATCAATGATTACTAGTATTGCATGTTTTGTGATCACATATTTGAAGAAAATGGAAGCTGAAATGGCTTACTTAATTAAAAAAAAAAAATTCATTAATATACTCATTGGTTATTTACATTCGACCAAACACACTCTTTGTTACAAACTACCTAGGGTTTTAGCGTCATTCACAAAAATATTATTTACGCCATGTTTACTTCAATTGGTTGCCAGACAATGAGCCACAGCAAGCGTTTAATACTCGTTTGGTAGTTTTCCTCATCCATGTACGTATACTATACACTAGCTAACTCAATTTGACCCCTTACCCCCTTCCCCCCATCAGGGACGGTCCCCTAAGTGGATTCCCTTTCCATTTCTCAAAAGACCATGCATGTCTGATCCTTGGCTTTATGGTTTCATGTTATCACCTTAGCATAACCTGTCAGTCACAAAATCTAAAGTCATATACTCAAGTATAATACTGGCAAATTTTATACGATACCATGAACCTGGTTAACATTTGGGCAAGTGGATGAGATCCTCATCCCTATGCCACCCCATGCAGACCCTTATTACCTACTAGCCCTCCTACCTCCTGTAACCTATCAGGCAGAAAGTGTGAGGGGTAGGAAAGGGAAGAGGTTCAGAAATTTTAGATCTTGACAGTATATACTATATCTCTTACCATAAAGAGGTTAACTTTGAGCTGAAAATCAAATGTTTGTTTGATTTGTGTCAGGTGCAAAAAAGATTGAGAAAGAAACATTTTGTCACTTTAAATACAAATTACAAATACCCCTGTTTATCTAATTCTGGGGTATAATTTTGATTCTTTATATTCTGATATATGATTGAATGGTACCTTAAAGTTATAGGACAAAAACGAGGTTACATCATTAATTCTTACTCTTCATAGAAATAAACATATAAAATGTGCATTATGTTTCAGGTTCTTGTGTCCAGGATTCTAGGGGTCAATGAAGAGACAGGTGACAAGATGGAACTGTACAAATGTTTTATGTGCAGTGTTGCATTTCCATCCATTTCAAGACTACAAGCTCATCTATTTCAGCATAAGCAACAGTTTGTCTGTTGCAAGTGTAGTTTTTCATGTGATTCAAGAGTCCAATTTTCTCACCATGTACAGCATGAACATCTTTCTCCACCTATGCAGTCTAACAGGTATCTTTTAAGTTAGGTGTTGAATGAATTTTATTATTGTATCTAAAGAGACAGTTGAATTTAGTGATGTATTTAAGCCTACTTTTGAGGGTTTATTTCTCCTCAGCAAATGCAACCAGGGTCAAACAAATGCAGAATTGTTTAGTGTGCACATCTTTGAGTAGGCTCTACTGCTCATGACACAAAAAAGGTTATTCTGGCACAAGGGGTGGTATGGATGGTTAACAGCATTATTAAAAAAAAAAAAAAAAAAAAAAAATGCCTGAAAACTCATGTAGAGGAAGTCAGGTGAGGTCTGTACCCTTGAATGATATTGGAGAATCCCAAAAGCACTAAACTAAACAAGTTTGTAACATGAGAAATGCTGTGATATTTTTTTACTTGTGGCCAGTTTTGGGTGACTGTAGTAATCCCTGGGTCATGCTTTAGGTTGGGAATACACAGATGTTTAGAGACATAATTTTTTTTTTTTCCTTCTCTGAGGAATTATCTGTCCCTCACTTGTCACAGGCTGACACCCCCTTCTTACTATTGCCCATTATAGCATTTTTTTCTGGTGAAGCTGAGGATTTTGAAGTCCCTTCCAAACCTCAGCTTCAGTCCTCCCCCATTTGTACACTCCCATGTGTATCACCATCAAGGCTGATGGAAGATTTTGCTGCTTCTGTACCAATCCATTAACACTCGGTTAAAAATTTGATAGTGGCCATTAACATAGGGTTGTTGGCGTGATTGAGTTTCTCCTGTTTGCGCTCGGTATGTTTGGTAGTTTGCAGGCAACATTAGGCACCTAAAAGCTTATATTTTGATATCAGTTTGAGAAAAAGATGGAGAAAAACAAACTCCAATGGATGAGCTGATGGTGGGGGAATGGTTTTGATGCAATACCACCTGCGACTTAGTCCACAACAGCCATGGTGTGTATGTACATGCCATCTGGTGGCAAGGGGTTAAAAGGAGAAGGAAAATTTTGATATGTATGTGACTATTTATATAATTGTGATGTGCATGCACTTTTTGAAACAGCAATACGAATATGAAAATGTAATTGCTAGGTGTATTTTTAGATCATATTCCTGTATTATTTTTTCCCTAAAAAAAAAAAAAAAAAGTCATCTAATATTTCTCATCTTGCAACCATACAATTATATTGAAAGATATATAGCAGTGGATGCATATTATATGCATTTCAATATCTGCATTTTTGATAAATATATGGACTTGGTATTAGTTGGAAATCAATGTAAGGAATGTCATGTCTATGTTCAGTTTATTTTTATCTGGGTGAATGAAACTTGAAACATAGCTTCCAAGGACTTTTTTTTATCTTTTTTGTTAGTTGTAAAGGATGATTAATCATAAATAGATCAGTAGATAAAAGTAATTGACAGTCCCCTAAATAATCAAATATGGTCTGTTGTAAGCCAATGTACAGAAGGGTATAGATTAAAGGTCAACAGCATAGCCAGCATGTTCTCTTGCAGGTGTTCTCTGCACCTGTTAACACCATTAAGTGAGGTTGCCAAGAACTGTTATTGCTGTACTGCAGCTGGCAGTCAGGATGTTTATTATGGTGTCAAATGAAAAAATGTTAAAACTTAATTAGCCATGTCAAGGAGAAAAAATGTTGTTTAGGACTATGGACTATGCATGGAACTATAGTGACTATGCCTGGGAGCTCTTATTTGTTCCCAACTATACATAAAAATGAAAGATCTGCTTTACCTGCAACTGATTTTTGTTTCCTTCAGGGATAAGGAAGATGCAAGATGTATATGAGTGATGATTCCTGTAGTGCAGAGAATACAGTCACAGTAGCTGCACTTTTATCTGCTCTTCGGGAGAAGGCTCAAGAAAACAGACCCGTTACTCTTGCTCAGAAAGAAACCTTTGAGGAAGAGGAAGAGAATGTTAGTGAGGACTCTTACCCAGTTTCCCCATCATCTGAGTCACAAGAAGCAGGAGAAATACAAGAAGGAAGTACAGGAGAGGATCTCTTCAAGATGTACACGTGTAGATTTTGTGGAAAAAAATTTGACCGTGCCTTTTCATGTAATCGACATGAACGTGTGCACACTGGATACAAACCATGTTTTTGCCGAGTGTGTGGACGAGGTTTCTCAGAGCCAAGAAATTTGAGGCATCATGTAATCAGATTTCATAGTGATGGATCTCTCCGTCACCTTATTAAAAGAGATAGACGTAAAAAAGGGGAGGAAGATTCCCCTATTCCTTCCATATCGCCTGTACCTGTGAAGTATCCTGAAAATAGGTTGAATAATGTTTTAAAAGAGACTGCAAATAAACTTATATCTACTTCCAATATTGATATCAAACACTCAGAAAGCCCACTGGTTGAGGCTTCACTAGCATTCAAAAAATGTAATAGGTGAGTAGTCTGTTGATATCAATATTGGAAGTAGATTAAGTTTATTTGCAGTCTCTTTTAAAACATTATTCAACCTATTTTCAGGATACTTCACAGTACAGGCGATATGGAAAAATAGGAATCTTCCTCCCCTTTTTACGTCTATCTCTTTTAATAAGGTGACGGAGAATCCCCACTATGAAATCTGATACATGATGCCTCAAATTTCTTGGCTCTGAGAAACCTCGTCCACACACTCGCAAAACATGTTTATCCAGTGTGCACACGTTCATCGTATTACATGAAAGGCACGGTCAAATTTTTTCCACAAAATCTACACGTGTACATCTTGAAGAGATCCCTCCTGTACTTCCTTCTTTATTTCTCCTGCTTCTTGTGACTCAGATGATGGGAAACTGGTAAGAGTCCTCACTAACATTCTCTTCCTCTTCCTCAAAGTTTCTTTCTGAGCAAGAGTAACGGGTCTGTTTCTTGAGCCTTCTCCCGAAGAGCAGATAAAAAGTCAGCTACTGTGACTGTATTCTCTGCACTACAGGAATCATCACTCATATCACATCTTGCATCTTCCTTATCCCTGAAGGAAACAAAAATCAGTGCAGGTAAGCAGATCTTTCATTTTTATGTATTGGGAACAAATAAGAGCTCCCAGGCATAGTCACTATAGTTCCATGCATAGTCCATAGTCCCATAAACAACATTTTTTCTCCTTGACATGGCTAATTAAGTTTTAACATATTTTCATTTGACACCATAATAAACATCCTGACTGCCAGCTGCAGTACAGCAATAACAGTTCTTGGCAACCTCACTTAATGGTGTTAACAGGTGCAGAGAACACCTGCAAGAGAACATGCTGGCTATGCTGTTGACCTTTAATCTATACCCTTCTGTACATTGGCTTACAACAGACCATATTTGATTATTTAGGGACTGTCAATTACTTTTATCTACTGATCTATTTATGATTAATCATCCTTTACAACTAACAAAAAAGATAAAAAAAAGTCCTGGAAGCTATGTTTCAAGTTTCATTCACCCAGATAAAAATAAACTGAACATAGACATGACATTCCTTACATTGATTTCCAACTAATACCAAGTCCATATATTTATCAAAAATGCAGATATTGAAATGCATATAATATGCATCCACTGCTATATATCTTTCAATATAATTGTATGGTTGCAAGATGAGAAATATTAGATGACTTTTTTTTTTTTTTAGGAAAAAAATAATACAGGAATATGATCTAAAAATACACCTAGCAATTACATTTTCATATTCGTATTGCTGTTTCAAAAAGTGCATGCACATCACAATTATATAAATATCACATACATATCAAAATTTTCCTTCTCCTTTTAACCCCTTGCCACCAGATGGCATGTACATACACACCATGGCTGTGTGGTACTAAGTCGCAGGTGGTATTGCATCAAAACCATTCCCCCACCATCAGCTCATCCATTGGAGTTTGTTTTTCTCCATCTTTTCTCAAAACTGATATCAAAATATAAGCTTTTAGGTGCCTAATGTTGCCTGCAAACTACCAAACATACCGAGCGCAAACAGGAGAAACTCAATCACGCCAACAACCCTATGTTAATGGCCACTATCAAATTTTTAACCGAGTGTTAATGATTGTACAGAAGCAGCAAAATCTTCCATCAGCCTTGATGGTGATACACATGGAGTGTACAAATGGGAGGACTGAAGCTGAGTTTGGAAGGACTTCAAAATCCTCAGCTTCACCAGAAAAAAATGCTATAATGGCAATAGTAAGAAGGGGTGTCAGCCTGTGACAAGTGGACAGATAATTCCTCAGAGAAGGAAAAAAAAAAAAAAATTATGTCTCTAAACATCTGTGTATTCCCAACCTAAAGCATGACCCAGGGATTACTACAGTCACCCAAAACTGGCCACAAGTAAAAAAATATCACAGCATTTCTCATGTTACAAACTTGTTTAGTTTAGTGCTTTTGGGATTCTCCAATATCATTCAAGGTACAGACCTCACCTGACTTCCTCTACATGAGTTTTCAGGCATTTTTTTTTTTTTTTTTTTTTAATAATGCTGTTAACCATCCATACCACCCCTTGTGCCAGAATAACCTTTTTTCATGGTCATGAGCAGTAGAGCCTACTCAAAGATGTGCACACTAAACAATTCTGCATTTGTTGACCCTGGTTGCATTTTGCTGAGGAGAAATAAACCCTCAAAAGTAGGCTTAAATACATCACTAAATTCAACTGTCTCTTTAGATACAATAATAAAATTCATTCAACACCTAACTTAAAAGATACCTGTTAGACTGCATAGGTGGAGAAAGATGTTCATGCTGTACATGGTGAGAAAATTGGACTCTTGAATCACATGAAAAACTACACTTGCAACAGACAAACTGTTGCTTATGCTGAAATAGATGAGCTTGTAGTCTTGAAATGGATGGAAATGCAACACTGCACATAAAACATTTGTACAGTTCCATCTTGTCACCTGTCTCTTCATTGACCCCTAGAATCCTGGACACAAGAACCTGAAACATAATGCACATTTTATATGTTTATTTCTATGAAGAGTAAGAATTAATGATGTAACCTCGTTTTTGTTCCTATACTTTAAGGTACCATTCAATCATATATCAGAATATAAAG
>NW_020868733.1:836020-841020 GCF_003789085.1 Penaeus vannamei
ATATGTATGTATATATATGTATATATATTTGTATATACATAACAGAAGAACTGGATGCTTGTTTATGAAATTGAAGGAAATTACTTTACAAAATGGTATCTTTCCTACTTCACTTACAGAAAAAGTAAGAAGTGTTCAAGAAATAAAAAACAAAATTTTTAGAAGTAGATTTTGCACATTAGAACTTTAGATGTACACAGAGCAAAAGTCACTGTCAAAAATTAAACTCATTTGGCTCTTAGTACAAATATTTCTGTCAAGTCCAGAAGAGGGTATAGTTACTGTTATTCTAAAAGGCTGTATTTGGGTTTGCATTTCAGGGCAAGGATGAACATGTATTCACCCAGGAAATACCAGTTAATCAAGTTTGTGCGCACACATTGGTGTGATGAGCTTTAATTGCTGTGCTGATTATGATAAGAATTCAAATGTTGATTTACTGAATTAATATTCAAGAGAGGAATAACAGACAGTTCTGAGAATGATACTTAGTAATTAAAATATACTTTCACAGACCGCTCTAATACTGCAAAACTGTTAATTAACTTGTGAAGGATTTTATTGTAGTATTCAAAATGAATTATTTATATCAGTATGAAATTATTTTATGTAAAAGAGGAACAAATTATATTTAGATATGTGAACTGGATTTGATAATCTCATAATTACCTCAATGTGGTATAAGGGTTTTGGCTATTCTTTCCCATATAAGAGAAAACACTCGCTATGATATACCTCTTCCTAATGGTGTGTGCACCAAGAAACACTTCCTCTATAAATGTGTAGTGAAACACTCATGAAATGTATGTATTGAAACACTAATGGCAAATGGGTAGTAAGAATGAGTGTATTTTTGGTACACATGCATGTAAAGTACAAGTGTTTTGATTTGTGGTAGCTATGCTTGCTAGCTCTCAGGTAATACAAGCTTTTCTAGATGAATATTATTTTAGGTGATCTTTCATAAAACTGTTACAAGAGGTTTATCTCTTTAATATGTATGCATGAGACCTATCCATGTATAAGTTCTTCACTTTCATGATTGCAAATGAATGCTTGAGAAAATTGGTGCTTTTAGCCAGGACTCCAACCTCTTGAAATGCTGGAAATTGATATTATTTCAATATTCAAATTATTAGCTTTAGTGATTCGTCTCCACCATTTCCATTTTTTTATGAGTTATTAGAGGTAGATATATATCTTCATTGTTGATTATTTTCACTTTTTGAGCATAGTGCATGGATTGTGCCCCTGTAATTGACTATTAGATTATTATTTAATTTTCGAGTTATCAGCATTATTGATATTACAGTTTCTTCGACTTCTGCTAGTATGAATTTCTATACTTAATTATTAACTTTTCATTACTTTTAATTACATTATTAAGAATGTTCCTTGTGAATTTCTTGTTGATAATGATGATAAGTACTGTTTTTTTCTACTTCTTCCTTCTTATGAATTATTAGTATAATCATTATCCAATTCACTGTCTGATTAGACTGCTAATAATATGGATTTAACTATTACTACTGCTATTATATTGACACCCACACACTGACAGGTAAAAGAGATTTGGAGCCCTGGCTTTTGTTACCATTCGTAAGATCTTTACAGTGTATTTAACTTGTACCTTATTCCCAGTAACTTCTTAAAAATGTATGTTCATATAGATGTTTGAAAATTATATAACAGTGCACGTAAGGGAACTACCACTTTGTTGGTGTCGCTACGCAAGAAATTTGTATTTGAACTGTGTCTTTTATAGTGAAATGAGTAATGTATTTTATTATTTTTTGATGTGAGCAAGTTTATAATTGATTTTCATATAATTGAATATACAGATGTGGATTCATTAACTTATAAAGCATATTCCTCTCTGTCATTCTTGCCAACTCTCTCTTACTGTATTCTCCTTTCATTCCGTTTTTTAAATACAGTAGATAAAAGAATGTTTTATATCATGTGCCAATGTAGGAACTCTTTATGTGCCATTGAAATGCCATTTCCATCAAGTGGAATGAATTTGTTTTTACAGTTTTAAAATTTATTTATAAGGTTATGTATGGTGATGTGGAATCTGTACTTGTTTTAAAGTTATTCATCCAATGTAGATATATATTTTCAAATATTTTGAACATTCTGGAAGCAGAGGATATAAGAGAGATTGTTCTGTAAGTATATGATTCATAATATGTATGTGTTTAGAGACTTGATTTTGGACAGAGCCAGTACCACAAAGACAGTGAGTTTATTTTGAGAAAGTGAAGTTGCTACAGGAATTGATGTAAATCATTGGATAGTATTTGCTGATGGTCGCTAATGACGGATCCATTCCATTTTACAAATGTGATGCAATTTTATACAAAATTGTTTGTTTTGACTTTCTTAAAGTTTAAAAATTACTTGTAATTTATCAAAGATTATTATTTTTACTTTGAATAACCAGTGACTATAAATATTTGAGGGCCTTCCTTAAATGTAAATACAATATTTTGTTTAGGGGATTGATTTATTTTCCTCATTTAACATTTATTCTCTATGTTTTGAAGCTCAATGGGTAGTTAAAGTCCATGGCTCCATCCTGTAAGGAGAATCATTACTGTATATAGTACAATCATGCAAAGCCTCTGTTTCAACTTCCTCTTTCTGTTGACTCTTTCTGGTGCTATGATGTTGTCTTTTTTTAGTTATACTTATATGGGCATAATGTTGTGTAGTTATAATTTTATTGATGAATGTTAACAAATAGGAATGTATTTGTATAGAATGATGGATAATACTATTTAAGGGATTTTTTCTGTTGGCTCTCATTATGGTGTGTAGTGTGAAAGACTATGATTTGATAACATTCCATTTTATGAAAAGAAAAAAATAAACATATTTTATGCTGAATATTTATAATGTATATTTTTTCTGCAATACCGTTAATACTACAGGTGCGTGTGTCAAGCAAGTTCAATATTTTTCCCTGAAAATTTTGGTCTCCATTTAGATTTTCACCTGTAGGCTGAAATTCCCAATAACTTGCACTGCATGCAGAATAATTTACCTCAGTGTGGATATTTTTAGTTCATCAAAAAATCTCAAACTAGGATAGTATTAGTAAGCAAACAGTTTTTCCTTTTTGTAAAGAAATAATAATTGAAATATTTTCACTTTTTCATGAAACTGGACATTGTATATTTCAAAGATTCCTAGTGCAAAAGATGCAAACTTCATTTTCTCTTTTTCAATATTGCGGAACCCTGCCTCAGCAGATTCAGGGGAAATATTTTTAAAAGAAAAGTCTGGTTCACTATAATGGTTATGTTTTCATGCCATGAGATGGGTGTAAAATTATCAATTATTTAATATATGTATGTGTGTATGTATGTAAGCATGTATATAATTGCATATTTATATATTTATATATAAATTTATATATTTATATATTTATATATATATATATATTATATATATTTATATATATATATATATATATTATATATATATATATATATATTATATATATTATATATATATTTCTATATTTATAATATAATTTATATTTTATATATAATATATATTTATATATGAAATTTATATATTATATAAAATTATATATTTATATATATATNTCTCAGAGCTCTCTCTCTCTCTCCACGCGGTCATCGTCGTCATCTCTCTCTCTCTCTCTCTCTCTCTCTCTTTCGTCTCTCTCTCTCTCTCTCTCTCTTTCCCTCCCCTCCCTTCCCCTCTCTCCCTCCCTCCTAGAATATTAGATAGAGGGACCTCTCTCTCTCCCTCCTCTCCTTCTATCTCTCCCTCCCTCATCTCCAGGCCTTCGCTCTCTCTCCCGGTCCCTCCCCTTCACCCTCTCCCCCTCTCCCCCTACCCTCGCTCCCCCCTCCCCTCTCCCCTTCCCTCCCTCTCTGTTCTCTCCCCTCCCTCTTCTCTCTCATTCCCCTTCTGTCTCTCATCGCTAATGTCTTGTGGCAGAGGCGGGATGTACGTTCTGCAGCTGTTTGTAATCAATCGCCCCGGTGAAAATAAGCCATCTTGCGTTCTCTCCGCACCGTGTGGCTATAACTTCATTATCTTTTATCCACCTTCTCTCTCTTCTTACTGTTCTTAGTTTTTCATTGTCTTTTTCATTTTATCTTTTAATTTTGTTTCCTTTTCCTTATTCTTCTTTTTTTATTTTCGCCTTCCTCTAACTTCCTTTTCCTTTCTAATTTTTTTCCGTTTTCTCCTCTTCCCTTTTTTTATCTTTATTATTATTGATTGTCATGTCTCTTCTCTCTTCCTCTTCTTTGTTGCTGATGTGTTTAATTTCATTTTCTTTTACTTATTTATTCAATTTATGGTATCTTTTTTTCGTTTCATCCTTCGTGCTTGGTCTTCATTTCTCTCTCTCTTCTCCTTCATTTCCGTGTTTCAGTCTTCATTCCTTTCTTCCTCCTCCTATTTTCCCCTTCCTGCTTACTCCATTTTCCAATTCTTCTTTCTCTTTTCTTATTCCTCTTCCTACTTCCTTCCTCTTTTTACTTTTCTCCGTTCTCTTTCTTTTCTTCTTCTTCTTCCCTTATCCCCTTTTTCCCTTCTGTATTCTTCTTCTTCTTTATTCCTTCCTCCTCTTCCTGCTTTCTTTCCTCTTCCTCTTCTGTTTTTATTCATCTCCCTCCTCTCCTTTCCCTTCTTCCTCTTTCTTTCTTTCCTCCCTGTTCCTCTTTCTCCTTCCTTTGCTTTTTCCTCTCCTTCCTCTTTTCTCTTTCATTTCTTCTTCTCCTTCCTCTTCTTCTTCTCCTTTCCTATCATTCTTCATTTCTTCTCTTCTTCCTCTCCCTCTTCCTACTCGCCTTCCTTTTTTCCTTCTCCTTCCTTCTCCTCTTTCCTTTTCGTCCTTGCTCTTACCTTCTTCCTCTCCTTTCTCTCCCTCTTCTTCTTCTTCCTCATTTTCTTGATCTCTCTTCCTCTTCCCTTTAACCTTTCTCTTCCTCCGTTCCTCTTCCTTCTGCTCT
>NW_020868733.1:853125-855625 GCF_003789085.1 Penaeus vannamei
TGTGTGTTCGTTGTGTGTGTGTGTGTGTGTAGTTGTGTGTAGGTGTGTATGTGTGTGTGTATGTGTGAAAGTGTGTGTGTTGGTGTGTGTGTGCGTGTGTGTGTGTAGTGTGTGTAGGTGTGTAGGTGTGTGTGTATGTGGTGTGTGTGTGGGTGGGGTGTATGTAGGTGGAGAGAGAGAGAGAGAGAGAGACAGACAGACAGACAGACACACAGACAATCAGTCAGACAGACAAAAACAGACAGATACACAAAATCAGACAGACAGACAGACAGAAACATACAGACTGACAGACAAGCAATAAAAAGAAAGAAACAAAAGAACCCACCTCCCGCCCCCCCGGCCACCTACTCCCCAGGAAACTGTCACAAGATGTACTCAAGACAGGAACCTCAGTCTACACACTCTCTCGCCCTTCCTTTTCGTACCCTGGGCCTCCTTCCTCCTCTTCCTCTTCCTCCTAATAGTCATTCTCCTCCTCATTCTCACCTACTCTCTTCTCTCTCTTCCTGTTTTTCCTCGTCTTCTTCCCCCCCTTTTCTGCCACCACTTTTTCCTCCTCCATGTTTTTCCTCCTCCTCTTCTTCTTCTTCTTTCTCTGCTTCCTCCTCCTTCTCCTACTCCTCTTCCTCTTCTTTCTCGGCATCCTTCTCCTTCTCCTCCTCCACTTCATCCTCTCCTTCTTTTCCTCATTCACATCTACTCTCTCTTCTTCTTTTCCTCATTCACATCTACTCTCTCTTCTTCTTTTCCTCATTCACATCACCTCTCTTCTTCTTTTTCCTCATTCACATCTACTCTCTCTTCTTCTTTTCCTCATTCACATCTACTCTCTCTCCTCTCTTCCTACCATTCTGCTCATGTTTCTTCTCTTTCCTTGCCTCCTTCCCCTTTATCCATTTCAGCCCCTTCTTTCCTACGCCTCCTCTCCCCATCTTTATCTAACCTATCCTTCACCCTCATTCTCTGTTCACCTTAACCCTTTTCATCTCTCCTTATTTACCCCTCTCTTCCTTTCCTCTTCTTCCTATTCTTGCTTCCCTTTTCTCTTCCTCTAACTTCCAAACCTTCCTCCTCCTCTTCACCTTTCTTCTCCTTCTACATCCTTACCCCCCCCCCACCTCCCTTTCATCTCCTATCCCCTTTCTCCCTTTCTCCCCTTCTCTATCCCATCACCCCCCCTTCTACCCCATTCCTTCTCTCCTGCCCCCTCCGTCTCTACTCACTTCCTTTCGTACCATCTCCCTTCCTCCCTCTCCCCCCGGCCCACCCCTAGAGAGAGAGAAAGAGAGAGAGAGAGAGAGAGAGAGAGAGAGAGAGAGAGAGAGACGAGAGATGAGAGAGAGAGAGAGAGAGAGAGAGAGAGGAGAGAGAGAGAGAGACAGAGACAGACAGACAGACAGACAGACAGACAGACAGACAGACAAACATTTATTCAAGATGTTTCGGTGTCGTATGGGTGAGGACGGGGGGGGGAGGCAGAGGAGTACAAGAAGGAGGAGAAGGCAGAGGAGTAGATAACGAGGGAGGAGGAAGCAGAGGATAGAGGAAGGAGGGAAGAAGTAGAGAACGAGGGAGGAGGAGAAAGAGGAGTACAAGGAGGAGGAAGCAGAGAAGTAGAGGAATAAGGAGGAAGAGGCAGAGAAACAGAAAGAGGAGGACGCAGAGGATAGAGAAAGGAGAAGAAAGAGGAAGAGTAATAGAAGAAGATGGAGGAGGCAGAAGAATAGAGAACGAGGAAGGAGGAGGGAGAGAGTAGAAAGAGGAAGAGAGGAGGCAGAGGAGTAGAAGAAGGAGGAGGAGCAGAGGATTGAGAAAGGAGAGAAAGAGGAAGAGGAATAGAAGAAGGAGAGGAGGCAGAGTAATAGAGAAGAGGAGAAGGACGAGTGAATGCAGTAAAAGAAGGAGGAGGAAGCAGAGGATAAAGAAAGGAGAAGATAGAGGAAGAATAAGAAGAATAGAGCAGAGGATAGAGAAAGAAAAAAGAGGAGGGGGAAGAGGCAGAGGAGTAGAAGACGGAAGACGAAAAGGAAGAGGAGTAGAAGACGAAGAAGGAGGAAGCAGAAGAGTGGAAAGCGAAGGAGCAGTAAATAGTGGAAGTAGAGAACGAAGAAGGAGGAAGAGGCAGAGAGAGAGGAGTAGAAGGAGAAAGAGGCAGAGAAGAAGGAAGAGGAATAGGCAGAGAACACGAAGGCGGTGAAGGTGAGGAAAGAGTAGGGAGCGAGGAAGGAGGAGAGTAGGTGGAAGAGGAGAATGGGGAAAGCAGGGAGAAGAAGGGGAGGAAAGAGAGGGAGAAAAGGGAGGAGAAAATCGAAAAAAAAAGAAGAAAAGGGCCAGGAGGGAAAAGCAAAGACAAATGGAAGAAGAAGGAAGCGAAAGAGGAAATAAGTGGAAGGAGATAAAGCGCGGAACACAGAGAGAGGGGAGGGGGAGAATTTGGGGCACGAAGGAAATGATAGAAGGGGAAAACGACAAGGAATGGGAGGAGAGACGAAAGATG
>NW_020868733.1:860625-867112 GCF_003789085.1 Penaeus vannamei
AAATAAATAAATGCATAAATAAAATCAACTAACAAAAAAAATGAGATAGCAACAACAAAATTGGTATCATAATTCTTTACCTCCGCTACCCCCTCACCTCCCCCTTACCCCCTCCCTTCCTCCACCCCATCCCCACCCCAACCCCCACACGTCCTAAAAATGGGAGTCGTCGAGGAACTCATGGATACCCCCTTCCCTCCCTCCTCTTACCCCCATGCACCCCTCCCACCCCACACGTCCTAAAAATGGGGTCGGAGGAGCTCATGAATACCCCTTCCCTCCCCTCCCCTTACCCATGCACCCTCCCCCCTCACCCCATCCCACCCCCCCCCCAGTCCTAAAAATGGGGGTCGCGGAGCTCATGAATTCAACATGCAAGCAGGAGGATGCACACTGCATTAGCTTGCAACCTGGGGATTCGTGCAACGTTGAATAGATATAAAACAGGAAGATGTAGATAAGTAACTTTTTTTTTTATACAAGCATCACCCAGCTTCTTTTAGTCCCCCCCCCCTACCCCTCCTACTCCCTCCTACCCCTACCTTCCTTTCCTCAACACTCCTGGGTCATCCTCCTACCACCCCTACCTACCTACCTCCCTTCCTCCCTCCCTCCTACCCCTACCTTCCTTCCCCAACGCTCCCTGGGTCATCCTCCTAACCGGTCATCCTCTACCCCCCTTCCCTCCTTCTCCCTCCTACCCTACCTCCCTTCCCCAACGCTCCTTGGGTCATCCTCCTACCTTCCCTCCCCTCCTACCCCCTCCTACCCCTACCTTCGCCTTCCTCAACACTCCCTGGGTCATCCTCCTTCCCCCCCTCCCCTCTCCTTCCCCCCTCCATGGGATTGCCTTCTTAAGGAGTTGTGAAGGAGAAGTGAGGGTAAGAGGAGGATTTGCTGTTTTTCTTCTTCTTCTTCTTCTCTTCTTTTTTCTTTTTTTTTCTTCCTTCTTCTTCTTCTTCTTTTCTGGTTCTTTTCGTCTTCTTCTTCTTCTTCTTTTTTCTTTTCTTTTTCTTCTTCTTCTTTTTCTGGTTCTTCGTCTTCTCCTTTTTCTTCTTCTTCTTCTTTTTCTGGTTCTTCGTCTTCTTCTTTTTCTTCTTCTTCTTCTGGTTCTTCGTCTTCTTCAATTCTTCTTTTCGTCTCCTTTCAATCTCTTAATCATTATTGTTATTACGATGATTATTTCACTGTCATTATTAATATCATTATCATAATTATCATGACTATTTTGATCATTGTTTTTATCATTATCATCATTATCATTATCATCATCCTTATTACCATTATGATCGTTTTTATTATTGTTGTTCTTCCTTTAGTTTTTGTTACCACTTTAGCTCTTACCATTATCATTATTATCATCATTGTTATCATTATCATTGTTACTGCTGTTATTTGTGTTGCTCTGTTGTGTTTGTCGATGATAATGATAATTATGATAATGATAATGATTGTCATTATTATTAGCATTAGTACTACAAAAAATAATACTATTGTTGATATCATTATCATTATTATTGTTATCGTTTGTTTATTAATATTGTTATTATCATTTTCATTATTAATGTTATCATTAAAATCATTACCATCATCATTATCATTATTATTATCATTATCATTATTATCACTAGTATTGTTATTATTATCACATTTATTATCACTTCTGTTATTATTATTACCATTATCATCAGCACTAGCATTATTTTTATTATTACTATCATTACTATTGTTTTCAATTAATGTTGCTAATATTCATTATCTTTATTATGATAACAATACTGACATTGATTATTACTCTAATCGTTATTGTTATCATTATCATTATCACTACTACTACTACTACTACTATCATTATCATTATTGTTATTACTATCTTTATTATTACCATTATTGTTACTATATCAATATTTTTTTTATTATCACTGTAATAATCACTGCTAAAATTATAATTTTTTTACGTTATATTTATCTTAATTGATATCATTATTATTATCATTACAATTATTATTATTATCATTATAGTTATTATTATCATTATTATTACTATCATTATCATTCTTATTATCATTATTATTATTATCATTATTATTTTTTTATCATTATTATTATTATCATTATCAGTATCATCGTTATCGTCATCATTGCTATTATCATTATCATCATTGATATTCCTACCAGTAATATTTTTGCATTAATAGCGGGATCAGGTTTACCGGTGATGCCAAGTTTAGTATTAACATTAGTATTAGTTTTAGCATATGTCATAGCATTTGTATCAGTGCTTGCATTTATATCAGTATTATTGGTATCATTATTGTTTTTTGTTGTTAAGTGCAGTCCTTCAAAGCTAGTATTATGAAATCATTATTGTTAATATCATCAAAATCATTTGCCTTCACATGATGAGCCAAAAGCATTGATAACGAAAGGCTGGAGACAGAGCAACGTGGAAGAGTCTAGGGAAAGGCCTATCTCCAACAGAGGATTTGAAAAGGCTGAAAAGAAATAAAATGGAATAGAAAACCACGACTATCATTTAGATTATCAGCATTATTATTTTCTTATATCATTTTTTTCGGCATTTGGATAAATGAGTCTAGGTTTTGTATGACCAAATATTCACCTTGCATAGAAGTTACTTAATAATATACTTTTGAAATCAGATAAAAAAAAAAATCTGTGAGAATTTCCTATAAATAAAAATAGAATACTAATTAATTATGAAGAGGAAAAAAACTGTTGCGTTATTAGGTAATTTAATTAGGATAAAACGCCTCTTAGGGATGATTTGGCATGCAAATACAATAACGATAATTTAATGGTTTATGTAAATCACCTAGGTTATATAATTTCCTTAATTATAACTCCGATACACTATCATTTAATAATTCTAAAGTCAGAATAAAATATTCCAAAATGGAAAGTTAAATCGACTATATTTATTAGAACAAGAACGACTCAAATAATTTTCCTATTTTTTTAAGCAAAAAAAAAAAAAAAAAAAAAAAAAAAAAAAAAAAAAAAAACAATGAAATATCCCTTTGTTCACTTTTTGATTAAACAAACTAATTGCAGATTATACTCCAACGTCCTTTTGATATTAAGACGAATCCTTTGTACTAAAATAAATAACTACTAATCAGTCTAAAAAAAAAAACGTAAATCTGAACATTAAAATATACCACGTGCATCCTTGTTTTTTTTTTTTTTTTTTTTTTTTTTTATTAGACCTTTTGTATCATTCTTTACGTTTGATTAATTACTTTATAAAGGTCACGTCTCATGGTAGACGTACACGTGTCCCTCTTAAGTGGATTGAGCTCAGGTGCGCCAGAAGTCTTATTCAAAAGGGAATATTTGAATTATTCTAAGGCGATTTATAGGATTTAAAGCAAAATAAATCTGCTTTACAGGCAAAAAAATACAGACAGAGATATGCACATAATATATATATATATATATATATATATATATATATATATATATATATATATATATAAATATATATATATATATATATATATATAGTATATATATATATATATATATATATATATATATATATATATATATATATATATATATATATATATATATATATATATATATATATATATATATATATATATATATATATATATATATATGTATTATATATATATATATATATATATATATATATATATATATATATATATATATATATATATATATATATATATATTATATATATATATATATATATATATATATATATATATATAATATATATATATATATATATATATATATATATATATATACATATATATATATATATATATATATATATATATATATATATATATATATATATATATATATATATATATATATATATATATATATAATATATATATATATATATATATAATATATATATATATATATATATATATATATATATTATATATGTTATATATCTATATCTATCTATCATCTATCTATCTATCTATCTATCTATCTATCTATATATCTATATATCTATCTATCTATCTATCTATCTATCTATCTATATATATATATATTATATATATATATATAATATATATATATTATATATATATATACATATATAATATATATATATATATATATATATATATATATATATATATTATATATATATATATATATATATATATATATATACATAGAGAGAGAGAGAGAGAGAGAGAGAGAGAGAGAGAGAGAGAGAGAGAGAGAGAGAGAGGAGAGAGAGAGAAGAGGCAGAGACAAACCCGAAGCTACACTAAAAAAAAAAAAAAAAAAAAAAAAAAAAATCAAATACGGAGACCAAAAACAAGCTCAATAAGATATCAAAAAAAAAAAAAAATAAAGACAATGCTCTCTCTCTCTCTTTCTTCTTCTTCTTCTCCTTCTTCGGATCAAAGGCTACCTGGGATTTCCTCAATTAGTATCCGAAAGCTTGGCCCATCGCGAGCTGCCTCCAGAGAAGAAAAATCGGAGATCTTGTGATTTTTTCGACTTTTCCTTTGGGGTCCTCGATTTTTGGGGGGTACGTATGTATGTATATATCTATGGATATATGTATCATATGTCGCTTACTCCCGTGGTTCCCTTTTTCCCATATCCACCCTCCCTTCTCTTCACCCACCTAACCTCCTCTTTTCCCCCACCTTTCCTCCCCCTCTTCCCTCATTTTCCTTCTTCCCCCTCCTCTTCCCCACCCAACCTCCTCTCCTCCCCTGCCTTTCCTTCCCCTCTTCCCCACCCAACCTCCCCCCACTCCCCCCTTCCCCCCCCTCCCTTCCCTTCCCCCACCCCCTCTTCCCCACCCACCCTTCTCCCCCACCCAACCTCCTTTCCTTCCCCACCTTTCCTTCCCCTCTCCCCTCCCCTCCCCTTCCCCATCCCCCTCTTCTCCACCCAACCTCTTCTCCTCCCCCAACTTTCCTTCCCCTCTCCCCTCCCCTTCCCCCACCGCTCCTCTCCCAACCTCTCGTTCCCCACCCTCTTCCCCTTCCTTCCCCTCCCCCTCTCCTCCTTCCCCCACCCTCCTCCTTCCCCCTTTCACCCTTCCCTTCCCCACCAACCTCCTCTCCTCCCCACCTTCCTTCCCCTCTCCCCTCTCCTCCCACCCTCCTTCCTTCCTCCCTCCTCCCCTCTCCCTCCCCTTCCCCCCATCCTTCTCTTCCCCCACCCAACCTCCACTCCTCCCCCACCTTTCCTTCCCGTCTCCCCTCCCCTCCCCTTCCCCCACCCTCCTCTCCCCACCCAACCTCCTGCTCCTCTCCCCACCTTTTCCTCCCCCTCCCCCTCCCCCTCCCTCCCCTTCCCCCCTACCTTGCTCAGGCCCTAAATATCGGTATCTATTAACCAAACAAAGTTTCCAAACTGGACAGGAAAAAACCACAGGGAGGGTGGGGCGGAGGGGGGTGGGGGGGGTGGGGAGGGGAGGAGGAAGAGGAGGATCTCCAAAACCAGGTAAAGCAATAGTGATAACAGACGAAGAAAAAAAACGGAGGAGAGAGAGGAGGGGGGAGGGGAGGAGAGGGGAGGAGGAGGAGGGGGAGAAGAGGAGGAGGAGGAGGAGGAGAAGTAGAGAGGAGGAGGAGGAGTAGAAGGAGGAGGAGAAGGAGGAGGGGAGGAGGAGGAGGAGGAGGAGGAGGAGGAGAGAAGAGAGGGGAGGAGGAGGAGAAGGAGGAGGAGGGAGGAGGGAGGAGGAGGAGGAGGAGGAGAGGAGGAGGAAAGGAAGAGGAAGGAGGAGGAGGAGGAGAAGAGAGGAGGAAAGGAGGAGAGAGGAGAGGAGGAAGGAGAGGAGAGAGGTCTCGTGCGGTTTTGGTATGTTTGCTGTCATCGCAAGTCTAGTGAGGGATGTTTGATGAAAGATATTATCAAATTCTGTCGGAAGGGAGAAAGGGAGGGGAGGGAGGGAGGGAGGGAGGGAGGGAGGGAGGGAGAGAGGGAGCGAGGGAGGGAGGGAGGGAGGGAGGGAGGGAGGGAGGGGAGGAGGGAGGAGGAGGGAGGGAGGGAGGGAGAGAGGGAGCGAGGGAGGGAGGGAAGGGGAGGGAGGGAGGGAGGAGTGGAGTGGAGTGGAGAAAAAGAAGGAGAGCGGAGGAGGGAGGGAGGGAGGGAGGGAGAGGGAGAAAGGGAGGGAGGGAAGGGAGGGGAGTTGAGGAGGGAGGGAGGGAGGGAGGGAGGGAGGGAGGGAGGGAGAGAGGAGGGAGGGAGGGAGGGAGGGAGGAGGGAGGGAGAGGAGGGAGGAGAGGGTAGAGGAGGGAGAAAGGGGAGGAGGAGGAGGGAGGGAGGGAGGTGAGGGAGGGAGGGAGGGAGGAGGGTAGGGAGGAGGGAGAAAGGGAGTGGAGGGGGGAGGAGAGGGAGGAGGGAGGAGAGGAGGGAGGGAGGAGAGGGAGGAGGGAGAGGAGGGAGGGGAGGGAGGAGGGAGGGAGGGAGGGAGGGAGGTGAGGGAGGGAGGGAGAAAGGG
>NW_020868733.1:879386-894243 GCF_003789085.1 Penaeus vannamei
TTATCCCCCCCCCCTTTTCCCTTCCCTCTCTCCCTGTCTTTTTTGTTTTTCTTTCCTTTCCCTTCCCTCCCCCCTTTTTTTTTTTCTTGCCCTTTCCCGCCTCCTTTCCTTTCTTTAAATCTCTCCGCTTCACCCTCCCTTCCTCCCCCCCTCTTTTTCCTCCCTCCCCTATCTTTTTTTCCTCTCCCCTCCTTCCCTTCCCTCGCCTCTCCCGTTTTCCCTATTCTTTGGGAAATTAAATATAATTATTTTACTATTTATTTTTACATCCCCAAGTTTAAATAAATGGAAACGAATCGTTATCTCATTTTCTTTTCATATTTTTATCATCCTCCTCCCTCTTCTATCTCCCTTTTTTTTTTTTTTTTTTTTTTTTTTTTTTTTTTTTTTTTTTTTTTTTTTTAATAACTCAGCGTTGGATGTAATTCAATATTTCTACGTTTGAGGTTTCGCAATTGCATTTCTCATTTAACAAAAGCGCAGAGATATTCAAAACGAGGATTTAAAAAAGAACCAACAGCCAGATTAATAAAAGCGAGGATGAGGTTACAAAAGCCACTACGAGTCCACGCTTACAAATACTCTTACTCTTCTGAATGTAATCGAGAGAAGGGGATTGAAAATATTTAATAAATTTAGGGATTTTATTTATCTTATTTTATTTTATTTTATTTTATTTTATTATTTTATTAATTAAATCCCAGATAGATAGCTTTGTTTGTCTTTTTGTTTTTATAAAATATTTAATGAATTTAGGGATTTTATTTATTTTATTTTATTTATTTTATTTTATTTTATTATTTTATTATTAAATCCCAGATAGATAGCTTGATAGATATTTGTTTGTCTTTGTGTGTATATATTTGTCTTTTTGTTTATAAATATTTAAATGAATTTAGTAGGATAAGTTTATCTTATTTTATTTTATTTTATTTTATTTTATTATTTTATTATTAAATCCCAGATAGATAGCTTGATATTTTTGTTTGTCTTTGTGTTTATCTATTTGTCTTTTTGTTTAAAATATTAATGAATTGAGGGATTTTATATTATTTATTTTATTTTATTTTATTTTATTTTATTTTATTATTTCATTATCAAATCCCAGATAGATAGCTTGATAGATATTTGTTTGTCTGTGTGTGTATCTATTTGTCTTTTTGTTTTATAAATATTTAATGAATTTAGGTAATTTATTTATATTTATTTATTATTTTTTATTTTATTTTATTTTATTTATTATTTTATTATTAAATCCCAGATTGATAGCTTGATAGATATTTGTTTGTCTTTGTGTGTATCTATTTGTCTTTTTGTTTTATAAATATTTAATAAATTTAGGTGATTTTATTGTATAGAAATCCCAGATAGATCGTTTGATAGATATTTGTTTGTCTATGTGTGTATCTATTTGTATATTTGTATCTTTGTTTTATCTTTTTGTCTGTTCGTCTCCCTGACTATCTGTCTGTCTGTCTGTCTGCCTCTGTCTGCCTATCTGTCTGTCCTTCTGTCTGTCTGCCTATCTATATGTCTATCTATATGAATGTCTATCTATCTGTCTATCTATCTATCTCTATGCATCTATATTTCTTTGCATCAGTCTATCTATCTATCTGTCTATCTATCTGTCTATCTATCTATCTCTATGCATCTATATTTCTTTGCATCAGTCTATCTATCTACCTATTTTCTAGCGATCTAGCAGTCTGTCTATCTCTATATCATCTATATATCTACATATCTATCAATGTGTCTATCTAATTATTTACCTATCTATCTACTATATCTATCTACTCAACTATCTATCTCCCAGTACATCTATCTACTCAATTATCTATCTCCCAGTACATCTATCAACTCAATTATCTATCTCCCAGTACATCTATCTACTCATACATTGACATAAACAGATTCATAACAACACAAGAATATGAAGCCTCTTACACAGACACACAAAGCACATAAAAATATACCAATAAACATGTGGATAAGGGAAGCAAGTTTAATATCTCTTTCAAGTGCTGCCTTCGCCATGTGATGAAATTGCTTCCTCTTGGATGAAAATGAAACGACGACAAAGACAGAAACTGTAGCAACAACAAAAAAAGTAATAGCAGTAGGAGAAATGACAACGACAAAAACAACAAGAAAATCAAGAACAACAGCAACAGAAACCAACAGCAACAAAAAACACAACTAACAACAACAACACAACAACAAACAACAAGAAAACTAAAGAACAACAGCAACAAAAAGCAACAATAACAGCAACAGCAACGACAGCAACAACAACAACAGCAACAACAACACAACAAAACAAACAACAACAGCAATAACAACAAACAACAACAACAACAACAACAGCAATAAACAACACAACAACAACAACAACAACAATAACAACAAACAACACAACAACAACACAACAACACACCACAAACAACAACAACAGCAGCAACAACAAACATAGGTAAACAATCAACCCTAGTCAGAGATGACAGGTTTTGTAGGCCAGCTCACAGTGCCAGAACAAACATGGCTTCTGGTTGGCACCTTTACATGTTGGCCTTGTCCATACTGGTGGTGAGAGATCTTTGTTCTCTCTGCTCTCTCTCTCTCTCTCTCTCTCTCTCTCTCTCTCTCTCTCTCTCTCTCTCTCTCTCTCTCTCTCTCTCTCTCTCTCTCTCTCTCTCTCTCTCCTCCTCTCTCTCTCTCCCTCTCCTCTTTCCTTTCTTCCTCTCTCCTCTCTCTCTCTCTCTCTCTGCGCTCTCATCTCTCTCTCTCTCTCCCATCTCCTCCCTCGTCTCCTCCCCTCTCTCCTCTCTTCTCCCGTTCTAATCTATTTATCTATCTATTTTGTTCTGTTGTGCCTGTCCTGTCTAATCGATATTTTTTTCTTTTTCTCTCTCGTTTCTTCTCTAAAATCTACTCTATCTAACTAACTTAGCTTAATCGAGTTGTTTCATTCTCGTCTCTTTCTCTAATCTATCGATCTTTCTTCTCTCTCTTTCTCTCTATCTAAACTTCTCTCGGTTTCAATCCTCTCTCTCTCTTATCTATCTTCATCCATTATCTATCCTTCTAATCGGGTTTTCATCATCGCTCCTCGGCCTTCTCTCTATCTCTCGACATGTCCTCTCCTCTAGCTCTCCCTCCTCTCTCTCTCTCTCTCTCATCTCTCTCTCTCAGATCTCTCTCCTCTCTTCTCTCTATCTATCAATCTATCTATCTGATCTATCTATCTAATCTATAATACTATCTATCTATCTATCTAATCTATTCTATCTATCTAGTCTATCTATGCTATCTATCTATCTATCTGTCTCTAATTTTTATTTCATTATTTTTTCTTATTCTTCATAATCAGTTATCTTTACACGTAGAGCATAAATGAACATGGAAAAAATATGCAATGTAACAAAAGTGTAAAAGAATAAAAAGATAGATATATAAGATGGAAAAATGTTATGAAAGTGGGTAGATAGATAGATAGAATAGATAGATAGATAGATAGATAGATAGATAGATACGATAAGATAGATAGATAGATTAGTAGAATAAGATAGACGAAATGATTGAATAAATTAATATACTAATAGACAGAAGCAGATAGAGTGATGAAATAGAATTCTCATAAAATCATTTATCAACAATAAGAAGAAAAAAAGAAACTATTATACGAAAGTCTTGTTTCAATCATTAAACCGATTTGTCGATTAAGCATTAAAATTGTTTTGAAAAAGGAATCTAATGAAGGAGTAGATGCCCATATATTCTTAAAGATGAGGAATGGGAGGCTTGGTGAAGAGGAATGAGGAAGAGAAGGAGGAGGAGGAGGAGGAGGAAGGTGGGGAGGGGTGGGGAGGAAGATGGAATGGGGAGGAGGAGGAGGAGAAGGAGGAAGAGAAAGAAGGGGAAGGGGCAGTAGGAGAAGAAGAAGAAGGAGGAAGAGGGAGGGATGGAAGGAGGAGGAGGAAAGGAGGAGAGAGGAGGTGGGGAGGGGTTGGGGGGAGGTGGAATTGGGGGGGAAGGAGGGAAGGGAGAAAAGGAAAGGAAGAGGAGGTGTAGTAGGGGAGGAAGGAGGGATAAGAGGAGAAGGGGGGGTTGGTAGGAGGAAAAGAGGAAGGGGTTGGGAGAAGGAAGGAGGAAGAGGAAGAGTAAGGAGAGGAGGAGGAAATGGAAGAGGAAGGAAATGGGGAGGGGTGGGAAGAAGGAGGGGGGAGGATAGGGGAAGGGTGGGAAGGGGAGGAGAGGGGGAGGACTTAAGACTGGGAAGAGGAAAGGGGGGGAAGAGGAGAAGAAGAAGAAGAAAAGAGAGGAGGAGGAGGATGAAAAAGGGAGGGTGGTAGGAATGGTAGGAGTAATTAGTTAGATATGGAGGGAGGAGGGGCGGTGAGGACCAATAGGAAGAGGGAGGGAGGGGGGTGAAGAAATGAGGAGTGAAGTGGAAATAGGTAAGAAAAGGTGAAGGGGATAGAAGCAGAATATACAAAGGCAAGGGATAAGAGAGAAGGGGATCGGAGAAAAAATAAAGAAAGAGACACAGCAGAGAAGGCAGAAAGGAGTAGGGTTTAAAATTAAGAAGAAAGATGAAATAAACGCGAAAACGAGAAAAAGAAAAGGAGGAAAAGAGGGAGAGGGCAAAGAGCAGACGGAAAGGAAGAAGGACGAAGGAAAAGGGAAGCAAGAGGAAGAGATAAATTCCGTTTTAAAGAGGAGAGAAAATCCAAGGCGTTGAAGAGGAACGAGAAAATTCCGTTCAAAAGAGGAAAGAGAAAAAATTCCGTTGAAAGAGCAGAGAAAATTCCCGGTATTGAAAGAGCAAGAGAAAAATTTTCCGTTTAAAAAAGAAAGGAAGAGAAAATTCCGGATTTTCAAATGGAAGAGGAAGAGAAATCCTCCACGGTGAAAGAGGAAAAGAAAATTCCGTTCAAAGAGAGCAGAGAAGAAAAAAATTCCGTTTAAGAAGGAAAGAGAAAATTCCCGAATTTTTAAATAGAGGGAAGAGGAGAAGAAAATAATTCCGTTGAATGAAGGAAAGAGAAAAATTTTCCGTTCAAGAGGAATGAGAAAATTTCCCGGATTTGAAGGAGGAAAGGAGGGAAAATTCCGGTTCAAGAAGAAGCAAGAAAGAATTCCCGTTTAAGAAGGAAAAAGAGAAATTCCGTTGAAGAGCAAGAGAAAAAAATTCCGTTTAAGAAGGAAGAAAAGAAAATTAGTTTTAAGAGGAAAGAAAAAAAAAAAATCTTTCCGTTCAAGAGGAAAGGAAGGAAAAATTCCGTTGAAGAGGAAAAGAGAAAAGAATTTATTCCGATTCAAATGAGCAAAAGAAAAAATTCCTGTATTAAAAGAGGAAGAGAAATCCGGTTTTAAGGGCACAGGGAAAATTTTTTCCCGTTTAAGAAGGAAGAAAAATTCCGTTCAAAGAGCAAGAGTAAAATTTCCGTTTCAAGAGGAAGAGGAAATTCCGTTGAAGGAAGGAAAAAGAGAAAATATTTAATTCCGTTGAAAGGAGGCAAGGAGAAAATTCTCGCCGATTTAAGAGGAAGAGAAAATTCCCGTTCAAGGGAGGAAGAGAAAAAAAATTCCGTTCAGGGAAAGAGAAATTCCCGGTTTAAAGGAAAAGGAAAGAGAAAAATTCACGTTCAAGAAGGAAGAGAAAAAATTCCGTTCAAAAGAGGAAAGAGAAAATCCGTTAAGAGGAAGAGAAAATTCCGTTCAAGAGGAAGAGAAGAATTCCCGGTTTAAGAGGAGCAAGGAAATCCCGTTCAAGAGGAAAGAAAAATTCCGTTGAAAGAGCAAGAGAAAATTTTTCCGTCTAAGAGCAAGAGAAAATTCCGTTCAAGAGGAAAGAGAAAATTCCGTTAAGGGAGGAAGAGAAAATTCCGTTTAAGAAAGGAAGAGAAAATTCCGTTTGAAGAGGAAAGAGAAAAATTCCGTTTAAGAGGAAGAGAAAATTCCCTTCAAGAGAGAAGAGAAAATTCCGTTAAAAGGAAGAGAAAATTTCCGTTCAAAGAGGAAGAGAAAATTCCGCGTTTAAAGAGGAAGAGAAAAATTCCTGTTCAAGAGGAAGAGAAAATTCCGTTCAAGAGGAAGAGAAAATTCCGTTGAAGAGGAAGAGGAAGAGGAAGAGGAAAATTCCGTTTAATTCCGTTTGAAGAGGAAGAGAAATTCCGGTTCAGAGGAAGAGAAAATTCCGTTTAGGGAGAAAATTCCGTTCAAGAGCAAAGAGAAAAATTCCATTCAAGAGGAAGAAAAAAATTCCGTTGAAGAGGAAGAGAAATTCGTTTAAGAGGAAATTCCGTTTAAGAGGAAGAAAGAAAATTCCGTTTAAGAGGAAGAAGAAAAATTCCGCCCGTTTAAGAGGAAGAGAAAATCCCGTCAAGAGGAAGAGAAAATGCAAGAGGAAGAGGAAAAATTCCGTTCAGAGGAAAGAGAAAATTCCGTATCGAAGGAATAGAAGAAAATTCCGTTTCAGAGGAAAGAAAAATTCCGTTTAAGAGGAAGAGAAAAAAGAGGAAGAAAAATTCCGTTTAAGAGGAAAGAGGAAGAGGAAGAGAAATTCCGTTCACAGAGGAAAAGAGAAAAATTCCGTTTTCAAAGAGAGAGAAAAATTCCATTCAAGAGGAAGAAAAAATTCTTTAAGAGAAATTCCGTTTTAGAGGAAGAGAAAATTCCGTTGAAGAGGAAGAGAAATTTCGTTCAAAGGAGAGGAAGAGAAAATTTCCGCTTTCAAAGAGCAGAGAAATTTCCGTTTAAGGCAGGAAGAGAATTTCCGTTTAAAGAGGAAGAGAAAATTCCGTTTCAAGAGGAAAAGAGAAATTCCGTTCAAGGGAGAGAAGAGAGGAAAAGAGAAAATTCCGTTCAAGAGGAAAGAAGAAAATTTTCGCGTTCAAGAGGAAGAGAAAATTCCGTTGAAGAGGAAGAGAAAATTCCATTCAAGAGGAAGAAAAAATTCCGTTTAAAAATCCGGGAGGAAATTTTCCCGAGAAAGAGGAAGAGAAAAATTCCCGTTCACAAGGGAGGAAAGAGAAAATTCCGTTCAAGAGGAAGAGAAAATTTCCGTTGAGGAAGAAAAAGAGGAAGAGAAAATTCCGTTGAAGAGGAAAGAGAAATTCCGTTTCAGAGGAAGAGAAATTCGTTCAAGAGGAAGAGGAAAATTCCGTTCGAAAAGAGAAAATTCCGTTTAAGAGGAAGAGAAAATTCCGTTCAAGAGAGAGGGAAGTAGAGTTAAGAGCAGAGAAAATTCCGTTTAAGAGGAAGAGAAAATTCCGTTTAAGAGGAAGAGAAAAATCCGTTTAAGAGGAAGAGAAAATTCCGTTCAAGAGGAAGAGAAAATTCCGTTCAAGAGGAAGAGAAAATTCCGTTCAAGAGGAAGAGAAAATTCCGTTCAAGAGGAAGAGAAAATTCCGTTTAAGAGCAAAGAGAAAATTCCGTTTAAGAGGAAGAGAAAAAGAGGAAGAGAAATTCCGTTCAAGAGGAAGAGAAAATTCCGTTGAAAGAGGAAGAGAAAATATCCGTTCAAGAGGAAGAGAAAATTCCGTTCAAGAGGAAGAGAAATTCCGTTTAAGAGCAAGAGAAAATTCCCGTTTAAGAGGAAGAGAAAATTCGTTGAAGAGGAAGAGAAAAATTCCGTTGAAGAGGAGAAGAAATTCCGTTCAAGAGGAAGAGAAATTCCGTTCAAGAGCATTCCGTTTAAGAGGAAGAGAAAATTCCGTTCAAGAGGAAGAAAAATTCCGTTGAAAGAGGAAGAGAAAATTCCGTTTTGAAGAGGAAGAGAAAATTTTCCGTTCAAGAGGAAAGAAGAAAATCCGTTTTAAGAGCAAGAGAAAATTCCGTTTAAGAGGAAAGAAAAATTCCGTTGAAGAGGGAAGAGAAAAATTCCGTTTAAAAGAAAGGAGAAAGAGAAAAAATTCCGTTTAAGAGGAAGAGAAAAATTCCGTTCAAGAAGGAAGAGAAAAATTCCCGTTGAAGGAGGAAAGAGAAAATTCCGCCGTTCAAGAGGAAGAAGAAAAAAATTCCGTTTAAGAGGAAGAGAAAATTCCGCTTTTAGAGGAAAGAGAAAAATTCCGGTTTAAGAGAAAAGAGAAAATTCCGTTTTAGAAAAAGAAGTTTTAAAGAGAAAGAGAAAATTTCCGTTTTAGAGAAATTCCGTTCAAGAGGAAGAGAAAATTCCGTTTAAGAGAAGAGAAAATCCGTTGAAGAAGGAGAAGGAAAATTTCCGTTCAAGAGGAAAGAAAATTTCCTTTTCAAGAGGAAGAGGAAAATTCGCGTTCAAGAGGAAGAGAAAAATTCCGTTCAAGAGGAAGAGAAAATTCCGTCAAGAGGAAGAGAAATTCCGTTCAAGAAGGGAAAGAGAAAATTCCGTTCAAAAGAGGAAGAGAAAATTCCGTTCAAGAGGGAAGAGAAAATTTCCGTTCAAAGAAGGAAGAAAGAAAATTCCGTTCACGTAGGAAAAGAGAAAATTTCCGTTCAAGAGGAAGAGAGAAATATCCGAAAAAAAAAGGAAAAGAGAGCAAGAGAAAATTTCCGTTTCAAGAGAAGAGAAAATTCCGTTCAAAAGAGAGAAGAAATTCCGTAAAGAGGAAGAGAAAATTCCGAAAAAGAGGAAGAGAAAAAATTCCGTTGAAGAGGAGAAAATTCCGTTCAGAGAAAGAAATTCCGTTGAAGAGGAAGAGAAAATTCCGTTCAAGAGGAAGAGAAAATTTCCGTTCAAAGAGGAAAGAGAAAATTCCGTTTCAAGAGCAAGAAGAAAATTCGTTTAAGAGAAGATAAAATTCCCGTTGAAGAGGAAGAGAAAATTCCGTTTAAGAGAAAGAGAAAATTCCGTTCAAGAGGAAAGGAAAAATTCCAAGAGGAAAGAGGAAGAGAAAATTCCGTTCAAGACAGAAGAGAAAATTTCACGATTCAAGAGGAAGAGAAAATTCGTTCAAGAAAGGAAGAAGAAAATTCCGTTCAAGAGGGAAGAAAGAAAATTCCCGTTGAAGAGGAAGAGAAATTCCGTTCAAGAGGAAAGAGAAAATTTCACGTTCAAAGAGGAAGAGGAAAATCCCGGTTTAAAAGAGGAAGAGAAAATCAGCGTTCAAGAGGAAAAAGAAAATTCCGTTTAAGAGGAAGAGAGAAAATTCCGTTGCAGAGGAAGAGAAAAATTCCGTTTAAGAGGAAAGAGAAAATTTTTTAAAGAGGTTGAAGAGAAGAAGGTTCAAGAGGAAAGATAATTCCGTTAAGAGGGAGCCGTTTCAAAAAGCAGAAAATTCCGTTTCAAGTTTAAGAGGAAGAGAAAATTCCGGTTAAAGAGGAAGAAAAGAAAATTCAAGAGGAAAAAAAATTCCGTTTAAGAAGGAAGAGAAAAAATTCCGTTTAAGAGGAAGAGAAAATTCCGTTTTAAGCAGGAAGAGAAGTTTAAGAAGCAAGAGAAAATTCCGTTGAACGAAGAGAAGAGAAAATTCCGTTCAAAGGAAGAGAAAATCTCCGTTTAAGAGAAGAGGAAGTTGGAAGAAAGAAAAAATTCCGTTAAAGAGGAAGAGAAAATTCCGTTTAAGAAGGAAGAGAAAATTCCCCGTTTAAGAGGAAGAGAAAGAGGAAGAGAAAATTCCGTTTAAGAGGAAGAGAAAATTCCGTTCAAGAGGAAGAGAAAATTCCGTTCAAGAGGAAGAGAAAATTCCGTTTAAGAGGAAGAGAAAATTCCGTTTAAGAGGAAGAGAAAATTCCGTTTATAAGGAAGAGAGAGAAAATTCCGTTTAAGAGGAAGAGAAAAATTCCGTTTAAGAGGAGAGAAAATTCCGTTTAAGGAGGAAGAGAAAAATTCCGTTTAAGAGAAGAGAAAATTCGAGAGAGGAAGAGAAAATTCCGTTTAAGAAGAGGTAAGAGAAGAGAAATTCCGTTCAAGAGGAAGAGAAAATTCCGTTTAAGAGGAAGAGAAAATTCCGTTTAAGAGGAAGAGAAAAATTCCGTTGAAGAGGAAGAGAAAATTCCGTTTAAGAGGAAGAGAAAATTCCGTTTAAGAGAAAGAGAAAATTTCCTTTTCAAGAGGAAGAGAAAATTCCGTTTAAGAGGAAGAGAAAATTCCGTTTAAGAGGAAGAGAAAATTCCGTTCAAGAGGAAGAGAAAATTCCGTTGAAGAGGAAGAGAAAATTCCGTTAAGAGGAAGAGAAAATTCCGTTTTTCAAAGAGGAAGAGAAAATTCCGTTCCGAAGAGGAAGAGAAAATCCCCGTTCAAGAGGAAGAGGAAAATTCCGAAGAGGGAAGGAGAAAATTCCGCTCAAGAGGAGGAGAATAATTCCGTTGAAGAGCGGAAGAGAAAAAATTCCGTTTAAAGAGGAAAGAGAAAATTTCCGTTCAAGAGGAAAAGAGAAAATTCCGTTGAGAGGAAGATCCGTTCAAGAGGAAAGAGAAAAATTCAAGAGGAAAGAAAAAATTCCGTTTGAAGAGGAAGAGAAAAATTCCGTTCAAGAGGAAGAGAAATTCCGTTCAAGAAAGAGAAAATTCCGTTTCAAGAGAAGAAGAAAATTCCGTTAAGAGGAAGAGAAAATTCCGTTTAAGAGCAAGAGAAAATTCAAAGAGGAAGAGAAAATTCCGTTTAAGAGGAAGAGAAAATTTCCGTTTCAGAGGAAGAAGGTTAAGAGCAAGAGAAAAATTCCGTTCAAGAGGAAGAGAAAATTCCGTTTAAGAGGAAGAGAAAAATTCCGTTCAAGAGCAGAGAAAATTCCGTTCAAAGAAGAGAAAAATTCCGTTAAGAGGAAGAAGAATTCGTTAAGAGGAAGAGAAAATTCCGTTTAAAAGGTAAAGAGAAAATTCCGTTCAAAGGAGAAGAGAAAATTCCGTTCAAGAGGAAGAGAAAATTCCGTTTAAGAGGAAGAGACTGAAAATTCGTTTAAAGGGAAGAAAGAAAATTCCGTTTCAAGAGGAAAAAGAAAAAAGAGGAAAATTTCCCGCTTTAAGAAAAAGAGAAAGAAATTTCCGTTTAAAAGGAAGAGAAAATTCCGGTTTAAGAAGAAAGAGGAAAAAAAATTCCGTTCAAGAGGGAGAAAATTCCGTTAGAGGAGAGAAATTCGTTGAAGAGGAAAAAGGACCAAATTCCGTTAAGAGGAGAGAAAATTCCGTTCAAGGGAAGAGAAAATTTCCGAGAGGAAGAGAAAATTCCGTTTAAAAGGAAGTGAGGGAAAAATTTCCCCGTTAAGAGAAGAGAAAAATGTTTAAGAGGGAGAAAAGAAAAATTCCGGTTCAAGAGGAAGAGAGAAAAATTCCGTTGAAGAGGAAGAGAGAAAAATTTTAAGAGGAAGAGAAAATTCCGTTCCAAAGAGGAAAGGAAAGGAAAATTCCGTTTAGAGGAAAGAAAATTCCTTTAAGAGAAGAGAAAATTCGTTCAAGGAGGAAGAGAAAATTGTTTCCGTTCAAGAGGAAGAGAAAATTCCGTTTAAGAGGAAGAGAAAATTCCGTTTAAGAGGAAGAGAAAATTCCGTTCAAGAGGAAGAGAAAATTCCGTTTAAGAGGAAGAGAAAATTCCGTTCAAGAGGAAGAGAAAATTTCCGTTCAAGAGGAAGAGGAAAATTCCGTTGAGAAAGGAAGAGAAAATCCCGTTTTAAGAGGAAGAGAAATTCCGTTTGAAGAGGAAGAGAAAAATTCCGTTGAAGGAAGAGAAAAATTCCACAAAGAGGAAGAGAAAAAAATTCCGTTTCAAGAGGAAGAGAAAATTCCGTTCAAGAGGAAGAGAAAATTCCCGTTTTAAAGAAGCAAGAGGAAGAAATTCCGTTTCAAGAGGAGAGAAAAATTTCCGTTCAAGAGAAGAGGAAAATTCCGTTCAGAGGAAGCAGAAAATTCCGTTCAAGAGGAAGAGAAAATTCCGTTCAGAGGAAGAGAAAATTCCGAGAAGAGGGGAGAAAATTCCGTTCAAAGAGGAAGAGAAAAAAGAAGAAAATTCCGTTCAAGAGGAAGAGAAAATTCCGTTTAAGAGGAAGAGAAAATTCCGTTCAAGAGGAAGAGAAAATTCCGTTCAAGAGGAAGAGAAAATTCCGTTTCAAGAGGAAGAGAAAATTCCGTTTAAGAGGAAGAGAAAATTCCGTTGAAGAGGAAGAGAAAATTCCGTTCAAGAGGAAGAGAAAATTCCGTTCAAGAGGAAGAGAAAATTCCGTTGAGAGGAAGAGAAAATTCCGTTCAGGAGGAAATTCCGTTCCGTTCAAGAGGAAGAGAAAATTCCGTTCAAGAGGAAGAGAAAATTCCGTTTAAGAGGAAGAGAAAATTCCGTTAAAGAGGAAGAGAAAATTCCGTTTAAGAGGAGAGTTCCGTTTCAAGAGGAAGAGAAAAATTCCGTTTAAGAGGAAGAGAAAATTTCCGTTCAAGAGGAGATAGGAAAATTCCGTTCAGAGGAGAGAAAATTCCGTTCCGTTCAAGAGGAAGAGAAAATTCCGTTCAAGAGGAGAGAAAATTCCGTTCAAGAGGAAGAGAAAATCCGTTTAAGAGGAAGAGAAAATTCCGTTCAAGAGAGAGAAAATTCGTTGAAGAGGAAGAGAAAATTCCGTTTAAGAGGAAGAGAAAATTCCGTTCAAGAGAAGGGAGAAAATTCCGCTTAAGAGAAGAGAAAATTCCGTTTTCAAGAGGAAGAGAAATTTTCCGTTCAAGAAAGAGAAAATTCCGTTCAAGAGGAAGAGAAAAAGTTCCGTTTGAAAAGAAGAGAAAAATTCCGTTTAAGAGGAAGAGAAAATTCCGTTTCAAGAGGAAGAGAAAATTCCGTTTAAGAGAAGAGAAAATCCGTTTAAAGGAAGAGAAAATTTCCCGTTCAAGAGGAAGAGAAAATTCCGTTTAAGAGGAAGAGAAAAATTCGTTGTTCCGTTCAAGAGGAAGAGAAAATGTTTAAAGAGGAAGAGAAAATTCCGTTCAAGAGGAGAGAAGTTCACTCGGAATGACCGCGAGGCTTCAGCTCTTGTTAGGCTATATTTCATTTCAGAAATTCGCTTAATAATATATTTAAAAGCTTCCCTCACGACTCTGTTCTCTTCCCCTCCCCCGGGCTCAGTCTCACGGCCTCTCTCTCTCCCCTCTCCTTTCTCTCTCTCTCTCTCTCTCTCTCTCTCTCTCTCTCTCTCTCTCTCTCTCTCTCTCTCTCTCATCTCTCTCTCTCTCTCTCCTCTCTCTCTCTCTTTCTCTCTCTCTCTCCTCTCCTCCTCTCTCTCCTCTCTCTCTCTCTCCCTCTCTCTCTCTCTCTCTCTCTCTCTCTCTCTCTCTCTCTCTCTCTCTCTCTCACCTCTTGTCGGTTCCTCTCTTTCCCTCTCTCCATCTCTTCTTCTCTCTCTTCTCTCTCTCTCTCTCTCTCTCTCTCTCTCTCTCTCTCTCTCTCTCTCTCTCTCTCTCTCTCTCTCTCTCTCTCTCTCTCTCTCTCTCTCTCTCTCCGCTCTCTCTCTCTCCTCCCACTCCCTCTCTACCCTCTACCCTTCTTATTCCCCTCTCTCTCCCACCCCATTTCCTTCTCTTCTTCTCACTAATATTCCCTTCTCCCTCCACCCTCTCTCCCTTTCCTACGTCACCTCAAGGCTTATTTTACCCCCCTCCCCTCTTTTTCCTCTTTCGTTGCTCTCCTGCTATTCTCCTACTTCCGGTCCCCTCTCTCCGTTTTCCTCTTTCCTCTCATCCTCTTTTTCTTGTACTCCCACGCCTTTTTTTTCTTCACTCGTCCCCTCTTTCTCTCTTACCACTCTATCCTCTCCTCTTTCTCTCTCACCATTCTCCCTCCTTCCTTTCTGTCCTTTTCCCTTCCCTCCCCTTCTTTCCTCTTCTCCTCTTCCTCACCCCCCTCTCCCTTTCTTTCTTCCCCCCCCTTCTCTGATCTCATCCCCTTCCTCCCTTTCTTTTCCTTCCCTACCCCTCCTCCCTTCTTCCTGTCCTTCCCATCTCATCCACTCCCCTCCTTTCTTTTCCTCTCCCTACCTCCTCCTCCCTTTTCTCCCCCCCCCTCATCTCATCCACTCCTCCTTTCTTTTCCTCTCCTCACCCCCTCCTCCCTTTTCCTCCCCCCTCTTTTCTCATCTCCTCCACTCCTCCCTTTTCTTTTCCTCTCCCTTACCCCCTCCTCCCTTTTCTTCCTCTCCCACCCCCTCTCTCATTCTCATCCACTCCCTCCCTTTCTTTTCCTCTCCTCACCCCCTCCTCCCTTCCCCCCCCCCCTCTCTATCTCCTCCACTCCCTCCCTTTTTTCCTCTCCTCCCCTCTCCCTTACCATCCCCCCCTTCTTCTCCTCCCTTCTCCCTCTCCCCCCCCCCTCTTCTCTCATCTCCTCCACTCCTCCCTTTCTCTTCCTCTCCCCCCCTCTCTCCTACCCCCCATCCCCACCCCACCCACCCCCACCACCCCCTGTATAATGCCATGTTGCAATTGCCTGCATCACCCCGGGGCATTACCCTGTAAGGCAAGTTGCACTCACTGTTGTGTTTTAGAGCCTATTTTATTCTTCCACATGCAAGGCTCTCCAATGCTAGTGCAATGTTAGCCCCTTAAGCATACTACTCTATATATTTTTTGGTGTTTTTTTTTTTCCTTTCTCTCTCTCTTTTTTTTACTTTCTTTCTTTCTTTCATAATTAGCGTTCTGCCTTTGCCTTCTGCCGGATAGCAAGTTGGAAGGGAAACTTTCTCATCACAATCTCTTTGCTGACTATCTTTTTTTTTTTTTTTTTTTTTTTTTTTTTTTTTTTTTTCGGTCAGGGTATACATGGACTCCCAATTATATCCGCTCGATTCTTTGTGGAGCTCCTCTTGTTTAGGGACGAGTCGGATTTGGGGTTTGAGGGATTTGGTTTTCCAGGATGTGGGTTTGTGTGGTCGTTTTATGTATGTATGTATATATATATATGTATATATATATA
>NW_020868733.1:901871-904371 GCF_003789085.1 Penaeus vannamei
TTCTCCCTTTCATTACCCTTCTCTCCCTTAGCCCTTCATCTACCCTTCTCTATCCCCCTCCCTTTCTCCCTTAGCCCTCCATCTACCTTCTCTATCCCCCTCCCTTTCTCCCTTTTTTTACCCCTTCTCTCCCTTCCCCTTCATCTATTCCTATCCCCCTCCCTCTCTCCCTTTTCATTTACCCTTTCTCCCTTCCCTCATCTCTTCTCTACCTCTTTCTCCCTTTCATTTACCCTTTTCTCCCTTCCCCTTCTCTCCCTTAGCCCTTCATCTACCCCTCTCTATCCCCCTTTCTCCCTTTCATTTACCCTTTTCTCCCTTCCCCTTCTCTCCCTTCCTTCATCTACCCCTCTCTCCCCTTTCTCCTTTCTTACCCTTCTCTCCCTTCCCCTTCTCTCCCTAGCCCTTCATCCCCCTCTCTATTCCCTTTCTCCCTTTCATTTACCCTTCCTACCCTTCCCCTTCTCTCCCTTAGCCCTTCATCTACCCCTCTCTATCCCCCTTTCTCCCTTTCTTTTACCCTTCTCTCCCTTCCCTTCTACCCTCTCTATCCCCCTCCCTTTCTCCCTTCATCTACCTTTCTCTCCGCTTCCCTTATCTACCCTTCTCTATCCCCCTCCTTTTCCCTTCATCTACCCTTCTCTCTCTTTTCCCTTTATCTACCCTTCTATCTTCTCCCTTCTCTCCTTCCTCTTCATTTACCCTTCTCTCCTTCCGCTTCACTTACCTTTCTCTATCCTTCTCTCTTTTCTCCCTTCCTCTTCCTTCCTTCACTTACCCTGCTTTCTACCTTCCTTCCCTTCCTACCTATCTTCCAGTCACTTCCTACCCTCCATCCCTTCCTTCCCTCTTTCCTAATCTCCACTTCCACCCTCCCTTCACCCATCTAACCTCTCTCTGCTTCTCTCCCTCCCTTCCCTCCTACCACCTTCCCTCCCTACCTCCTACCCTCCCTCCCTTCCCTCTTCCTCCCGCCTCCGCTCCCTCCCTTCCCTCTCACCCTTCCCTTTCCCCTCCCGCCACCCAGCCTCGAATAGGGACGCATTACCGATCGACGCTGTTTATATACAGTCGGCGTTCGCGTAAGGTCGCAGGTAAGTGAATCCGGATGCATGCTGCCCGTTCGTGGATGGGTAGATTGGCTACTGCAGTACCTTATTTAGCTTTGTTTTTGTCTTTCTTATCTAATACTAATTTTCTAAGAGGCTATACTATCACTATCATTGCTATTATTAGTGTTTGTTATATTATTATTATTATTATTATTATTATTATATTATTATTATTATTATTATTATTATTATTATTGTTGTTATTATTATTGCTGTTGTTATTGTTATCATTATTATTATTACTACTATTATCATTATCATTTATCATATCATTACAGTTAATGTTAATGTGTTCTTCTTGTCATCATTGACATTATTGTCAATCATTTTTTATCATCATTTATCATACAGAGTACTATGATCTTTCATTATCATTCTCACCTTATTGATATCCTCAAACATCATCATTATATCATCATGATTATATCATTATTAGCAACAGTATATATTATCAATAATCATTATTATCATTACAATTCATTGCTATTGTTAATGTTATTATTATGATTATAATTATTATTACTATTATCTTTATTACTGAGTTTATCATATGTATTATCCATGTTATCGTTATTATCATTACCATTGTTATTATCATAATCACCATTATACTTTCTGTTATCAACACTGATATCAAAATTATCATTATTTTTTCTAGCATCACAATCTTTATAATCATTAGTGGCATAATCAACATCATATATATTTCATGAACACAATCAACAGCATCATCACTATCATCATCATCACCATCAATATTTCCATCATCATCACCATCATATCACCATAATCATCATCACCACACCATCATCATTCACCATTAACATCCCCATCATCTTCATCATCGCCATCATTATTCATCCCCACCATCACCACCACCATTTCCTTACCATCAACATCATCACTATCATTATTTCCATCATCATCACCACCATCACAATCATAATCAACACCATCAGCATCATCACCATAAGCATGATCACCACCACCATCATCATCACCATCATCACCATCATCACCACCACCATCATCCACCGCGAGCACCATTGCCACCGCCATCAGCATTAACATAGACGCAGCCAAAACACCCAATGCAGTGTGAGTGCATGTTTGTATCGTTCATAATGAGGAAATTCATGTAACATTTATCAGCAATTAAAGCCTTGTTGTTGACGTGTCGAATACCCCCTACCCCCCCCTCCCCCTCTACCCCCCTCTCCCCTCACCCCTTGCTACTACCCTCTACCCCTTCCTACCCTCCCTTCCCCCTCTACCTCCTTCCTAACCCCCCTCTACCCCTCTACCCCCTTCCTACCCAACCCCCCCTCTACCCCTCTACCCCCTCCCCCTACCCCCCTCTACCCCTCCTACCCCCCTCTCCCCCTCTA
>NW_020868733.1:912238-914738 GCF_003789085.1 Penaeus vannamei
ATATAATATACATTAACAGGTATATACCACACACACCATACTGTCACGACCCTGCATGATACAACACACATACACACAACACACACCATTAAACACACACATACATCACACACACATACACACACAATACACACATACGACACCACATGCACACATATACACACATATACCCAACAACCACCCAAATTTTACCCCCACACACACACACACATTACACACATATACACGACATATCACACACACATACACACAACATCACACACACATACACACACACACATTTACAACACACACACACACATACACACACATACACACACACACAATACACACACACACGACGAATAGCACACACATACACCACACATACACACACACACTATACACACACATACACACACCATACAGGCACACTCACACATACACAACACATTATACACACACACACACATACACAACACATACACACATATAACACAATATACACACCACACACACACATACACACACATTACAACATAATAACACACATATTACACACACATTTCACAGATATACACACACACATACACACATACACACACACACACACACACACTAATACGACACAGGTATACACACACACACACACACACTACACACTACACACACACACATAATCACAACACGATACACGCACACTTATACATACCTACACACACATATAGACACACATACACATATACAACGATAAGGTTATCTTCACGTAACGTCCGTTATAGCGTCTCACGCTTCATTTTCTACTTTTTTCTTTCTTTGACTCCTTGCTCCTCACGCCTTCGCCTCACGCTTTACGCCTCACGCCTCGCTCACGCTTTACGCTCCGACTCACGACTCACGGCTCACGACTCACGACTCACGGCTCACGACTCACGACTCACGACTCACGCCTGCACACTCACGACCTCACGACTCACACCTCACGCCTCATCACTCACGCCTGTACCTCACGCTCACGGCTCACGACTCACGCCTCACGCCTCACGACTCACGACTCACGACTCACTACTCACGGCTCACGACTCACGCCTCACGCCTCACGACTGTCTCTGTTCACTTTGTCTTGTACGTGCACAGCATATGCACCATATAATATATATAACACTATGCACCGGAAACCGTTAATCAATATAAATCCTTTAGGTCTTTGCTTTCCTTTTTTCAATCTGCCACTTTTTCATTTTATCAGTGAAACGTTTACGTACATTCACATGCACACATATATGCGTGTACACATATACACATGTACACACACAATCACGCGTATCTAGGTGAGCATTTACACACATGTAAATACATACACACACGCATATGCACATTCACATTCACATTGTATAATTGTTATGGGGTAAACATTCTTCAAATACATTTCCTTTTCTGTCTTTTATTCATTCCTCCAGCAAATTAATAATTAGTCATTGTAAAGGTCGTTGAATGCCCCCTCGGGTGGGTGTGTCTCGTCTGGGCAGCTGTGCGAATAAGACCACGCTCGGGGATTCCCCTGAACTCATTCATTGCTTTATTTCCATTTGGGGTCTCATCTCATTTTTATTATATTTCAGTTGAACATCACTAGCATATTTACTTTGGTCACAGTTTCATTTTTTTATTTATTCCTTTTTCCATTTTCTTTGGTCACGTAATGATGTTTAATTAGGCAATTTATTTAATCATAAATAAGGTGCACAGATAAAAAAATCTATAATTCTATATAATTCTATAAACAAAAAATAAGCACAAATTCATTCACTCATTCATTTTATTTCATCCGAATGCATACCCTCACTTACGTCACTGCTTCACGGGGCTTCGTTCACACCGACGCACACACATTCTCTCCTAGCAGTCGCTACGCTCACGTAGGCTGTTCTTTTATATATATATATTATATATATATATATATATATATATATATATATATATATATATATATTATATATATATATATATATATATATATATATTATATATATATATATATATAATATATTATATATATATATTATTATATATATATATATATATATATATATATATTATATATATATATATATATTATATATATATACACACCTATATGTATGTATGTAATATACATATAATACATATCTATAAATACACAGACACACACACACACACACACACACACACACACACACACACACACACACACACACACACACACACACACACACACACACATATATATTTATTACATATATATATTTTAGATTGAATGGATAAAAAAATTCAAAAATATATATCTTAAAGAAATAAAAATTTCCAATGTAAATTTCTGTTTAGAGAGAATTTTATATAATATATATATATATATATATATATATATATATATATATATATATATATATATATATATATATATATATTATATATATATATATATATATATATATATATATATATATATATATATATATATATATATATAATAATTATGATA
>NW_020868733.1:922238-935878 GCF_003789085.1 Penaeus vannamei
AAAAAAAAAAAAATCACCCCCCCCCCCAAAAAAAAAGGAACATCATACACATCAATTTATTCATCAATTCCTTACTTATTCCTTTTGACTTTGAGATTCACGACTGATTTCATTCATTAATGATCCTCTTCCAATGCACTTGATTATACATTTCTTGAAACGGGATGGGATTATGTAAATGGAAAAGTCTTCAATCACCTTTGACAAAGACGGATCAAAGGCATAAAACATGGGGCATAAATTGAGGTTGCAGAGTATCCGTATTTATAAGGTTGGTTTGGCATAATCTTGTTTGAATGCGTTTGTATGTTTGTTTGTTTGTGTTTGAAGATTCGTTAGGGTTGATAAGGGTATGTTTTTTTTAAGGTCATGAGGGCTTGTTTCTTGGGTCGGTAAGGTCATGTCTGATTGGGTTTGAGGTCTTGTGTTATTGAATCATTAGGTCATATCTGTCATGTCAAATTTGGTCTGGCTGTTCGTGTCTGATTAGGGTTTGAGGTCCATGTTTATTGGGTCTTGTAGATCGTGTCTGAGGTCATGTCTTATTGTCTTGTCGGATCGTGGTCTGAGGTCAATGTCTATCGTCAGGTGGTCTGAGGTCATGTCTTTATAGGTCATGGGGTCTTGTCCAGATAGGTGGTCTTGTCAGATCGTGGTCTGAGGTCTTGTCCAGATCGTGGTCTGAGGTCATTCTTATTGGGTCTTGTCAGATCGTGGTTCTGAGGTCATGTCTTATTGGGTCTTAGTCAGATCGTGGTCTGAGGTCATGTCTTATGGGTCTTGTAGATCGTGGTCTGAGGTCATGTCTTATTGTCTTGTCAGATCGTGGGGTCTGTGATCGTCTGAGGTCATGTCTTATTGGGTCTTGTCAGATCGTGGTCTGAGGTCATGTCTTATTGGGTCTTGTCAGATCGTGGTCTGAGGTCCTTATTGTCTTAGATTGGTCTTCATGTCTAAGATCGTGTCGAGGTCATGTCTTATTGGGTCCTTGTCAGATCGTGGTCTGAGGTCATGTCTTATTGGGTCTTGTCAGATCGTTGGTCTAGAGGTCATATCTTTGTTTTATTTAATATGACATTTCTGGTCTTGGGTCAGTTCAATAGATCCAGGGAACGTATTGAGGTCTGAGGTCATGTCTGATTTGTGTCATGGGTCATGTCTATCTGGATTAGGTTATGTCTGATTTTTTTATGACTTATATAAGGTATAAAAGAAAGAAAGAAAGAAATGATTATTTGAAATCATGTACGAAGAAAGAGAAATAAAGATATGAAATAAGAAATAAAAGATTAATACTAAAATAGAAGTGAAGTAGAAAATAAAAACTAAAAAAGGACAAAAAAATGTAAATGTTTGGAATCTAGAAGACCTTTAAAGCTTTAAAGGTAAAACATGAATTATTCTACTCTGGTTCGGAGTACACACACACACACACACACAACGCACCACACCACACACACACACACTCAGCACACAACAACACACACACATTCTTGCACACCATCACGCAACACACCCACATTGCATCTTCAATTCCACACATCTTCACACACACAGCAAACTAATACTACACACTACTCCCTCAGGGTTCTCTGATCTAGTTGTAATAGCAGACCTACATTTCCTTCACCCGCATCCCTTTCCTCTTCTTCTGTCCATTGGAACTTTGGCTTTTCTTTAATTTCTCCTCAAATACAATTAAAATATTATAAAAAAAAATAATATAATACGAAATAATACTAGTGAAGATGTACATTTATGTTTTTCTTTAATAAATTTATTTTTTTTTTTTTTAATTTGTAATATAGACATTGTGATTTATTTCTTCTTATACTGTCAATAGTGGTTTCGACCTATTTTTATTTATAGTAATGTACTTTTTTTCAAGGCCCAGGATTATTTTTTCAACACTTTTAACTGCGGGGCAGCTGAGTCATTACGAATAGACTGAATGAACACTGCATATACTAAAAAAAAAATCAATAATAGAAAAGAAAAATTGTAAAGATACGACGACTGATAAGAGCTGAGTAGATCAAGCTAAAACGTCAGAGCGATAGAAGGAAGGACAAGTATTAGAGTTTCAGAGAAAATATCAAGTTCTGCTTCTCTTATTTCCTTAACCTAAACATCGAAATTCGTGGGGATGCGTGTATAGAGTATGATAACAGGCTAATGTTTTGGATGTTTTTTGTTGTATTGTGTTTTGTAGGCTTTAGTGTATACTTCCATTGTATGTATATTACCGATTGTCTATATTTATATATATAATTATTATTATTATATTATTATATATATATTATTATATTTATAGAAGGTATATAGGGGGGTATGGAGGTCTATTCATTAGTATACATAATGATAGATACTACTGATATGATTTACAGTATATTTATTGTCTATATGCATCAGTGTGTGATATTGTTCGCATTTACATATATTAGTATAGTGAATGATACGTAGTGTTGCGTATGTGAGTGTTAGTATATTATGATTGTTTAAAGTTGAAATATTAATAATTGATTTAAAAGTTAATAAAATAAATTAAGATTAGTTAAATGAATGAAATGAAAATGGTTTAATGATTTATGTTTTAGTGTGTATAGTATAGCCATTGTCCTTTGAAAAGTACGACCGAGTCTTTAGCGCCGAATTTCGCGACACTTCAGATGAGTCGTCATTTGCTAGATTAGTTGCTACTCGAAAACCAAAGAAGTAGAAAATATAAGTTCTCAGTCAAGAGTTTCAACGATCATTGAGGCACACATCTAACCCGATTCATTATCAGCTAATAAGAAAGGATATCTCATTCCAAGTATTCCATAAGCAATAGTGAGTAATTTTATTGCCAAATGTCTGCATAACTTTTTAAGTATGTGCGTTGATATATATCTACATTCCTACTTGACTTTTCTAGTCTTCATTTAATATCTTTTAGTTATCTATATTTCAATACTACTTTGGTATATCGTGCGTTTATGTTTCAGGTACGATTAGTATCGTTATGGATGTATATAATATACTAATACGAGGCATTGGTGATAACTTTAATTATTCAGTCTATTGCACTTTCTCATCATAAAAATAACCTAAATTAATTATATACCTGTAGTTCTATTTTTTAATATATTATTATTATTTATATTTATATTTCTTTTGAGTCTCCATGCTAACGCTAATGTTTAAATATTGTTAACAATCAGCTTTCTTTTCAGTGTTTACTGAACGTATCAAAGATCCCGAATACGCCGCCAAATGTAAGGAATATTCACGACTGAGACATAGACATACGAGAAGTCCGAATGTCTGTACTTTCAAAACTGAATTCTATCACGACACCTGAATAAACGAAAAAAAAAATATAAACATAAAGAAATAACAATAGAGACATTGGGACGCTGACGACACTCATAAAGAGACGAACCTTGAATTATACTACCAAGTGAAATCATAAGGCTTAAGGTAGTGAAGAAATTAGTGGTGAGTATATATGCTATGAGGAGAGAAGATAGTATGACTGACATGATCAGCGCCGAAATAGAAGATGAATGCTCTCCACATACAGCGTATAATCTGATGATAAATACCTACTAATAAAGAATACTGTAACCTCCAGAAGAACATCATAGTATATCTAGTAACAAGAACCCCATATTTATTATAACATGTGATCTATCATACTCATACAGATCTGCAATCACATAGCACACACAATAAGAACATGACCTCAGACCACACACACCAGCACACAACAGTATACCCTCAAATAATAGTACATTAACTTCAGACCTACGATTATGATACTAAGAACCCCAATGAAACATGACCTACTACAGACCACTAATTCTGACAAGAACCCAAATAATAGTACATAGACTATCAAGACCACGATCTGTACATAACCCCATATAATGACATGTACTTACCACATCCACACGACACACTATCTATGCGACACAAGACACCAACACAACACACATGCACCACACTCCAGCACACACGACCATCGAGCAAAACGACACCCACACAACAACACAACATGACCTCAGAGCACGATTGACAAGACCAACACAGACATAGACACCACACACACACAACCCACGAAGCTGACACACACCAGCCAACTAACACGACAACAACTACCCACTTACACACACCAACACACCCCAACAACGACACATAAGAACAAACAAACACGAAAATCTGCACCACTTATCATCACACACAACACATAGTAAATAATATATTAATAATACAAGTGACTCACCAATAAGTATATATTAGGACCTCTAGAACCTAACGGAATCTTAGATAAGACCCCAATAAGACATGATACTAACATGAGACTCACGATCTTATAGTAACAACCAATAAGACATGACCTTACTAGATACACTACAGAATTAACTGAATCGTTAGAATCCACCATGTATAACAATATTGACGTACTCTATATACAGATCACTGTATCCGACAGTATACTCATATACTATATATATATATCATAATGACTATAAATATAGATTCAACATCAAGACACCACTAGTATGTTCTTAGTACAAGTTACTACTATATTATATATACAATAAGAATGATACCTATCAAACCCTAATCAATGAATACACGCACAGCAAGAATACCTCATAATATATTTTGGACATGACATAGATATAATATATATATGATACTGGTATTATGTATATTATATTTTAATATAAACACTAAAGAACCATACATATAATTAATAACTACCTACTAAAATATTACTTATAAGTAACATGTAACTATACTATATTATATATATATATAATATAAATTATATACCTATATAGACTACGTCCATATTTATAGATATATATCAAAGCTCACTCATGTTCATCTTATACGTATATAAACATTACCCTTATATACACTCTTACATTACATGATATCTATCAACACATATAACTATAACAAATAACATACATCACTAAAACTATAAAAACAATAGATCTTATCTCTCCACATTCCATCTCTCTAAATTATTATTGTTTGTGATAACGTTTGTCGAAAACAATCTAGAGTATAACTTCACCATCTCGTCTTATTACTGATTTCTATCTGTGGGCGCTGTCAGGTCAAAGCTGATGAAAAGAAGCACTGTTATTTTCTCATGTTTTATTTATTGCGCATAACACCTCTCGGCCATATTATACCCGTGTTCAATGTAAGATTACAATATGTTATTCCACCATATGTATCGATGTCCGAGAAACATATAGGATCAATCTTATATATTGATAATAAATCAGTCGTCGATACTTCATTCACAATTAATCTGAGTACCATATCTTAGATCGAATATTATAGTAAGTTGAATTCTATGCTAATGATACATAATTTACTAGTGTATTCGAATTCGTATCCTCTATCTTTTATCTATTCTGTGGGGAGGGAGGGGTCTATCTATTTCTATTTCTTTTCTTCTATTGTCTAGCGCTAAAATATTTACTTATTCTCACTTTTATATAGGATATAAGTAACGAGTTATCACTTAGTTCATTTAATATTAGTGTGTTCATTTAAAATAAAATAAATAAAATATCGAAGACTAACTGATTTCCGATATGGCGATGTACGGGATTTGTCACTAATCTCATATTCTATGCTCACTGATTTATTAGTTAATTCCTATTACCTCATTGATCATTCTCACGGATGGACTTTCTATCTGTTTTATTCTTCTGCTCTATATAGCCTATTAGCCTAATCTCTATTTGCTTTATCCGAGAGACGTTTGTATTGATTTAAATTGATATTGTAGTGATTATATGATAGGCTCGCTTTCTATCTTCTCGCTACTTGTTGATTCATATTCCATGAACTTTGGTTAATAGTCTCCTTATCTACTTGCTGGTGCCAATATTCTTGTATTTCTTGGCTCTTCTTTATTCCATTCTTCTTTTATTTATAATTTTATGTATTTATTTTTTATAATTCATACATATTTCTGACTCTATCTCTAACTTATCTTTTTTTTTTCTTGCACGTTCTTTCCTCCTAACGACTATACGAGCGAAATTATTTTTTGATTCTCATGTAAAGACAGTGAGTTATTCGGACTTACAATTTGCTTGACTCTTGCTGGCGAGTACCACGATGCTAAGTTACATCTACTCACTGGTTATCATTTCGCGAATTTCTTTCTTCTCCTTCTCTGAAGTTAACATATGAAAGTTCAGTGACAATGACTCCCACTGTGATCTCTTGGACCAACTAGCAGGTAAATAATGCACCTACATTACGTACCCAGGCACATAGCACCGCTATCGCTGTATTGCGGTTGTAAGAGTGTGCCTTATATTGTTTGCAATGTAGGTTAAGTAAAATGCTACGAGTCGATGTGTCCTGTAGATGTAGAGCCATGACTATTAGGCCTAGTTATTAACTCTTACATGATTTTTACCTCTCTAACCTTAAATGATCATTGTATGTGTCATTAATTAGGTCAAAATTTCCTCATCGAGGCTTAGGCTTCTCTCATTTGCTGCAGAAGCTTACTCACCTTAAGTTAATGAAATCGGTCTAGCCTAGATGTGAAAACTATGTATCGATTTTTATTCTCCACTGGAGTTTCATGTATCAAAGATTTTGCTACAGCGGTAATTTACCATTTTCTTTAGCTAAAAAGACAGTAACTTCAGTGATTTGTCCAGTTCTTGTTTCTTTGAATGAGTATTTCGTCTTTCGTTTCTACTAGCTTTCTCTATTATCCTTTAAACTATCACACCGCAACTGTCCTCCAACCTCACTTGGCTCGACTCGATATACGCTGCATATTTATCTTTCATCAGTAAATATACGAATGTTCATCTTTCGTCTCTTCTGATTAAAAGAAAAGGGAGAACTGGGCAGTAATGCTAAGAATATATTGAAATAAGCATATATGAGAAGTGCTTTAACTAATACATGAAGTAATCACAATGCTTAAGTGTGAAGAACGAGTAAGTACCGAACCGGATGGTCTGGCAATGACTGTAGAGTATGTATCCAGCGCCTCCAGAAACAAGAGGGCTGATTGGTCTGCACGTCTCAGAACACATAGGATTTTGGCGCTTTTAGCAGTTTAATCATCAGACGCTCTTTGCTCCGCCCTCCATTCGTATGATATTTGCACTGCCCTTTCCTCCTGCCCAGAGGCCATGAACTTGTCATGCGTTCCAGACCAGTCAAGATCCTCGTCATCCAGTCTGCAGCAGCCACGTACGACCCAATGTCGAATCATCCGCCCATGACATATGTGCATGCACGCGTCTCAGCAGTTCGAGCGGAGAAGTTAATCGCATACAGACCTGTAGCACGAGGTCGCCGGCGCTATGGCGCACGCTCAGCCGAGAGAGAGTATGCACCGTAGAGACGACCGCTGAATCGTCTATCTCTCAACCGAGCGAGGTACTGACCTTCGTTACCTAGAAGACGCACTTGTTACGCCGAGATGAGACAGCTAGAGTAAGGAGAGAGCAGATGAGTCTTTATGCTATTGCTACGTCTAATTGAGAGTTACGTCAAGTCCACGTAGTCCAGCATGACAGAGACAGCAGACACGTCTAGCACAGGACAGAGACAGAGAACACGAGCCACCAGAGACAGATCAGACAGCCAGACAGACAGACAAAAGAGCAGACGACTTGAACCAGAAAGGAGGGAGGGGGGATGAAAGATATAAAGCTCCTACCGAAAGATAAGAGAAGGAGGGAGGGGAATAAAGGAGAAGGAGAAGAGAGCGGAAGACGGCCTTACCTGCGCGTCTCTCTGCAAGCTTATTGTCTCTGAAGGTCCTCAAAGTAAATATAATTGGATTCAACGAGAAGAGGACAATGTGAGGCAGAATAGTACAGGAGAATGGATAAATAGGAGATCGAAATAGGCAACATATCGATAGGACACCAGACAATTAACAATATTTCGCATTCTTTAGCTATCTTTTGGTTCTCGGTGCGCACATCGCGTACACACGCCCGACACGTAACATAATGTTATATAATTACGCTCATAGACAGATGCGCAGTTAGATATACATATAAAACACACACCACACACACACCACACAACAACATATTTGCATTTGTACATAGGCTAACAGACACATGTGTACTTAGATACATACACACGACAACCATATTTAACTATATCAAACATGTACTTGATAACTTCAACCATCATGATATTGCAATATGCCATATACACGGCTTTGACCTTGCAAACTTAGATTAAATTCGTTTTCGTGTGGGTTCAACATATGCCAAGGACACGGCAAATAATTTCGGATTCCTCCTGGAAAATGTCGTGACGAATATGGCGCTAGGGGGGAGAGGAGGGAGGGAGGCTGAGAGGGAGGGAGGAAAGGAGAGAGGGAGGGAGGGAAGGAGGGAGGGAGAGAGAGGGGAGAGAGGGAGAGGGAGAAGGGAGAGGAGAGGAGGGGAGAGAGAGAGAGAGGAGGAGGAGAGAGGGAGAGAGAGGAGAGAGAGAGAGAAGAGAGAGAGAGAGAGAGAGAGAGAGAGAGAGAGAGAGAGAGAGAGAGAGAGAGAGAGAGAGTGAGAGATTGTTCTCTCTTCATTTATTTTTCATTTTATATTTGTTTTTTGCGTGTGCGTTGTATGGGGGAAAGACGTAGGAATTTCGTGTGATTCCTTTTCTCTTTTACCTGTACTTTTGATATCAATTTCGACCTTAAATCTCCTTTACGTAACCAAACCGTACTCAGCAAAAGTTTCTCATGCAGTTAAAATGCAAGAGATCCTTTTGTGTTTTTTTTTCCCACGACTCTTATTGCAATAACATGTTCATTGACTTGCTTGCGATGTTTATTACTTCTTGGCATGAAGTTTACGTCCTCCGATTCCTATTAGGCAACGCTCTGGAGTTTTCATTTAATATCCTTGAGCAACGAAAAGATATGAATTTATACGATGTTTTGTACACGTGTAATGATACCGTATATTTGTACTCGCGAATTCATACGCTGGTTTGTATACATGTAATGATACGGTATATTTGTACTCGCGAATTCATACGATGTTTTGTACACATGTAATGATACCGTATATTTGTACTCGCGAATTCATACGATGTTTTGTACACTTGAATTCATACGGTGTCCTGTACACGTGTAATGATACGATATGCGATGTTTTGTACACGGATTCATACAGTATTTTGTAGACTAATTCATACAATGTTTTGTGCACAGGAATTTATATAATGTTTTGCACACGTGGATTCATATGTTTTCTACACAGTAAGTTATGCTATATTTTTGTACATATGAATTCATGCTATGTAATGCACACGTGAATTCATGCTATGTAATGTGCACATGGATTTATACAGTGTTTTGTACACAGGAATTCATGCGATCTTACATATGGACCCATGCGATGTTTCCTATATATGAATTCTAGATGTTTTGTACACGTGAAGTCATAAGATGTTCTGTACATATGAATTCATAAGCTGATTCGTACACATGAATGCATACAATTTTTTTTTTACATATGAATCCATACTATGTTTTGTACACAGGAATTCATGCAATATTTTGTACACATAATATCATACGATGTTCTGTACAAATGATTTCACGCGATGTTTTGTACACAGGAATTTATGCGATTTTTTTTACATATGAATCCATACGATGTTTTGTATACATGACTTCATGAGATGTTTTATATATATGAATTCATAAGTTTTTTTTTTTTTTTTTAATATTGTCATTAGCAGACAGTGACTTTAAGCTTCAGCCCTCGTTATTTATACAGTCAGTATAAAGAGTTTTATTAATCAGATATCAATATAAATCGCATAATATCAATGATGCTGTCGTTATCATCAATAAATTTGCATATTGTGTTTGTAAAGGTTCGGTGCATGTATCAAGACTACATACTCACTCGCCAAAAAAAAAAAAAAAAAAAAAAAAAAAAAAAAAAAAAAAAAAAAAAAAAAAAAAAAAAAAAAAAAAAAAAACAGATCCGATAAGAATTCGCGATCTTTCGCACAAAGCTCCCGGGCATTTCGCAACAGGAATCGAAGAACGTAAACCACAGACTTTCGACGTAATGAGCTCTCGCCGAAGTCAATGACCCTGTTATTGCAAAAGTAGGCGTGGAGAGAACCGCAAATTTGTTTTCATCGCAGCTTAAGTGTGCGGTATGAAAGCTGTGGAGGTGTGATCATGAAAATGATTATGATGATGTTGATACTGGTAATGAAAATAATAATGATTAGTGTGATGATGATGATGATAATAATAATAATAATAATAATAATAATAATAATAATAATAATAATAATAATAATAATAATATTGATAATAATAACAATATTAATGATAATAATAATAATAATAACAATAAATATATAATATAATATAATAATAACAATAATGACAAAAATGACAATAATAATAATAATAATGATAACAATTTTGATGATAATAATGATAGCAATAACAGTAACGTTAAATGAATGAAATCAACAAAAAGTCAAGATTAAAAAAAAAAAAAAAAAAAGTAAAGAAGTTCCTTCTATAATTTTAATTTATAGGATTACATCCATATAAGAATACTGAATGTGCAACGAAAATATAGAAAGAAAATATACACTAAGATAAGAAAAGATACAGAGAATAACAAAGAGAGAAAGAGAAGGAGCAGATGAAGAGATAAAGAAAGAAATGCAGATTATAATGTAACAAGACGAAATCAAATGCAAGAGCAAGAAGGATAGATAAGGTAGAGAATGAATAAAAGTGTTTTCCTTTGTTTCCTCTTTGTTATGTGTCTTACTCGTGTCGATATATTTTCTGCTAAGGCCACAGCTTGTTTTTTTTTTTTTTTTTTTTTTTTTTTTTTTTTTTTTTACCCACCGATATTTATTTCCAGGAAAATGAAAAAAAAGTGAAATTCCTGATTTCTTTTTCAATTCTCCGCCGCAATTGTGACGTCCGCTAAAGAAATAGCTAAAAAAAAAAAAAAAAAAAAAAAAAATATATATAATAAATTTCTCTATGATTCATTGTTTATGGTATCGTTCTTCCGTCCCCAAAGCCAAAAATAAAATAAATTTGGTGGCTGGAAATACCTCACTCTCATGCCTCATGTCATGTCTATTGTCTATCGTGTCCGTGCGAACTATAAATGGATAGATAAACAGTAAATTTCTGAAATTTATATATATATAAATTTGTGTACTTCTGCAAAATATCTCACCATTTATAGTAAACACTCACATTCAAACATCAAAACAAAAATTCCTGTTTTCTTATTTTTATAATAAATTCCATTTCATACCTGTACAAAATAACATAGTACATATGCATGTCAAATTTTAATGAATATTTTTATTTCGATTTACAAAATAATAAATTCTGGTTGAAAGAATTCTTTGTGTTCACTCAACTCCTCGAAGACTTGTAAGTAAGACAGAATTGTACTTCCTCCAGGTGGCGCTGGAACTGATGCATTCCTTTACTTCTGACCTTTGGAAGGTAGAGGTACACTGTGTCTTATTTGGTGTGATTTATCTTCTCTAATTCCTCTCTCAAAGACATCATTTATCACCAAAACTGGTCTGCTATTCAAAAAAAAAAAAAAAAAAAAAAAAAAAAAAAAAATAATGTTTGCGCCTAAGAATCGAGAGTCTCATGATATCATTATTTCTGATAGATGATTATGGAAATATATAAACACAAAACAGGGATGAAGAATTATGTAAAGGTTACATTTCTTTCGTTTTTTGTTCTCTCTCTCCCTTTGTTTTGTGCATCTTATATTCATTCATTATGATTATCGTTTTTGGTTTTCTAAACATCCGAATCTAATTTGTCGTGATTTTCTCGTCTCTTCTCGTCTCTGTCTGTGTCTCTGTCTCTGTCTCGTTCTCTTCTCTTCTCTCTCTCTCTCTCTCTCTCTCTCTCCTCTCCTCTCTCTCTTCTCACTTTCTCTCTCTCTCTCTCTCTGCTGCCTTCCTACTCTCCACTTCTTCCCTTTTCCTCCTCTCCTCTCTCTCCTCTCTCTCTGCCTTTTCTCTCCTGTGGCTCGCCTGCGTGTCTCTCTTTCTGGCGTGGGTGGCGTTGGGTGCTCTCGGGTGCGTGTTGTGGCCGTTCGTGGTGTGGGGGCGGGGGGCGGGCGGGTGTTGTGGGTTGCTCGGGGGCTGCGCTGGGTGGGCTCTCTCTTGCTCAGTTTGTCTTGGGGTGGGCGCTGTCTTCGGGTGTGCGGTCTGCGTGTCTCTCGCTGGCTGCCGCTCGGGCGGTCGTGTCGTCGTCCATCGGCGCTCTCCCGATGCTCGTCTGTAGGGGGCGCTGGTGTTCTATTCCTTGTTGCGTCTGTGCTCTGTCTCTGGGTCCTCTTCTCTCTCTCTCCTCTCTCTCTCTCTCTCTCGGCTCTCTCTCTTCTGCTCTCCCTCCTCTCCTCTCTCTCTCCCTCTCTCTCTCCCCCCCCTCGCTCTCTCTTTCTTAACTAAATAACATTGATAATCTCACTTGCCAAAAGATAAACGATAATAAAATATTGGATCTCTTCTCCTTACCATGTTCGTTACCTTTTTTCTAGAATGTTTATTTTTTTGATGGTGTGCTTTGATATATGTTAAGTTTGACTGGCAGGCGATTTAATAAAAGTTTGCAGAGGTGTTAGTTGAATGGAAGTGAACTTATAAAAGTAAGTTTTGGACTATAAGTATCTATGTAACAATAATTGTGTGGATTTAAGATATCATGATACTTATAAAACTTTTATATTTTGAACTTTAATCCTTTTAAATATTTTTCTTCCGCCTGGAAAATGCATTTCATTCTAGATAAGTCAGATCACTTCCACACCAAAGCAAAGCTATAATATAATAATCACTGAAATCACAGTAATTTTGAATGAAATAATGGGGGACATAATACTTTTGTTAGCTTTCTATTACAGCTTAATTCATTATTCATTTCTACTCATTTAAATATTCAGTTATTCAACTCTTATCTATCCAATTATCCTTTTGCATTTTATGTTATCGTTTATTAATTTTCTAAAATATTTTATTATTCATTGATATACTTATTTATTCATCCCATTACGGAACTATTTACCTTTGAATTAATTAATCTATTTTCATATGATATCGCCATGCAACTGATACCTCGACGGACTGAGATGCCAACCAGTTTTTCTTCACCAATTTTTATATATAAAACCACGTTCTTTAAGTTAGAACGTAAAGACAGAGAATGAAATGATTACTCTAAGGGCAAATGTCACTTCTTACATGCCATTTTGATTTGCAGGACACTTTAGATTAATCGAAAGTGTCAGCGACGGAAGAGTGCCATTAAAGTCAGTGTAAATAAAGAATCCCGGTGCCTGTCTCTTCTCTGAATGGCATTCGGTTGTTTTTCTGCTTGTTAGATTAAATGTTAAACCGAATTAGTAAGAGTTATATGCCATGCATATATACATTAAAACATACATATACTATATTGTGTGCACATTCTTTCTTTCTTTCTTCTCTCTCTCTCTCCTCTCTCTCTTTTTCTTTCTTCTCTCTCTCTCCTCTCTCTCTCTCTATCTCTCTCTCCTCTCTCTCTCTTCTCTTTCCTCTTCTCTCTCTCTCTC
>NW_020868733.1:935920-938420 GCF_003789085.1 Penaeus vannamei
AGAAGATATTGAACGAAGAAGGGGAGGAGAGGAGGAAGAGGGGGAAAAGGTGGAATAGGAAGAGAAGAAGGAACATAGAAAATGGAAAAAGGGAGATGTAGAATTGATGATGAAGAAAAGAAGGGAAAATTAGAAAAACAAGATTTCGGTGTCCGCCATCAGAGTCTGTCGTCGTCTGTTTGTCTGTATGTCTGTCTATCTGTCTAATCTATCCAAGCTGCTGGTCTGTTTGTCTATCTGTCTATTTATATCATAATTCAGTCTGTTTGTTCTCCTTCTGTCTCTCTCTCTTAAGAGCGAAATTTGCATATCCTTCATATTTTTTTTCTACAGCGACTGTGTGCATTGTGATGTGTATGGTCTTTGTGTGCGATGATCCTGTGTGCGTGTGCGTAGTGGCGTGCTGTGTGTGTTTGTGTTTTACGTGTGTGTTTGTGTACTGGCCTTTGTGTTTGCGTATGGTGCTGCTCGTGTGTTCTGTGTCTGTGTGTGTCATGCGTGCGTGCGTGCTGTTTGTTGTTTTACCGGTGTGGTGGTGATGAGTGTGTGTGTGTTGTGTTTACGTGTGAATTGTGTCCGTGTTGTGAATATGACGTGTATGTTGAGTCGTGTTTGTTGCGATAGCTATCAAGACGGGTGGTAAAGATCGTGTAGATTGATAAAGAGATATTTGAATAGCCAGAGGAGTGAGGGGGAGAGGATCCGGATAAATAAAGAGAAAGAGAGAAAGGGGAAAGAGGGAGGTAGAGGAGGAGAGAGAGGAGAGAAGAAGAGAGAGAGAGGAGAGGAAGAGGAGAGAGAGAGAGAGAGAGAGAGAGAGAAGGAGAGAGAGAGGAGAGAGAGAGAGGAGAGAGAGGACGAGAGAGAAAGGGGAAGAAGGAGAGGGAAAAGAGAGAGAGAAAGAGAGAGAGAGAAGAGAGAGAGAGACGAGAAGAGGAGAGGAAGAGAAGAGAGAGAGAGAGGAAGAGAAGAGAGAGAGAGGAGAGAGAGAGAGAGAGAGAAGACCAGAGACAGACAGACAGACGACAGATAGACAGAGTTAAAAGATAGATAGAAGAGAACAAAAGTATAATAAAATTCACAGATAAAAAAGAAATATTGAATAACAACAAAGAAAAAAAACAAAGCAGAATAAAACAAAACAAACACAAGACACGCGACCTCATATCACAGAGCGACCGCCATGATAGTTTCAGCGGAGGAGGAGGGAGAGGGGGGAGGAGGAGAGGGGGGGAGGAGGAGGAGGAGGAGGTGTGGCACTCTGTCCTCCCGTCTCCTTCTCTCCCCCCTCCACCTCTCCCCTCCCCTTCTCCCCTCCTTCCTCCTCTCTCTCCTCCTACCTCCCTCCCTTCCCTCCTCTCCCTCTCGCTCCCTCCCTCTCCCCTCCCTCACCTCCCCTCTCGCTCCCTCCCTCTCCCCTGCCTCTCCTCTCCCCTCCTTTCCTCCCTCCTTCCCTTCCTCTCCCCTCCTACCTCCCTCCTTCCCGCCCTCCCTCTCTCTCCGCCTACCTCCCTCCTTCCCGCCTCTCCCCTCCTCCCCTCCTCCTTCCCTTCCTCCTCCCTCCCTCCCCTCCCCTCCTCCCCTCCCCTCTCGCTCCCCTCCCTCTCTCCCCTCATCGCCCCCTCCGCCATGTTGTCTCAGCCGCGGTGCCACATCCTGTCCCTTTGGCACTCGATTGGCACTCATGTGGAATGCTTTTTTCGTCTTTTTCTTTTGAAGGAAATCTTACGAAAAAGGAGGTGAAGGATGATGGCGATGAAAGGGAATGAGGGAAGAGAGGAGAGAGGGGAAGTGGAGGAGAGGGGAAAGGAGGAGAGAAAGAGGAAGTGGTGGGGGTAGAAGAGGGGAAGGGAGGAGAGAAAAAGTGGGGGGAGGAGAGAGGGGAAAGAGGAGGAAAGGGAGTGGGGGAGGGAGAGAGAGGGGAAAGGGAGGAGAGAAAGGGGGAAGGGAGGGATAGAGAGGGGGGTGAGAAGGGAAGGTGAGAGGAGAGAAGGAAGGAAAAGAACAAAAAGAGAGGAGAGAGCAGAAAGAAAGAGGTTAAGGAGAAAGGAAGGAGAAGAGGGAAGGAAAAAAAAGAAATGGAAAAAAGGACAATAAAAGCGATAAAAAGAAAGAGAGGAAAAAGAAAGAGAAGGGAAATAGGGAATAAAGACAGAGGGAAAGATGAACGAAAAGAGAGAGGAGAAGGAAAGAAAAGAAAGAAAGAAAAAGAAAAGACAAAGAGAGAGAAGAAGAAAAAAAAAACAAGAAACTAACCGAAACCACAAGAAAATGAAAACAAGAAATAAAAAAAAAACACGAAAAAAAGCGAGAGAGGGGAGAACGTAAAAAACACAGAAGGTAAAGAGAGAGGAGAGAGGGTAAGGTAAGACGAGAGGCAAATGAGGGGAGCAGAGGGGAGAGGGGAGTGAGTTCACGTCGATACAGAAACCTCACGATGCAATGATGCAAGTTGAGGGACGCTCAGCTGATCAACACTAATGGAACGAGTATTTTGCAT
>NW_020868733.1:945920-949315 GCF_003789085.1 Penaeus vannamei
ACACACACCTATATACAAATGCATTCATGTATATATCTATTATCTATATCTATTTATATGTACTCGTATATATAGAGATATGTATATATGTATATATACATATATATGTATATATATATAGATAGATAGATAGATAGATAGATAGATAGATAGATAGATAGATAGATAGATAGATAGATAGATAGATAGAATCGATAGATAGAGAGATAGATAGGATATAGATATAGATAGAGATAGATAGATAGATAGATCGATAGATAGATATATTATATATACATATATATATATATATATATATATATTATATATATATATATATATATATATATATATGTATATATATATATATAGTATATATATATTATATATATAATATATATATGTATATATATATATATTATATATAAATATATATATTATATATATATATATATATATATATATATATATATATATATGTAAAGATGGAGAAAGAGATTAACGTTACTGTAGCAAGAGGCGCAAAACTTATAACAGCATTTAAGTTTGTGCTTTTTCTCTGCCTTCAATTATCATGATTAATAAAAAAGACTTGTTTGTCCATCAATTTTGCAAAGTTGTATTATGCATAACAAACTTTTACGTTGTAGTTAAATTTTACGTCTAGCTGAATCGAACCTGTCAGAACATGAAAAAAGTTTGGAAATCACAAATAAAAACATCATACTTTACAAGATAGTGCCAAGAGTCAGTACATAATATAGATAAATTACACAAACTACAATGTATCGTACAGACAAAATAAGCAACATCGCAAAATAATGATAATAATAATAATAATAATAATAATAAATGAATACAAAAACACGAACGCAGCAACACCGAACAACCAAAATGAATGTAAACACAGTCGGAGGGTGACCGTACTTTCAAGATTGTCCAAGTAGCGATGGGAACGTACCGTAGAGGGAAGCAGCGGCTCTTTGAAACGACGATGAAGACATCTGACGTCATGTGGCTTGACGAGGTGGACAGATGGGCCTTCCCGAGAGACAGTGGCGGGGGTAAGGAGAGGGAGAGAGAGGGGGCGGGAGTATGATTTTATATCGGCGTATATCTCTTTAATCCTGTTATGTGTGTCGTAACGGATGTCAGGTTGTTGTTTTAGAATGTATTATATAATCATTCGTGTTGTTTTTTTATTAATTTTCATATAACTACTAAACTTATTTTCGTCTCGTACCTCCCCCCTTACTTTACCCCTACCTCCTAAACTTTATTCCCCTTCCCCTCCTCCTGTCCCCCTTTGGTGCCCCTTCCCCTCTTCCCATCTTCCCCTCACCCCCCCAAAACTCCTCCGGACTCCCCCTAACCATCATGTCTGCGGACTTGGTAATAATATGACTTATCGGTGATTCTAATGCACGGCACAGTGTTGCCAACATTTCTCGTGGGAAATCGACTGCGCCAGAGGAGTCAATGATCGTTTTCCAGTCTGGTAAAAGTGTTTGATCTCTTATTTTTGTTTTCGTTCATGTTCGTGTTTGTTTTATTTCTATTTGTTATTTTTCTTTTATTATCTAATCAGTATGGATAATTAAAACTTTCGGATTTCTTTGCTAAAAAAAAAAAAAATGACAGCTATGCGAAGAGAAGCGAATTTTTGCGGCGTGTAATCCTCGCTCGCTCTTCCTTGGCAACACTGTGACAAGGAGGGGGTGGGAGTAGGGAAAAGAGGGGGGGGGGGTGAGGGGAGTCATGTCCGGGGGGATGTCTAGGGAGGAAATGAATAGCTGAACACGATATTGCTCTCTCCTCTCTCCTCTCCGTCTCGCTCTTCGCTCTTTCGCTTCCGCTCTCGCTCGCTCGCTCGATCCTCGGCTGTTAATGCTTTTCTCTTTTTTTTCTCGTTTTCTTTCTTTCTGTCAGTGCATATCGATTTCTTCTTTTCTTTATCTTCTTCTTATTTTTATTTTTTTTCTTCTTTTTCTTTTCTTTTCCTTTTCTTCTTTTTCTTATTTTTTTCTTTTTTATTTTTCGGTCCGTCACCCTCCGTCGTTAGTTTGTTTTTTCCTTTCTTTTCTCGCTGCTTCTTAAACAATCAACTGATCTCTCTTCTCTCTCTCTCTCTCTCTCTTTCTCTCTCTCTCTCCTCTCTCTCCTCCTCTTCTCTCTCTCTCTCTCTCTCTCATCTCTCTCTCTCTCTCTCTTCTCTCTCTCTCTCTCTTCTCTCTCTCTCTCATCTCCTTCTCTCTCTCATTCTCTCTCTCTCTTCTCTCTCTCTCTGTCTCTCTCTCTCTCTCTCTCTCTCTCTCTCTCTCTCTCTCCTTTCTCGTCTCTATCTGATCTAGTGGCTCTTCTCTCTCTTCCTTCTCTCTTTCTTCAGATTTCAGAGAAAGAGAGAGAGAGAGAGGGGTGGGAGAAAGAGAGACATGAGATAGAGAGAAAAGGAGGAGAGAGAGAGAGAGAGGAGAGAGAGAGAGAAGAGAGAAGAGAGAGAGAGGAGAGATGAGAGATTGGAGAGGAGAAGCGAAGGAGAGAGAGAGGAGAGGAGAGAAGAGAGATGTAGGCAAAATATAGGAAGAAGAGAGGCGATACCCTTAGGGAAAAGAAGGCTTGGCGGCCAGAGGAGAGTTAGAAAATGTAAGGACGATTTAGAAAAGAAGAGCAGCAGTATCATTTGATGCGCGATTGAGATGAAGTTAGAGGAGGAGAAGACACGACAGACAAAGAACAGTTCAAATAACCTCGGGAGGCGTACATATGATGTCCGCAAAAACAGTAGGGGTAAACATTACAAAAGGGAGGAGTAGTGATAAGGGAAGAGGAAGGAAGGGAGAGAAGGGAAGAGAAGGGAGAAAGGGAATAGAGGGGGAGGAGGAAGGAGGGATAAGGGGAAAGAGGGAGAGGAGGAAGAGGTGATAAAGGGGAAAGAAGGGGAGGAGGAAGGAGGGAGAAGGGAGGAAGGGAGAGGAAAGAAGGAGGTGGATGGGAATAAGAGGGAGAGGAGGAAGATATATAAAAGGAGAAAGAGGCGAGGAATAATGAGAGATAAGAGAAAAGACGGAGAGGAATAGGGAACAGAGACAATGAGAACTAATGGCAAGATAAGAAGAGAGGAGAGAGGGAAGAAAGAAATAGAGAAAATAGGCGGGGGAAGGAAGTGAGGGAAATGGAGGGATAACGGAATGGGGACGAAGGAGGAAAAATAGTGGGAGGAAGGAAATGGGGGAATGGAGGGATAAAAGAAAGGGGACGAAGGAAGGGGAGGGATAAGGGTAGGAGGAAGGAAGGGGAAGAAGAATGGGGTATGATGCTTGATGGACTAGCAACTTCCGCCAGACTCGCCTCCTTCACATTGCTTCCGTTGTGGTTGTTCGTCGTCATTGTCCAACCATCATTTCTTACTTTGTAGG
>NW_020868734.1:0-2500 GCF_003789085.1 Penaeus vannamei
GCCCTAATACGATTACCATATATATAGATCTAGCATTTACTCACTGTTACAAACAAACATTATAATTATATAGTATGTTATGCATATATCATCATATCATCGATCGCACAACATCACATCACTACAATTACTAAGCAAAGATTTTTATTACTGACGAGCATACTAATACGGACAATCAAGAATAGAATAATCGGAGACTAATAATCATGTTGAAATAATGAGAAGATGAATAACAGTAAGACCAATAAATAGCAATAATGAAATGAAATCATCTTAATAAAGCGAGACACTAAAAGATAAGATATAATAGGATGAATGAAATGATAATAAATAAGATAATGATAAGAAAATAATAAATATGATATAATAATAATAATAAAATAAACAGAATTAATAATTCTAGACATAGATACTAGAAGCAATAAAAAGAGAAAATAATGAAGAATAATAGAAAGAATAATGAATAAATATAGAATATCATAATAATAATAATAATAATAATAAATAAAATAATAAAATAATAATCAACTAACAGTAATAGTAGTAAATAATTATAATGATGATAAATAAGAATCACAATGATAATATCATAGTGATTATATATGATAATAAAATAATAATACAACAATAAGATAATAAGTATGGATGATAATAACAATCATATCACATCACACATCATCACCATTATAATCATAATCATCAATCATGGATCATAATAATAATAATACATGATAACAAGAAATAAGAGAAATTACAATAGTACATAATACAAAACATCAACTATAGATATTGATAGTGAAGTATGATGAACGATAGTGACAATAATAGTAATATCAACAACAGCAAAACATAATAACAAGCAACAGAGTTAATCCGAGTCGTGACGAAAATGCAGCAGTTGTGTTGACAAAGAATACAACCGACAGTATCATCTTGAATAAAGTCTAGAGCGATGTGGCAGGAAATTCCTTCTAATTGACGGGTCATTATTGTGTCGACATTGTTAAGTGTTCTGTTGCAGTTTAGTTTTGTTCTTGATACTGTGTTTGTATTTTTTATTTGTTTTTATAGTTGGTCTATAGATTTTGCTGTGTTGTTGTACTTGAGCAGTTGTTGTAGATGGAGAAGAGATAAGAGTGAGAGAGAGAAGAGAGATGAGAGAGAGAGAGAGAGAGAGAGAAGAGGAGAGAAGAGAGAGAGGAAGAGAGAAGAGAGAGAGAAAAAGGGAAGAGGTGCGGTGGGAGCAGAAAAGAGAAAGAGAGAGAGGGAGAAAGTGAGAGAGAGGGGAAGGAGAAAAAAGAAAGAGAGAGAGGGAGGGAGAAAAAGAAAGAGCGTGAAGAGGGGTGAGTTATAGAAGAGCGATGAGGGAGAGAAGGGAAAAGCAAAGAAAGAAAGAGAAGAAGAGGAGGGTTTGTCATAAAGACTAAATATGGGATTTTGCATTCCTTACGGCATGAGGTTTGGAGGTTATATATGTAAACTCCTTCATAAGCCATAGTGCTTAAAGCGTATAAACTACACACACCAACACACAATAACACACACATGAAACAATACATTCAAAACAACACGCAAGCATAATATACATGTGGTGTAATAGGTATGATGCACACACATGTACAGCAGCACAACACACACACACACACACATATATATAGTATAGAATCTAGTATCGCTGTGTGTGTGTGGTGATGAGTGGAGTGTGGGTATCGGTGTGTGTGTGTTGATGTGTGTGTGGTATGGGATGGTCGGTTGTATGTGTGTGTGTGTGTTTGAGTGAGTGGGTGTGGGTATGTGTGTGTGTGTGTGTCATGGGTGTGTGTATGTGTGTGTGTGTGTGTGTGTAGTGTGGTGTGTGTGTGTGTGGTGCAATGTATGTGTATATATATAATATATAAATTATATTATATATATAGTATATAGTATTATATATATATATATATATATATAATATGTGTGTGTGTTGTGTGTGTAGTGTGTGGTGTGTGTGGTGTATAGATGATATAGATATTATACGATAGCAATAGATAGATAAGATATGATAGACAGATAGAATAAATAATATGCATTATAATATTTATATATAAGTATATAGAATAAATAGAATATATATATATGTATACTACACACACACAACACACAGCACACACAACAACACACACACAACACACACACACACAACACACACACACTCACGACCAACCACACACACACAACACACACAGTATATATCATGTATAATATTATATATATAATAGAAGTATATATATAAAATAATGTGTGTGTGGTGGTGTGTGTGTGTGTGGTGTGTGTGGTGTGTGTGGTGTGTGTGTGTGTGTGTGTGTGGTGTGCGTGTTGTGTGTGAGTGTGAGTGGGTGTGGGTAATGATGTGTGTGTGTGTGTGTGTATGGGTGTGTGTGTGTGTGTGTTGTGTGTGGTGTGTGTGTGTGGTGTGTGGTGTGTGTGGTGTGGTGTGTGTGATATATATAATATATATGTA
>NW_020868734.1:7500-12500 GCF_003789085.1 Penaeus vannamei
AGGACGAGGGTCGAGGACCAAGTGTTGCCGTATGTCTGTCTCCTCATTCCTGGCGACCTGGAAGGACCTTCGAGGTGACACAGGACAAGGCTCGAAATATTAAACACTAATATTGCATGTGTGTGCTTGTGTGTGTGTGTTTGATAATGTTTGTTTACGCGTTTGGTGTGACTAGTTTAAAAGATTAGTTTAAACATTTAAAAGGCCTTTAGCGAGTATCGGCCCGCGGATAATAGATTCAAGTCCCTCATTAGCGAGGATCAAGACTGAAAGACGACTTCTAAAGGAATGTTGCTCACGATCTCTCTAAGTCAGTCTCATTTTGACTATTTGCACACAAATTCATTTGATTTTGAATATGTATTTGCTTCTGTTTTTTTTTTTTCTTATCAATGTTTGCCTTTGTTGTGATTTTTTTTCTTTTTTTTCTTTTTGAATAAATGTTTGCCTCGTTATCATGCTTTGGAATAAATATTCACCTCTATCAGGTTTTTGAGTAAATGTCTTCCATAACCATATTTCTATTCTGAAATGAAAAGAGCCAAGCGAACTTTTCTAAACTCCATTTCGGAATATTTCGATTATGTTCGGTGACGAAACGCTCAGACAGCCTTGAGGGAACTGACACACGTGTCAACAATCAGCCAGGGAGTTCATTATCCAATCGGCCACTCAGTCAACCACTCACTCATGACACTCAGTCTGCCAATCAGTCAGTCAACCACTCAATCAGTCTTCCATTTAGACAGTCAGCCATTCAGTAAGCCAGTCACTCAGTTCAGTTCAGTAAGTCACTAGTCAACCAATCAGTAAGACAGTCACTCAGTCAGTCAGTCAACCACTCAGTCAACCAATCAGTAAGACAGTCACTCAGTCAACCACTCACTCGTGCCACCAACCACTCAGTCGACCAATCAGTCAGTCAAGCATCTGAGACAAAAAACAAATCGAAAGATGAAAATCAGTTATGTTAGAGAGAGAGGAGAGAGAGGAGAGAGAGAGAGAGAGAGAGAGAGAGAGAGAGAGAGAGGAGAGAGAGAGAGAGAGAGAGAGAGAGAGAGAGAGAGAGAGAGAGAGAGAGAGAGAGAGAGAGAGAGAGAGAGAGAGAGAGAGAGAGAGAGAGAGAGAGAGGAGAGAAGAGAGAGAGAGAGAGAGAGAGAGAGAGAGAGAGAGAGAGAGAGAGAAGGTGGAGAGAGAGAGGAAGAGAAGAGAGAGAGAGAGAAGGTGAGAGAGAGAGAGAGAGAGAGAGAGGAAGAGAGAGAAGAGAGAGAGTGAGAGAGAGAGAGAATAGAAGAAGGAGAGAGAGAAAAAGAGAGAGAGAGAGAGAGAGATAAGTGAGTATAAGACACGTGTCTTTGAGTTCGAGGCTGAGTCTTCAAGTGAAGAGTATACATTAAACCTGGTTTACAGTAAATAGCATTATGTAGATTTTGCAATAACAGAAGCAAACGTATGTGTAAATGTGTACATGTGTGTGGGGAGGGGGAGGGGATGACTAGGTGTGATGACTGTGTGTGTGTGTTTGTATTGTTATTTGTATATGTGTTTGTGATTTAAATGCATGCACGTGTGCGTGGGTGTTGGGGGGTGGGGGTACTAGGTGCCTGTGTGTATGTATTTTTGTTTGGATGTACGATTGTGTGTGTGTTGGGGGGGGGGTTGTGTTTGTGTTTTTATTTGTATGTGGTTTGTGTGCGTGCGTGAGTACAACTTCTATAGACGGGAGTAGAGTTTTAAAGGCCTGTTAGCGAGTATCGGTTCGTGAGTGATAGGCTCAAGTCCCTCTTTACAAAGTATCAAGACTTTGAAGGAATTACTTGATTACTTATGGGTTGTTGCTCGCGATCTCTAAGTTCGTCTCGTTTTGACTATTTCTCCACAATTTTGTTCTGAAGATATATTTGCCTCAGTTATGATTTGTTCTCAATTGTCATATTCTGTTTTGTTTCTATAAATAGTTTCCTCTCTTTTTTCTTTTTTTACCAAATATTTACCATTATATGATACATTTTAATATTCATCTTTATCATGCCTTTTGAGTGAATGTCTTCCTTAATTGTATTCGCACTAAATGGCCAAAGAGAACTTTCCTAACTCCAATTTTTCGAAATGTTCCGATTCGGCGTTGTGGCCGCGGCGAAAAGGTCCAACAGCCTTGAGGTAAGTGATGCACTTGTAAACAATCCTCTCAGTAAGTAAACCACTCAGTCAACTACTCAATCAGTCAATCACTCAGTCAGCCACTCAATCATTTAGTCAGCCACTCACTCAACCGCTCAACTACTCAATCAGTCAATCACTCAGTCAAATAAAAGCAAACCGAAAATATCCTCTACTACACGTGTCCATAAATGTTAGAGAGAGAGAGAGATTACATGTGTCTTCGCGTGGAAAGTATGAATCAAACACCTGGTTTACAGCATAACTAACATTACGTAGATTTCGTAACTGCTATGGTAGCAAGAACAGACCCCTGTATAAATATGTGTGTGTGTTGGAGGTGGAGGGGGTAATTGGGTTCGCGCGCGCGTGTGTGTGTGTTAAAGGGGAGTGGGTAATTGGGCGTGTGTGTGTGTGTGTATATGTGTGTGTTTGTGTGTGTGTGTGTGTTTGAATGTGTGTGTGTGCTTGTATGTTCGTTTCTCTTAAATCATCCATCTATACTGTTTCACTTACCTCGTCAAATATTGAATTCGCTCTCTCATTTACAGTCAGATAGCATGTCACTCGATCAGTTACCCAAAAATTGCCACTCAGCTGATAAGCAGCCGGTCAGTTGACGGAACAGTCGGTCAGTGTGTCAGGTTGACAGTCAGACAACTGACGGCTAGTTAAACGTCCTAATAATGATCCAGTCAGTACATCGGTCGGTCAGTCACTCAGTCAATCAGTTCGTCAGTCAAATGTCATCTCATTCATTCACAGTCAGTTAATCTGGTACTCTTTAACGAGAGAAGCGAGAGGGTGAAAAGCGAATGAAGATCGAGAGAGAGAGAGAGAGAGAGAGAGAGAGAGAGAGAGAGAGAGAGAGAGAAAAGCGAATGAAGATCGAGAGAGAGAGAGAGAGAGAGAGAGAGAGAGAGAATGAACAGAAAAACATAAGAAAACGAGAGAAAGAGATAGAAAACCGGAAAGAACAAGAGGAAGACGAAGAGAATTAAAAGGGGGAGAGAAAAGATAAAAGCAAAAGGAAAAGAATCGATTTCCCATATACGTGTCCTGAGCGGTGGAAATGGCACGTGTCTTATGGATGAAATCCTGATATAGTTCATGTCAATCAAAACACTTGTTTACTGAATTATTACTAGAATTACGAAACTCCATAATTTCTACAATGTAGATGTATATATGTGTGATTATCTGTGTATGTGTATGCGTGTGTTTGCGTGTATATGCATATAGGTAGTGTACGTATATGTGTGGTTGTGTTTTAGTTTGTGTTTGAGCGTGTCTCCGTGTTTATGTTTATGTGTGCTTGTGTTTATATGTGTGCGCGTGTGAGAGTGTGAAAAGAGTGTGAATGAGGAATTACTTCACCTCGATAGAAATGCATTTGCCGAGAAGCGACCGAATCTCCATCATAAATGCTCGTACATCTAGCATCCTTGCCGGTCGAGAGGCGTTAAATGACTTTCGTGCGCGCGCTAGTGTATGTGCGGGGCTGGTATGTATACGGTTATATACTGTGTGTGTATATATGAATAAATAGATAGATCAATTGATTTAAAAATGATTATCTATGCATGCGTGTATATGTGTTTGTATATTTGCGCGAGTGAATCTATCTGTGGATTTATTTTTTTCCTCAATTGCTGTTTCATTTATTGTCTCTTTCCTTGTTTCATTTCACCTACAGTCTCGCGCATCATTTCACGTGTTGTCTCTTTTATCATTTTTTGCTTCTTGTATTCCTTCCTTTGCTGTTTCACTAATTATCGGACTTACTTCTTTGCCCTGCTGTTCAGTGGCCCATATATTTTCATGTTTATAGGCCTCACACTTCGTTCATTAGACTGAATCATCCAGTTAGTCAGTCAGTCAACCAGCTAGTACGATACTCTGCCAGTTAGTCAGGTAATTAGTTTGCTATTCAATCAGTCAGTTAGTAAGCCAGTCAGTGAGTAAGTCAGTCGGTCGGTATGACACTGAGGGAGTTAGTCGCTCATTCATTCAGCCAGTCAATCAGCTTGAGAGAGAGAGAGAGAGAGAGAGAGAGAGAGAGAGAGAGAGAGAGAGAGAGAGAGAGAGAGAGAGAGAGAGAGAGAGAGAGAGAGAGAGAGAGAGAATGAGTAAGTAAGTGAGAAAGAGAGAGACAGAAGATTTGAGTGAGAAAGAGAGACTATGAGAGAGAGAATGAAAGAGAGAGAGCATGAGTGAGTGAGTGACAAAGAGAGAGAGAGAGAGAGAGAAGCACTCACCATCTGCAGGTGCCTCAGTTAGACCCTTTAAAATCCTCAAGGTCAGAGTGTAGAACAAATGGATCAAACATCCGGTTATACAACGCTAGAATAAAAGAGAGAGAGACAGAGAAGAAGAGGAAGAAGAAGAAAAATAAGATTTTACAAATGTTGTGGCAGCAGGAACAGATGGTCGAAGCGAGAAGGAAGAAAGAGAGAAGCTGAAGAAACGAAGAAGAGAAAGAAAACGAAAAACGGGGAAGAATGAAAAGGAAGAAAATAAATGAAGAAATAAAGGAGAAAGAAAAGGAAGAAGCGAAGAAGAAGGAAAACGAAGATGCGAAGACAAAAGTAAAAATGAAGAAACAAGGGAGAAAAAGAAACTAAACAAGGAAAAATTAAATCGAAAAAAACGAAGAAAGAAATGAAACGGGGAAGAAAGAAAATGAGGAAGCAAAGAATAAGGAAAGGGAAGAAAACGAGAAAGAGGGAAAAATAAGAAATGAGGAAGAGAAAAAATAAAGAAGCGAAGAAGAAAAAAAAAGAAGAAAAAACGAGGAAGAAAGGGAACGAAAAAGCGAAGATGAAAGTAAATGAAGAAAC
>NW_020868734.1:25701-33201 GCF_003789085.1 Penaeus vannamei
TGATGATATTAAATAAATAGATAGATAGATAGATGAATAGATAATCAAATAAATAGATAGATATGATGAATAGATAATAGATAGATAGATAAATAGATAGATAGATATGAATAGATAATAGATAATAGATAGATGAATAGATAAATAGACTAGATAGATAGATAGATAATAGATAATAGATAGATGATAGATAAAAAGATAGATAGATAAATAGATAAATAGATGATAGATAGATGAATAGATAATAGATAGATAGATAGATGAATAATAATAGATAGATAGATAGAATGAATTAGATAAATAGATTGATGATAGATGAATAGATAATAGATAATAGATAGATGAATAGATAATAGATTAGATAGATAGATTGAATAGATAAATAGATAGATAGATAGGATGAATAGATAAAAGATAGAATGATAGATACGATAGATGAATAGATAAATAGATTGATAGATAAGATGTGAATAGATACAATAGATAGATAGATAGATGAATAGATAAATAGATAGATAGATAATGATAGATAAATAGATAATAGATAATGTAGATATATAGATAGATAGATGATAGATTAAATAGATAGATGATGAATAGATAGAATAGATAAATAATAGATAGATAGAATATGAATAGAATAGATAGATGATAGATGTAGATAGATAGATGATTAATAGATAGATAGATAATAGATTAGATAGATAGATGATATAAAGATAGATAGATAGATAGATAGATAGATAGATAGATAGATAGATAGATAGATAGATAGATAGATAGATAGATAGATAGATGATAGATAGATAGATAGATGAATATGATGATAGATAGATAGATAGATTAGTAGATAGATAGATAGATGAATAGATAGAATAGATAATAGATAGAAATAGATAATATAGATGAATAGATATGATAGATAAAATAGATAGATACGATAGATGAATAAGATAGATAGATAGATAGATAAATAGATAGATAGATAGATGAATAGATAAATAGATAGATAGATAGATGAATACGATAGATAGATAGATGATAGATAATAGATAGATAGATAGATAGATGAATAGATAAATAGATAGATAGATAGATAAATAGATAATAGATAGATAGATAGATGAATAGATAGATAGATAGATAGATAGATGAAATAGATAAAATAGATAGATAGATAGCATGAATAGATAATAGATCAGAAATAGATAAATGAATAGGATGAATAGAGAAATAGATAGATAGATAGAGAATAGATAATAGATAGATAGATGAATAGATATAGATAGATAGATAGATGAATAGATAAATAGATAGATAGATAGATAGATAGATAGATAGATAGATAGATAGATAGATAGATGAATAGATAAATAATAGATAGAATGAATAGATAAAATAGATAGATAGATAGATGAATAGATAGATAGATAGATTAGATAGATGAATAGATAGAATAGATAGATAGATAGATGATAGATAAATAGATAGATAGATGAATAGATAATAGATATAGATAGATTAGATAATAGATAGATAGATAGATAGATAGATGAAATAGATAGATAGATAGATAGATGAATAGATAAATAGAATAGATATGAGATAGGATAGATAGATGAATAGATAAATAGATAGATAGATAGATAGATGAATAGATAAATAGATAGATAGATAGATGAATAGATAAATAGATAGATAGATAGATAAATAGAATAGAGAAGATGAAAGATAGAGATAGATAAGATAGAGAAAATAAATAGATTAGATAGATAGAATAATAGATATAGATAGGATAGATGAATAGATAAATAGAAGATAGATAGATGAATAGATAAATAGATAGATAGATAGATGAATAGATAAATAGATAAATAATTGATAGATAGATGAATAGATAGATAGATAGATAGATGATGAATAGATAAATAGATAATAGATAGATGAATAGATGAATAGATAGATAGATAGATGAATGATAAATAGATAGATGATAGATAAATAGATTGATAGATAGATGAATAGAAATAGATAGATAGATAGATGAATAGATAAATAGAAGATAGATAGATGAAATAGATAAATAGATAGTAGATAATGAATAGATAAATAGATAGATAGATGAATAGATAAATAGATAGATAGATGAATAGATAATAGATAGAATGAATAGATTATAATAGATAGATAGATAGATGAATAGATAAATAGATAGATAGATAGATAGATAGATAGAATAGATGAGATAGATAGATAAATAGATAGATAGATAGATGAATAGATAAATAGATAAATAGATAGATAGATAGATAGAATAGATAGATAGATAGATAGATAGATAGATGAATAGATAGAATAGATAGATAGATAAATAGATATAGATGAATAGATATAGATAGATAGATAGATTAAGATAGATAAATGAATAGATAATAGATAGATAGTAGATGAATAGATAGATAGATAGATAAATAGATAAATAGATAGATAGATAGATGAATAGATAAGATGATAGATAGATGAATAGATAAATAGATAGATAGATAGATGAATAGATAAATAGATAGATAGATAGATGATATAATGATAGATAGATAGATAGATAGATAGATATAGATAGATAAATAGATAGATAGATAGATAATAGATAATAGATAGATAGATGATAGATAGATAGATAGATAGATAGATGAATAGATAGATAAATAATAGATAGATGAATAGATAAATAGAATAGATAAATGAATAGATAAATAGAGATAGATAGATAGATAGATAGTAGATAGATGAATAGATAATAGATAGATAGATGAATAGATAAATAGATAGATAGATAGATTAATAGATAAATAGATAGATAATGAATAGATAAATAGATAGATAGATAGATGATAGATAATAGATAGATAGATGAATAGATAATAGATAGATAGATAGATGAATAGATTAAATAGATTAGATAGATGAATAGATAGTAGATAGATGAGATAAATAATAGATAGATGATAGATAAATAGATATAGATAGATGAAAGATAAATAGATAGATAATAGATAATAGATTATAGAATAGATAGATAGATGATATAAATGAAGATAGATATGAATAGATAGATAGATAGATAGAATGAGATAAATAGATAGATAGATAGATTAGATAAATAGATAGATTAGATAGATGAATAGATAAATAGATAGATAGATAGATAAATAGATAGATAGATAGATAGATAGATGAATAGATAAATAGATAGATAGATGAATAGATAAACAGATAGATAGAGAGAAATAAAATAGATAGATAGATAGATGAATAGATAAATAGATAGATGAATAGATGAATAGATAGATAGATTAGATAGATAGATGAATAGATAGAATAGATAGATAGATAATGAATAGATAAATAGATAGATAGATAGATAGAATAGATAGATAGATAGATAGATAGATGAATAGATAAATAGATAGATAGATAGAATAAGATAGAATATGATAGATAGATAAATAGATGAAATAGATAAATAGATAGATAGATGAGATAGATAAATAGTAGATAGATAGATGAATAGATAAATAGATAGATAGATGAAATAGATAATAGATAGTATAGATAGATGAATAGATAAATAGATATAGAATAGATAGAATAAATAGATAGATAGATAATGAATAGAAATAGATAGAATAGATAATAGATAGATATAGATAGATAGTATAGATGAATAGATAATAGATAGATAGATGATAGATAAATAAATAGATAGATAGATGAATAGATAAATAGATAAAAATAGATGAATAGATAAATAGATAGATAGATAGATAATAGATAAATAGAATAGATAAGATGAATAGATGAATAGGATAGATGATGAATAGATTAATAGATAGATAGATACAGAAATAGATAAATAGATAGAATAGATAGATGAATAGATAAATAGATAGATAGTAGATGAATAGATAATAGATAGATAGATAGATGAAATAGATAAATAGATAGATAGATATGATAGACTAGATAGATAGATAGAATAGAATAGAGGATGAAGATATATTGAATAGATAACTATAAGGTAGATAGATAGATGAATAGATAAATAGATAGACTAGATCAGATGAAATAGATAAATAGATAGAGTGATAGATGAATAGATAAATAAGATGATACGATAGAATGAATAGGATAATAGAATAGATAGATAGATAGATAATAGATAGAATGAATATATGAATAGATAGATAGATGAATAGATTAAATAGATAGATAGATAGATGAATAGATAAATAGATAGATAGATAGATGATAGATATAGATAATAGATAGATGATAGATAGATAGATAGATAGATAGATAGATAGATAGATAGGATAGATGAATAGATAAATAGATAGATAGATAGATGAATAGATAATATAGATAGATAGATAGAGATAAATAGATAGATAGATAGATAGATAATAGATAAATAGATAGATAATAGATAGATAGATAAATAGATGGATTAGATAGATAGATAATGATAGATAAGATAGATAGATAGATGAGATGATAGATAGATATAGATAATAGATAGATAGATAGATAATGACAGATAAATAGATAGATAGATGAATAATAAATAGATAGATGATAGATAGATAATAGATAATAGATAGATAGATAGATAGGATAGATAGATAGATAGATAGATAGATAAAATAGATAAATAGATAGATAGATAATAGATAGATAGATAGATAATAGATAAATAGATAGATATAGATAGATAGATAGATAGATAGATAGATAGATAGATATAGATAGATAATAGATAGATAGATGGATAGATAGATAAATAGATAGATAGATAGATGAATTGGATAGATAAATAGATAGATAGATAGATGAATAGATAGATAGATAGATGAATAGATAAATAGATAGATAGAATAGATGAATAGATATAATAGATAGATAGATAGATGAATAGATAAATAGATAGATAGATGATAGATAGATAGATAGATAGATAGATAGATAGATAGATAGATAGAATAGATAAAGATAATAGATAGATAGAATGAAGTGATAATAGATAGATACGATGAGATAAATAGATAGATAGATCATGATAGATAGATAGATGATAGATAGATTAGATAGATGAATAGATAATAGATAGATATAGATAGATGATAGATAATAAGATAATAGATAGATGTAGATAAATAGAGATAGATAGATGATAGATAGATTCTTTTAATCAGGAAGGTCGATGACTGGAATGTTTTGAGGAAAAACATTTGCTCTTTTTTCTCTTAATTATCTATTCTGTTTCTTCTTCTCTTCGTGCCTCCTCCTTTCTTCCTCTCTCTTTCGCATTTTCCGTGTTTTCCTCTTATTTTTCACGTTCTACTTTTTTCTCTCTTTTTTTTTCTTTCTCCCTTTTTTTGTCTTTGTCTTCTCATTTTCTCTCTTCCTCTTTCTTTCTCCCTGTTCTATGTCTTTATCTTCTCCTTTTCTCTCTTCTTTCTCTTCGCTATTTCTTCTCCTTTCTCCTACGATTTTCTTCTTTCTCTCATACTTCTCCTCTTCCTCTTTTTTACCTTTTCATCCTATTCTCCTTTCTTTCTTTCTCTCCCTCTCTCCTCTCTTTCTTTTCCCTTAATCCTCTTCTTCGTTTCTTCTAATTCTTCTTCCTCTCCTTCTGAAACGGAATTTATAATCAAGACAAAAATATGTTTCCTTCCCGGTCGGATTCCCTCGGGTCTGGGTCGGGTCGGATCGGGTCGGGGAGAGAGACGGGGTAGGTCGGATGAAAGGTCGGTTTGGGTCGGGGGAGTTCGGGTCGGATCTGGTCGGGGAAAGAGACGGGGTACGGGGTTCGGTTTAGAGTTCGGAAAACGGGTAGGTCGGATGAAGGTCGGTTTTGTCGGGGAGAGTTGGGTCGGATCTGGGTCGGGGAGAGAGACGTTCGGGTCGGTTTGGTCGGGGAGAGTTCGGGTCGGGGGTCGGGGAAAGACGGGTAGGTCGGATGAAGGTCGGTTTGGTCGGGGAGAGTTCGGGTCGGGATCGGGTGGGGAGAGAGACGGGGTAGGTCGGATGAAGGTCGGTTTGGTCGGGGAGAGTTCGGGTCGGATCTGGTCGGGGAAAGAGACGGGGTAAGGTCGGATGAAGGTCGGTTTGGTCGGGGAGAGGGTTTCGGTCGGATGAAGGTCGGGTTTCGGGTCGGGGAGAGAGACGGGGTAGGTCCGGGTCGGAATGGTCGGAAAAGAGACGGGGTAGGTCGGATTAGGTCGGTTTGGTCGGGAGAGTTCGGGTCGGATCTGGTCGGAGAGAGACGGGGTAGGTCGATGAAGGTCGGTTTGGTCGGGAGAGTTCTCGGATCGGGGAAAGAGACGGGGTAGGTCGGATTAAGGTCGGTTTGGTCGGGGAGAGAGACGGGGTAGGTCGGATTAAGGTCGGTTTGGTGGGGAGAGTTCGGGTCGGATCTGGTCGGGGGAAAGAGACGGGGTAGGTCGGATTAAGGTCGGTTTGGTTCGGGGAGAGAGACGGGTAGGTCGGATTAAAGGTCGGTTTGGTCGGGGAGAGTTCGGTCGGATCTGGTCGGGGAAAGAGACGGGTAGGTCGGATTAAGGTCGGTTTGGTCGGGGAGAGTTCGGGTCGGATTGGTCGGGGAAAGAGACGGGGTAGTCGGATGAAGGGTGGTTTGGTCGTGGAGAGTTGGGTCGGATCTGGTCGGGGAAAGAGACGGGGTAGGCGGATGAAGGTCGGTTTGGTCGTGGAGAGTTCGGGTCGGATCTGGTCGGAAAGAGACGGGGTAGGTCGTTAGGTCGGTTTGGTCGGGTAGAGTTGGGTGGGACTGGTCGGGAAAGAGACGGGGTAGGGTCGGATTAAGGTCGGTTTGGTCGGGAGAGTTCGGGTCGGATCTGGTCGGGGAAAGAGACGGGTAGGTCGGATTAAGGTCGGTTTTGGTCGGGGAGAGTTGGGTCGGATCTGGTCGGGGAAAGAGACGGGTAGGTCGGATTAGGTCGGGTCGGGGAGAGAGACGGGGTAGGTCGGATTAAGGTCGGTTTTGGTCGGGGAGAGTTCGGGTCGGATCTGGTCGGGGAAAAAGAGACGGGGTAGGTCGGATTAAGGTGGTTTGGTCGTGAGAGTTCGGGTCGGATCTGGTCGGGGAAAGAGACGGGGTAGGTCGGATGAAAGGGTTTTGGTCGGGAGAGTTCGGGGTGGATCTGGTCGGGGAGAGGGTAGGTCGGGAAGGTCGGTTTGGTCGGGGAGAGTTGGGTCGGATCTGGTCGGGGAAAGAGACGGGGTAGGTCGGGATAAGGTCGGTTTGGTCGGGGAGAGAGACGGGGTAGGTCGGATTAAGGTCGGTTTGGTCGGGGAGAGTTCGGGTCGGATTGGTCGGGGAGAGAGAACGGGGTAGGTCGGATTAAGGTCGGTTTGGTCGTGAGAGTTCGGGTCGGATCTGGTCGGGGAAAGAGACGGGTAGGAGTCGGATTAAGGTCGGGT
>NW_020868734.1:38201-45701 GCF_003789085.1 Penaeus vannamei
GGTAGGTGGGTAGGGGGTGGGAGCTTTGTGCTATTTTTGGTATTTTTTTTAGTGGGTTGTTAAGTTATAAGGGTAAGAGTAATTGAACTGTGTGGGTTTTTTACGTTTTTTTGTGTTTGATTTTATTTTAGTTTATAATAGTTCTGGTATTAGTTGTTGGTGTGTCGTGTTATGTTTAGTTTTATGTTATGTAAGTTTATTGTTATGATGATTGATGTTGTATTGGAGTAGAGTGTTTTTTAGTAGTATAGTAGAGATGTATGTATGGATGTAGTAGATGATGATGAGGATGAGAGAGCGTAGTTAGGACTGCAGAGGATATGTGGGTGTTGTGTGAGTGAGAGAAGTTGGAAGGGAGTTAATTTAGTGAGTGTCGAATATGTGGGAGGGGGAAAGGGGAAAGTTTTTTGTGTAATAGATTTTAGGTTATTTTAGTTTGTGTTATTGGAATGCGGATGAGGATTTAAGGGTTATTTTGGGATTGTTAGGGTGAAATTGAGGGAAGTCGGTGGAGGATGTAGAATATGTAATAAGTGTAGTGTTGTATTATTTTATAGCGTTGGTGATGTGTTGGTAGGTAGGTAGTGAGGATGAGAGTGAAGTATTGGTATTTGGTAATTTTTTTTTATAGATCGTGGTAAGAAGATAAGGGTGTATTGGAGACACGTGTGCCGTGTTGTTTGTGGAGTTTAATGTTTGGGTGCTGGTGTGAGAGGAAGGAGGGTAGGCAGGTTGTGATAGGATATGAGATAGTTAATATCGAGGATAAGATGAGGAGGAAGGAAGGGAAGGAAGTAATTATTAGTTTGTTTTGTTTAATGATAGACGAAGATAAGTAAAAGGAAGGAGAAAAAAGGAGGAAGAAGAGTAAAGTGATGAAAGAAGATGGAGGAATAAGAAGGAGGAAGACAGAAGAGACAGAAGAAGAAGAAGTGGAGAAAAAAGTAGAATGAAGAGGAGTTAGAAAGGGAATGAAGAGATAGGAGAAGAGAAGATGTAAAAGGGAATGGAGAAGAATAAAAAATAGTGACAATAAGGATAATAGCAATAACAGTGATAATAAAATACGATGATAATAATCATAATAATGATATAATGAGTACAAGTAATTTGATGATTATAATATCTTAATTATGATAACGATGATGATGACGATAACAACAACAACAATAATAATAATGATCATAATGATGTTGATGATGATAATGATGATCATAATAATAACTATAATGATAATGAAGATAATGATAACAATGAAATGATGATGAAAATGATAAATAGCAATAATAACAATAATTCTGATGATAATAATAGCAATTAAAATGATCATGGTAATAATAATAATAATAGTAGTAGTAACGAAAGCAGTAATTCTAATGCCTTTAGCAATAATCATAATAATCCTCATCATAGTATGAATAATTATTACAACTTTAACGTTAATACTACCGGTCACACTGATGATGTAGAGAAACATAAAAAAAAAAAATGTATTAAAACGTAAATAATTTTTTGGACCCACGACTACCCCCCTCCCCCGTCCCCTCCACCCCCCGCCCCCCCCCCCTACCCCCCTCCTCTAATGCATTTGGTTAATTTACTTATAAATTAAGTCAGCAATTTAGAACCTTACAATACAGACCACAACATACAACACGTAAGCAGGATAATATTTTTTTTTCTGTGTCCAAATTCATGTATTTTTTTTTTTTTTTTGGTACAGTAAGTCGATTTTCAACAAATTCAATTACATGAGTAAATTTGAAATGCGTGAGTGAGAATGGAGTGACAAGGATTTTTATTTATTATTATTTATTTATTTCATGTTATCTATATTATTTTTATTTATTTAGTTNGGCGAGCAAAGAGTCGAGAGAGAGAAGAAGCAGGGAGACATAATAAATACTGAGAAAAAATATGTATATAGATAGGATAGATAGATAGAGGAGGAGGACAGACAGAAGTAGATTAGATATTGTATGATAGATGAATAGATTAAATAGATAGAGAAAGAGATACAGAGAGAGACAGAGACAGGAAGAGATTAGTTTAGTTAGAAGATAGAAAAGATGATAGATAGATGAATGAGAGTTTCGAAAAAGGGAAAGAAAGAAAGAAACAAACAAGCAGACAGGTGACAGATGAGGACCAGAACGAACCGCCGCAGCTGTGATTACAATCCGCCGCCCGTGTTGCCGCAGCCAATAAGTGACTGTCATCCATTTCTTGAAACAATTTCCCATATCCGACGCGGAACAACCGCCGCCCTTGTTTGCCCCCCCCCCCCAAAAAAAAAAAAAAAAAAAGGAGAGGAAAAAAAAAACTACTTGTTGGAGCTTGGAACTTCAGCTGTATCATAATGGAACAAGGTCACGGTGTCTGCCTTTTATATAAGTTTGATAAGTTTTAGTGAAGCGCCTCGCGTAACCTGCTGGATATTCATCATTCTCCGAGACCCGAGGGGAAACATGTGAGAGGGGAGAGGAGGAGGAAGAGAGATTAGAGGGGAGAGGGAGGAAAGGAGGAGGGGAACAGGGCGGGAGGAGGGAGAGGGGAAGGGGGCGCGGGAGGAGGAGTGAAGGAGGCGAGGAAGGAAGAGGAACGCAAGGAGAGGAGGGGCAGTAGAGGGAGGAGAGGAACGAAAAGAAAGAGTGAGGGAGAGAAGATGAGCGGATGAGAGGGAAGAGAGAAGAAAGGAGATGTACAAGCGCGGGGAAGGAAAGAAAGAGGAGCATGAGGGTGAGCCGGGAACAGAGAGGGAATGTGTGGAGAAGATAGGGTACAGGAAGGACGAGCGATGAGAAGAAACATGCTTGTATTGAGTGGAGGGAAGAAGCAGGGTGAGAGGGTGGAGGGTAAGGAGAGGAGGAGGAGGGAAGCAGGGGACGAGGATTCATGAGCGGGGAAAAGAGAAGGGAAGGAGAGCGGAAGGAAGGAAGTTGAGGGAGGAGAGGAGAAACATGTTGAGAGGGGAGAGGAGGAGAGGGGAAAGGGGAGAGAAGCAGAGGAGAAAGAGGAAGAGGGAGGGAAGAATGGAAAAGAGGAGGAGAAAGGAGAGAGAGAGGAGGAGGGAAAGGGGAGGGAAGGAAAAGAGAAGAGTTGGGGTAGTGGAGCAGTTAGGATGGAGGTGTAAAGGGGAAGAGGGACGAGGGAAAGGGTCCTCGATGGACAGTAATTAGAGATGGAAGTTGACGGTAGAGGAGAGAGAAAGAGAGGAAAGGACTAAAGAGAGAGAGAGAGAGAGAGAGAGAGAGAGAGAGAGAGAGAGATCCGAGAAAGAAGCTCGTGCGAGAGAGTCGAGATAGACAGAGGGATGGAGAGAGAGAGAGAAGAGAAGAGAGAGAGAGTTTGGAGAGAGAGCAGAGAGAGAAGAGAGAGAGAGATGAGTGCAAAGAGAGAAATAGAGAGAAGATATAGAAGAGAAACAGAGAGAGCAAACAGAGAACAGAAACAAAGAGACGAAACGGAGAAAGAGACAGACAGAAAGACAGATAAAGAGAGAGACAGAGACAGAGAGATAGAAAAGGCCAGCGCACACGCCGACCCCGTATGCATACAGAGGGGTCTATTTTCTGTCTCCCTTCAACAACACGGACGATAAATCCTCAGGCAGATCATAAAGTTCAAAATCCGATTTTCGGAAATCTGAAATCTTGCTGTTTTCTTCCTCTGGGGAATCTGCCTGTCATTGAATGTATTCTCATTCAGGAAGAGGTGGATAAGAGAGAGAGAGAGGAGAGGAAAGAGAAGAGAAGAGAGAGAGGAGAGAGAGAGAGAAGAGGAGAGAGAGAGAGGGGGAGGAGAGAGAGAGAGAGAGAGAGAGAGAGAGAGAGAGAGAGAGAGAGAGAGAGAGAGAGAGAGAGAGAGAGAGAGAGAGAGAGAGAGAGAGAGAAGAAGAGAGAGAGAGAGAGAGAACAAATATTATGATAAAGATATTCCTTATGAGGATGATTGTGACGCAAATGATAAAATAAAATTATAATGTTGATATACAGAAACAAGGACAAAAGTAGAATTAAATAAATCAACATAAAAAATAACAAAAGTAATGATGATAATGACAATGATGATAATGATAGCAACAATAATAATAACATCAACGACAACAATAATGACAATAATCATCATCACCAACGCTAATATCATCATTATCATAATCATCATTACCCCTGATATTTTCATTATCATTATTATCTTACTATTATCATATAATTCTGTCCGTGCTTCGTCTGTCCGTCCGTTACGCTTTTCCTTCACGCCTAAGATTATATTTCTCCTGATCGCATACTTTGAGTTATTCCATTTTCGTTTAAATAGGGGATTATGAGCAACATGAATTTTCGAGAACGACGCTCCCACATGCACGCGCACGCATCATAGGACTAATCTATGGGAATCCAAATCTAACTCTATCATTATTGTTTTCATTGTCATCAGTTATTGTTATGGTCATTTTTATCATTATCACTATTATTATCATTATTATCACCATTCTCATTTCATTTCTTTTATTATTATTGTTGTTATCATTATTAGTATCATTATTATTATTATTATTATTATCATTCATTCATTATTCATCATTATCATTATTATTATTATCATTATTATCATTATCATTATTATTATTATTATTATTATATTATTATTATTATATTATTATTATTATTGTTGTTTATTATTATTATTATCATTATTATTATTTATCATTATTATTATTATCATCATCATCATCATCATCATCATTATCATTATATAATCATTATCATTATTATTATCCTTATTATTATTATATTATCATATTATTATCATTACGATTACGATTCTTCTTCGAGGTAAGTACACAGCCCTGAAGTAGCTAGACCATCAATTAACGCACATTTATTATTCATCTGACTATCCGAGTGGGGGGGAGGGGGTTAAGCAGGACCCGAGGAGCGGAAGGGGAAAAGGAGGTAGAGAAGAAAGGGGAAAGGGAGTTGTGGAAGGGGAGGAAAAGAAAAGGGGAGACGGGAAAGGGAAATCGAGGGTTAGAGAGGAGAAGCGGAGGGGTAAGAGGAGAGGGAGAGGGGAGGAGAGGAGGCTCAGAGAAAGAGGGAAATGGGAGAAGGAGGGAAGGATAAGGGAGAGAAGAGAGGGGGGAGAAGAGAGAGAAAGAGGGGAAATGGGAGAAGGAGGGAAAGGGATAAGGGAGAGAAGGAGAGGGGAGGGAGAAGAGGCTCGGAGAAAGAGGGGAAATGGAAGAGGGGGAAGGGGATAAGGAGAGAAGGAGGGAGAGTTTAAGAGGAAGAGGAGGGAAGTGGAAGCGCAGAAGTAAAGTGAGAGGGTGGAGTGAATTTAAGGAAGATTTGGGGGTGAGAGGAGGGGGAGGGCACAGCAGGAAAGATAGAGGGAATTGGAAGAGGAATAGGGAAGGGAAAAGGAGATGGGAGGCGAAAGGTAGAACAAGGAGTACGAAAGAGGAAGAAATGAGTACCTCTTACCTATTTTTTTCGTGAAATTTCCACGTTATTATCATTATTATCGTTACTATCATTGCTGTTGTCTTTGTTGTCTTTTTATTGTTTCTATCATTGATATTATTATCATTATCATCATACTTTACATTGTTATTATTTACATGATTATTATTATCAAATTGATTATCTCTCGTACTACTGAAAATGTGATGATGGGTATTATTGGTATCATTAATGTTATCATCAATATTTTTATCATTAATGATATCATCAATATTACTATCAACATCTTTATCATCGTCCTCATTATCAATATCATTATCATTATCGTTATTAATATATTATAATCATCATCACTGACATTATAACAATTCACATCATCGCAAATGGAATTAACATTGTTATTACTCTTATGTTATTATCATTGCTACTGAAAATGTGATGATGAGTATTATTGGTATCATTCATGTCATCATCCTTTTCATCATTATCATATCATCAACATCATCTTTATCAGTTTCCTCATTATCAATATCATTATCATTATTGTTATTAATATCATCATCATCGTCGTCGTCATTATAATTATAATCATCGTAAATGGAATCAACACAGTTATCCCTCTTATGTCATTATCAGTGATACCCTCATCGCGGCCCCTTTGTTCACCACGCCCTCACCATCTTCATCACCACGACGGCCGCCACAATCCCTCACCACATCATCCCAACGGAACACAGACCCCAATCACCGTCCAAAAAACGTTCGTTCCTTCCCCGGGGACAACGTTCTCCCCTCGCATTGACCTTTCCCGGAAACGTTCGCTCGAGGCCCCAGGTGGAGCCCCGTCCGTACCTGGAACCGAAACCTCGCCAGCTTCCGGGAAACGCCACGTCGCCCCAGGCTACGAGATGCGACCTTTGGTAATCTGTGTCGATCCGATTTTTAAATATCCCGACCCTTTTTTTCTTCCTTTTTTTCCCTTGCAGAAAGGGGGGAGGGGAGAGCAGGATAGGAGAAGGGGGGGGGGGAAGCAGGATAGGAGGTGGAGGGAGCTTGGGAGGAGGGGAGGGGAGTGGGAAAAGGAGGTGGTATTTTAAATTTGTGTGAAACCCGTGCATTTTTATCGTTTAGTATGATATTGTGTTTGGAAAAAGGCTGGGTGATAGAATTATTTTATGCAATCATTATATGTGAAATTTATTAAAAACATCATCATGCATATATATATATATAATTAATTACATATTATTAATTATATCTAAATTTATATAAATATATATATCATTACTATATTAAATAATTTATATAGCTATATATATATATCATATACACACCATTATTATACCTACACATATATTGTGTGTGGTATATATATGTATCTAATTATATATTATTAACTATTTATATATATGAATGTACTATATTAATATATTGAATATATATATAATTATATGGTGATATATAAATTAAATCTATATGTGTGTGTGTGTGTGTGTGTGTGTGTGTTGTGTGTAGTTTGTGATGATGTTGTGTGGTGTGGGTGGTGTGTCTCCATATATATATATATAAGTATGTATTTATATAATAGAAAATATATATATAATTGTTATAATATACTATATACCACACAGACATCACTCTAACACAACACACATTACACACACACACACACACACTCACACACACACTACACACACAAACACACTTATACTACAACATAATACTAAAATTATATTAGTAAATATCCTAATTATTAATATATTATATTATAATTATTATATTATATACCAATTATATATATGTTGCAATTTATATGTGTGTGTGTGTGTGTGTGTGTGTGTGTGTGGTGGTGTGTGTGTAGGTGTGTATATTATATATCTATATAATATCTAAATATAAGTTATATACATTTCATTACAATATATGAGATATTATATTATATCATTGCCAGTAATTATCATATATTATACTATTATATTACATATATATATATACATTTATATTATTATAATTATACGAGTGATATTTTATTCATATA
>NW_020868734.1:65701-70701 GCF_003789085.1 Penaeus vannamei
GAGGAGGCGGTGGGAGGAGGCGGCGAAGAGTTCAACGAAGGAAGGTCGGTGGAGGAGGCGGCCGGAGGCGGTGGAGGAGGCGCGCGAAGGGATGGCAACGAAGGAGGCGGTGGAGGAGGCAACGAAGGAGGCGGTGGAGGAGGCAGCGTGAGGCAACGAAAGGAAGTCGGTGGAGGAAGGCGGCGAAGGAGGGCGGTGGAGGAGGCGGCGAAGGAAGCGGTGGAGGAGGTGCGGCGGAGGCCAAACGAAGGAGGCGGTGGAGGAGGCAAACGAAAGGAGGCGGCGAAAAGGAGGCAACGAAAGGAGGCGGTGGAAGGAGGCAACGAAAGGAGGCGGCGAATGGAGGTGGTGAGTTGATGGCGGCGGAGGCAACGAAGGAGGCGGTGGAGGAGGCAACGAAGGAGGCGGCGAAGGAGGCAACGAAGGAGGCGGTGGAGGAGGCAACGAAGGAGGCGGCGGAGGAGGCAACGAAGGAGGCGGTGGAGGAGGGCGGCGAAGGATGGCGGTGGAGGAGGCAACGAAAGGAGGCGGTCGAAGGAGGCAACGAAGGAGGCGTGGAGGATGGCAACGAAGGAGGCGGTGTGAGGAGGCCTAACGAAATGGAGGCGGTGGAGGAGGCGGCGCAGGAGGCGGCGGAGGCAACGAAGGAGGTCGGCGCAGGAGGCGGTGGAGATGGCAACGAAAGGAGGCAACGTAAGGAAGGCGTGTGTGAGGAGGCAACGAAAGGTAGGCGGTGGAGGAGGCAACGGAAAGGAAGGCGGCGAAGGAGGCCAAACGAAGGAGGCGGTCTGAGCGAGGGCAAAAAGGAGGCAGGTGGAGGAGGCAAACGAAAGGAGGCGGTGGAGGAGGGCATACGAAGGAGGCTGGCGATAGTGAGGCAACGAAGGAGGCAACTGAGGATTGGCGGTGGAGGAGGTCAACGAAGGAGGCGGTGGAGGAGGCAACGAAGGGAGGCGGTGGAGGGGCAACGAAGGTAGGCGGTGGAGGAGGCAACGAAGGAGGCGGTGGAGGAAGGCAACGAAAGGAGGCGGTCGGGGCAACAGAAGGAGGCACGAAGGAGGCGGCGAGGAGGCAACGAAGGAGGTCGGTGGAGGAAGGCAACGAAAGAGGCGATGGAGGAGGCAAACGAAAGGAGGCGGTGGAGGAGGGCAACGAAGGAGGCTGGTGGAGGAGGCTAACCGAAGTGAAGGCGGTGGAGGAGGCGGCGCAGGAGCGTGCGGAGGCATACGAAGGAAGGCGGAGCGCAGGANTTCTCTCTCCTCTCTCTCACCCCCCCATCCCGCGCTCACTTCCTTTTTCGCCACCGCATGTCGGATCGCACCTCCCGACTTGTCCCTCTCCTCTCTCTCTCCTCTCCTCTCTCCTCTCTCTCTTCTCCTCTCCCTCTTCTCTCTCCTACTCTACCTTCTCTCTCCCCTCTCTCCTCCCTCTCTCTCCCCCTCTCTCCCTTACCACCCCCTCTCCCTCCACCACCCCACCCCCCTCTCTCTCTCCAATGGAACCTAAAATCTGGACCAAGTTCAGAGAACCCCCTCCGCAGTTGCCAGTTTCCTTTCTGTTTATCTTTTTTCTCATCATCACCACACACACAACTTCTCGTCCTCATATCAGTTATACCTATCTGTCTCATCTCCAAAATGCAGTTATTACCATCTATTGCAGCCAGCATATGTCATTCTATCATCATCATCAAGTGATCCTTCATCATTATCATTATCATCATCATCTTCATTATCTTATTCTCTCTCTACAAAAAATAAAGATCTTCTCTCCGAAAGTTTACTACAGAAATGAAAATAAAAAAAAATAAAATATAAAAAAAAGGAAAGATTTCTTCTCTCTCAGAAATTTACCAAAAAAAAAAAAAGAAAAGAAAAATGAGAAAATAAAAGATAAAAGGTTGTACATTCGTTGTATTGAATTTTCATACAATTTAGGATTTCTTTGTGATCTGAGGGATGTTGGCTCTCTCTTCTGTCTCTCTCAAATGGATGCATGTGTTGAGAATAAATGGAGGAGAGGGAGAGAGAGAGACGCGAGAGAGTCTGGAAAGGGGAGGAACGGGAGGGAGGGCAAGGAAAGGAAGGGCGAGGAGGGTGGAGGAAGGAGAGGTGGTGGGAGCGGAGAGGGAGAAGAGAGAGGAGAGAGAGTACGAGAGAGAGCAGACGAGAGAGAGAGAGGGGTGTGACATTGTGGGGAGGGGAGGGAGAGGGAGAGAGAGAGAGAGAGAGTTGTAAGGGCGGAAGGGAGGGAGGGAAGGAAGGAAGGAGGGATGGGGTGGGAGGGAAGGAAGGAGAGAAGGGAGGGAGGAAAGGAAGGAGGAGGACGGTGGGAGGAGGCGAAGGGATGGTGGGAGGAGGGTAGGGAGGGAGCGCTGAGGGGAGGAGAGAGAGGAAGAAGGAGAGAAAGTTAATAGCGAGAAGAAGGAGAGATGGGAAGGAAGGAGGGAGGGAGGGAGGGAAGGAGAGGGAGAGCAGAGAAGAGAGAGAGACGAGAAAGTGATAGAGGGAGAAGGGACAGAGGGACAGAAGGAGGCTCTCACCGACAGACAGGACAGACAGAGACTCGATGGAAAAGTAGCTAAGAAGGACACGGGAAGAAGAACGAAGAGTAGAGAGAAAAGGCGAACTGAAGGACATGCGTGAAAATGACGGAATTTATTTACCGGGAAATTTTTCATCGAACAGACATATAGAAAGCAAAGGACAGACAGATCAAAGTAAGAAAGGCAGACAGACAAAGTAAGAAAGACAGACAAAAAAGACAACCAAACAAGAAATAAAGTCAAGACACACAGACAGAAAGCAAAGGACACAGACAACCAAGCACAGAAAAATGACACAGACCACAGACAAGAGGACAAGAATAAAGAAAAGACACACAGTAGAAAGAAGACACAAAGACTAAAGACAGACACAGACACCACAGACAGACCAGAAGATCACACATACATAAGACAGAAATTAAGACATACCAAAAACACACAAAACCACAAAACAAAGACACGAACCACTCCCGATTCAAAAGAGAAACACATGAGAGACAAAGGAGCAGCAGGAATTAAAACAGGCGTCGCGTGCAGCAGCAGCGGGGAGTAAGACAGCTTTAAGCATTGCACAGACTACTCGTGCAAGCCGGTAGCCGCTGTATTGCAACTACAATACTTACTGATCAGTGGAACCTCGTCTTGGCACGAAAGGTGGTGATGGAGTATCGTGTGTTTCTTATTCCTCTCCTTCTTTTTCTTCTTCTTCTTTATGCTTCTTTGTTCTGTTCTGTTTCTGTTTCTGTTTTTTCTTTTTTTTTTCTTTCTTTTTCACTTTCTTTTTTCTTTTTCTTTCTTCTTCTTCTTCTTCTTCTTTCTTCATCTGTTTCTTGTTTCTGTTTCTGTTTCTGTTTCTTGTTTCTTTTCTTTTTTCTTTCTTTTTCTTTTTCTTTTTCTTTTTCTTTTTTCTTTTTCTTTTTCTTTTTCTTCTTTCTTTTTCTTTTTCTTTTTCTTTCTTTATTCATTCTTTTTCTTTTCTTTTCTTTTCTCTTTTCTTTTTTCTTTTTCTTTTCTTTTTCTTTTCTTTTTTTTTCTTTTTCTTTTTCTTTTTCTTTTTCGTTTCTTTCTTCTTCTTCTTCTTCTTCTTCTTCTTCTTCTTCTTCTTCTTCTTTCTTTTATCTCTTTCTTTCTTTCTTTTCCTTTTCTTTTCTTTTCTTTTCTTTCTTTTCTTTTCTCTTTCTTTTCTTTTTCTTTTCTTTTCTTTTCTTTCTTTCTTTTTCTTCTTCTTCTTTTCTTCCTCTTCTTCTTCTTCTGTATCAAGGATTTTTTATGGGTTATTTTTTTATTTTTTTTTTTTTTTTGTATCAGGGGGTTGTGTGTGTTCTGAGGCGAGGGGAATGAGCGCTGTTATGTGTATTTGTGTGTGTGAGTAGAGTATCGATAGAGAGGAGAGAGAGAGAGAGAGAGAGAAGAGAGAGGAGAGAGAAGAGAGAGAGAGAGAGAGATGAGAGAGAGAGAGAGGTCCAGTGTGTACAGTTAATGTCTAATGATATATTGTTTTCATGCATATGGCGTGAGAGCTCGGTAAACGCCAATTCTCTTGCATACACTTTTATTATGCAATTATCATAATCAATTATCCTTACTAATTATTAATCATCATCATCATTATATTTAATTCCTTACTGTTACTTACTATTATGTATTATTATTGAAATACATTGATAATAAGGGTATCAATCGATTATTGATTATCAAATCAATTTTTATTAATATCCATGATTGATAATGATGTCAATTATAGAATATTGAAATGACTATAATGAATAATAGTGTTCGATGATTGTGAAGATTAATGATAATACTGAATGGTGATATAATATGCATTCTTATTAATTTATTTATCAGTATCGATGATCATTATGTTACTGATTATTATTCTCTTATAATGACAAGTAATGATTATGATAATAATAATGGTTTATTGATAACTATAATAATAGTTATGATTATTATCAATACTATTATTATTAATTATCATTATTATTATTATTATATTATTATTTATTATTATTATTATTATTAAATTATTATTTATTACTGTTATTATTATTACTATTAATACTATTATTACTATATTACTTCATTACTTTTATTCATTATATATCATTATTATTACATTACTATCATATATTATATTTTATCATCGATTATCATCATTGCCATTATAAATGATAAGTATGACCTCAATTCGCAAAAACAATCTCTCACGGATTGCAAGCGAACGTCAGAGCCATCTGTCGGGAAGAAGATGAACTTGGGTGTCGAGAGACGAAGAAAGTAATACCCATTTTAATATGTGTAATGGGGGCTCAGGAGGAGCTTCAAGAACATATATGAGTATTTTTCAAATTCTTTTATGTTAGTAATTTTTGCGAGATATGATGATGGTCTTTTGTTCTTGTTTCATTTCTTTTATTTATAGTTTTTTCATATGTATATACATGTTCATATA
>NW_020868734.1:85701-88201 GCF_003789085.1 Penaeus vannamei
CACACACACACACATATATATATATATATACATGTTATATATATATATATATATATATATATATATATATATATATATATATATATATATATATATATACAAATATAAAACATATGTGTGTGTGCGTGTGTGTGTGTGTGTGTGTGTAAGTGTGTGTTTGTCTTTTTGTGTGTACGTTTGTGTGTGTGAGTGTACGTGTGTGTAATGTGTGTACGTGTGTGTGTGAAATTCACCTTTTTCAAAATTTCAAAAGGTTCGACCTCAAATCCTCTCCCCTCCCCCTCCCAGCCTCGCCCCCCCCCCCCCCCCGGACGTGTATCGAAGGGGCAAAAGAGCCGGATATTTAAGGGGCTTCCTTTTGCAAATCTCGATCCTTTTTGGACTCGCAAGGACATTGTCTCTATTTTCCCCTTATCCTCTCCCTTCCCTCTTCCAGCTTCCTTTCCCCCTCTCCCACCTCCTTCCTCTTATCCACCTCCCTCCCTCCCCTCTCCCACCTCCTCTCCTCCTCCTCTCCCCCTTTCCACTCTCTCCCACCTCCCTTCCCCTCCCTCCCCACCTCCCTTCCCCTCTCCCAGCCTCCCCTCCCTCTCCCCTCCCCTCCCCCACCTCCTTCCCCTCCCCCTCTCCCCCCTCCTTTCCCCTCCCCCCCTCCCACCTCCCTTCCTCCCCCTCCCCGCTCCCCTAAATATCACTCCCTTTTCATCTTTCGTTAATCATCCTTTTTAATTATTATCTTTTTTTCTATTTTTATCTTAGTCACCCCATTATTCTCACTTATCTTTACTTATACTTTTAATTTCATTCTTTATCTTTTGTTTTTCCCACTTACCTTTACTTATACTTATAATTTCATTCTTTTTTTCTTTTTTTCCCATTTATCTTTACTTATACTTATAATCTCATTCTTTTCGTTTTGTTTTTCCCACTTATATTTGCTTATACTTCTAATTTCATTTTTTTTTCTTGTTGCTTTTTCTCCTTTATTCTCATTTTTTAATTGTATGTAAGACTGGAAAGCAAATTCAATATGGCTGAAATTATCCCAAATAGCTATTCATAAGCAGATAATATACTGATAACATAGCACTATCTATCCATCTAGCAACATCTATTAATCGATAAACTGCATGTGAAGGTAATTTATAACGAAGAACGGAATTGGCACATTGCGAAATATCTTAGGAATATTAAAACATTTTTTTGTTTATTGTGAGCGTGTGTGAATGAAATGATTTATCAATAAACTATTTTATAAATTATTTTATCTATCAATAAACTCAATCATTATACCACCCATTATGATATGTTCATTCACTCGTTAATTCCACCCATTAGAATATATTCATTCATTTGTCCCAATCGTTTTTATTTATTTATCTATTCATTAATTCATTTTAGCCGATTTGCGTTCACTGAACCACCCGCCATGATAGATGAATATTAATTTCTATATCATTTTTTCTTTTCATTTTGTGCAATAAACGTGAAGAGAAAACAGTATTACAGATAATCCTTTGATAAAAATGCCATGGAATGATTATTTTGAGCGTGAAGGGGTCATGCAAATGATGAATTTAACGTCATGCAAAAAAGAGGAAACTCGTGTCACTATTCTATCAACTACGTCCATAAAGTTTACTGTTGCGGGGGGGGGGGGGTTGCAATATCAAGTCGACTGTAAATCATTCTTTTGTGTCCTTATTTCTTTATTATTAGTCTTGGATTTTTTCTTTACCCTTTTAAAAGCGTCTCTATATTTTTTGTAAACTATTAGGTTTGTTATTTTTTGGTTTCCCTTTTTGTTATCTTTTAGGCTTGTTATTTTTCTATATATATTCTTCTGTCTTTTGTGTCCTTAATTCTTTATTATTTGTCTTGGAATTTTTCTTTACCCTCTTAAAAGTGTTTCTATTTTTTTTCTTTTTGTTAGCTTTTAGGGTTCTTATCTTTCTTTATATATTCTTCTTCTGTCTTTTGTGTCCTTAATTCTTTATTATTTGTCTTGGTATTTTTCTTTACCCTTTTAAAAATGTTTTTATTCCCTTTTCGTTGGATTTCTGGCTTAGTTTCTCTTCTCTCAATATATATTTTTCTTCTGTCTTTTGTGTCCTTAATTCTATATTATTTTCCCCCTTTTCGTTAGCTTTTAGGCTTGTTTTTCTCTCTATATATATATTTTCTTCAGTTTCTTGTGTCCTTATTTCTTTATTATTTGTCTTGTTATTTTTCTTTACCCTTTTAAAAGTGTCTGTATTTTTATCCTTTTTGTTAGCTTTTAGGCTTGTTATTTTTCTATATACATTCTTCTTCTGTCTTTTGTGTCCTTAATTCTTTATTATTTATCTTGTTATTTTTTTTTACCCTTTTAAAAAAGTCAGTTTTTCCCCTTTTCGTTAGCTTTCAGGCTATCTTCTCTTTATATATTTTTCTTCGTTTTTTTGTATCTTTTGTATCTTTAATGCTTTATCCTTTGTCTTTTTTTTTTTTTTTTATTTAC
>NW_020868734.1:95707-103207 GCF_003789085.1 Penaeus vannamei
GAGGAAGAATTATATGAAACGTGATTATATGTATATTAACAACTGGAATATCAAAGGAAAAATTACCATATGCATCGACGTATATGCAATATGTACAGTATGCATCTGAATCTTTAACGCAGTGCTGCCATCTATATTCGCGCGTGGAATATCTGAATCTTTAACGCAGTGCTGCCATCTATGTTCGCGCGTGGAATATGCAACGTCACGTGACTAAGCCTTTAAAATCAAGTTGCATTGAAAAGAAAGTTTTGCGTAAAATAGATAAGTTAGGAAAGAAAGAAAATATATATGATAACAGATCAGTTATGAAAGAAAGAAAATATATATGATAACAGATAAGTTATGAAAGAAAGAAAATATATATGATAACAGATCAGTTATGAAAGAAAGAAAATATATGATAACAGATAAGTTATGAAAGAAAGAAAATATATATGATAACAGATAAGTTATGAAAGAAAGAAAATATATATGATAACAGATAAGTTAGGAAAGAAAGAAAATATCTATGATAACAGATAAGTTAGGAAAGAAAGAAAATATATATGATAACAGATAAGTTATGAAAGAAAGAAAATATATGATAACAGATCAGTTAGGAAAGAAAGAAATATATTGATAACAGATCAGTTAGGAAAGAAAGAAAATATATATTTATGTATAAAATGTTTGCGTTCGCGTGTCTGTGAGAATTTTGGTTGCCTATGCAAAATATTTGTTCGGAATTTTGGAACCTGAAACTGAATAATGTATTTATATTTTTTCTTTCTTTATTTTTCTTTTCATTTTTCTCATTTTTTTTCTTTTACTTTCTTATTTCTTTCATTTCCCTTTTCTTCTTTTTCACAAAAACATAGACGGGTATGGATGGATGAATGGGTTTATATGCATTTATATTTTTTCTTTCTTTATTTTTTTTTCATTTTTCCATATTTTTCTTTTACTTTCTTATTTCTTTCACTTCCCCTTTTCTTCTTTTTCACAGACACATAGACGGGTATGGATGGATGAATGGGTGTATGGAGGAAATTATGTATGCGTGTCTGTATGCATGACTAGTATGGTGTGGGTTAATGGTTTCCTTTGTGTGATTTTAAGGATCGACTATGCATGACTGGATGGGCGCTTGGCATACGTCGATGGGTGTGTGAATATGTAGACGTGATAGCGAGTAGATAAAAAAAAAAAAAAAAAAAAAAAAAAAAAAAAAAAAAAAAAATAATAATAATAATACTAGAATGTGTGGATTGTGTGGATACGGATTGTGAAGGGTTGTGTGGATACGGATTGAAGCGGATACGGATTGTGACGGATTGTGAAGGATTGTGAAGGATACGGATTGTGACGGATGTGATGTGTGGATACGGATTGTGCGGGTGAAGGGTTGTGTGGATACGGATTGTGAAGGGTTGTGTGGGGGATACGGGTGAAGGGTTGTGTGGATACGGATTGTGACGATTGTGACGGACGTATGTGTGGATGTTGGGGAGTGTTGTCTGTCTGTGTATTTTTGTGTTTTGTGTTTTTGTCTAGAATGGTGAACATTTCAGGAAATATTTTTAGATTTCACTCCAATAAACTCTTATGTAATTAATTCTAGATCGTACTCCGCCAACACACTCTTCAGTAAATAATTCTAGACCTTACTCCAACAATTACCTGTGTTGACTGAATAAACGAGAAAGCGATGAATAATTACGAAAAATGCGATGATTATAAAGATGATCAGAAGTTTACGATGGCGATAGTAACGACACTCAAAGGGTAGTTTGAAAAAAAAAAAACAAAAAAAACAAGGATCTGGAAACGAAAGGAACTTGGGATTAATTAGCTAAGAAAACTCTCAAATAATAGAAAAAAAGAAAGAAAAGTTGGTTCTAGTCACGCAAAAATCTAGAAACATACCTACCTTAAGCCAGACTCTTACATATACGCCTTTCTGTGGAGAGAGAGAGAGAGAGAGAAAAAAAAAAGTTTTTTTAAATTTTTTTCCCCACACCTCTCGCGAGTTTCTCTAAATGTTTACGCGTCTCCATCTCCATCGATGTTTGGCTTCGGAGCTTCGAGGTCGAGGAGGAACCTAAAACAATGGTCGAGAACGCACATTCCATGGTCTTCGGAGGCTTCACAGGTTAAAATGACTCGGAGAACAATTGGTTTCCTTGGTCTTCGGAGGCTTCACAGGTTAAAATGACTCGGGATCTGAACAATTGGTTTCCTTGGTCTTCGAGGCTTCACAGGTTAAAATGACTCGGGATCTGAACAATTGGTCGAGAACGCACATTCCTTGGTCAGAGGTCTCGGGATCTGACAATCTTCGGTCTTCGGAGGCTTCACAGGTTAAAATGACTCGGGATCTGAACAATTGGTCGAGAACGCACATTCCTTGGTCTTCGGAGGCTTCACAGGTTAAAATGACTCGGGATCTGAACAATTGGTCGAGAACGCACATTCCTTGGTCTTCGGAGGCTTCACAGGTTAAAATGACTCGGGATCTGAACAATTGGTCGAGAACCACATTCCTTGGTCTTCGGAGGCTTCACAGGTTAAAATGACTCGGGATCTGAACAATTGGTCGAGAACGCACATTCCTTGGTCTTCGGAGGCTTCACAGGTTAAAATGACTCGGGATCTGAACAATGGTCGAGAACGCACATTCCTTGGTCTTCGGAGGCTTCACAGGTTAAAATGACTCGGGATCTGAACAATTGGTCGAGAACGCACATTCCTTGGTCTTCGGAGGCTTCACAGGTTAAATGACTCGGGATCTGAACAATTGGTCGAGAACGCACATTCCTTGGTCTTCGGAGGCTTCACAGGTTAAAATGACTCGGGACTGAACAATTGGTCGAGAACGCACATTCCTTGGTCTTCGGAGGCTTCACAGGTTAAAATGACTCGGGATCTGAACAATTGGTCGAGAACGCACATTCCTTGGTCTTCGGAGGCTTCACAGGTTAAAATGACTCGGGATCTGAACAATGGTCGAGAACGCACATTCCTTGGTCTTCGGAGGCTTCACAGGTTAAAATGACTCGGTACCTGAACAATTGGTCGAGAACGCACATTCCATGGTCTTCGGAGGCTTCACAGGTTAAAATGACTCGGGATCTGAACAATGGTCGAGAACGCACATTCCTTGGTCTTCGGAGGCTTCACAGGTTAAAATGACTCGGTACCTGAACAATTGGTCGAGAACGCACATTCCATGGTCTTCGGAGGCTTCACAGGTTAAAATGACTCGGGATCTGAACAATGGTCGAGAACACACATTCCTTGGTCTTCGGAGGCTTCACAGGTTAAAATGACTCGGGATCTGAACAATTGGTCGAGAACGCACATTCCTTGGTCTTCGGAGGCTTCACAGGTTAAAATGACTCGGTACCTGAACAATGGTCGAGAACGCACATTCCTTGGTCTTCGGAGGCTTCACAGGTTAAAATGACTCGGATCTGAACAATTGGTCGAGAACGCACATTCCTTGGTCTTCGGAGGCTTCACAGGTTAAAATGACTCGGGATCTGAACAATTGGTCCGAGAACGCACATTCCTTGGTCTTCGGAGGCTTCACAGGTTAAAATGACTCGGTACCTGAACAATTGGTCGAGAACGCACATTCCTGGTCTTCGGAGGCTTCACAGGTTAAAATGACTCGGGATCTGAACAATGGTCGAGAACGCACATTCCTGGTCTTCGGAGGCTTCACAGGTTAAAATGACTCGGGACCTGAACAATTGGTCGAGAACGCACATTCCTGGTCTTCGGAGGCTTCACAGGTTAAAATGACTCGGGATCTGAACAATTGGTCGAGAACGCAACATTCTTGGTCTTCGGAGGCTTCACAGGTTAAAATGACTCGGTTTGATTGGTCGAGAACGCACATTCCTTGGTCTTCGGAGGCTTCACAGGTTAAAATGACTCGGTACCTGAACAATGGTCGAGAACGCACATTCCTGGTCTTCGGAGGCTTCAGGTTAATGAAGAACAATGGTCGAGAACGCACATTCCATGGTCTTCGGAGGCTTCACAGGTTAAAAATGACTCGGGATCTGAACAATGGTCGAGAACGCACATTCCTTGGTCTTCGGAGGCTTCACAGGTTAAAATGACTCGGGACTGAACAATGGTCGAGAACGCACATTCCTTGGTCTTCGGAGGCTTCACAGGTTAAAATGACTCGGGATCTGAACAATTGGTCGAGAACGCACATTCCATGGTCTTCGGAGGCTTCACAGGTTAAAATGACTCGGGATCTGAACAATGGTCGAGAACGCACATTCCTTGGTCTTCGGAGGCTTCACAGGTTAAAATGACTCGGTACCTGAACAATTGGTCGAGAACGCACATTCCTTGGTCTTCGGAGGCTTCACAGGTTAAAATGACTCGGTACTGAACAATGGTCGAGAACACACATTCCTTGGTCTTCGGAGGCTTCACAGGTTAAAATGACTCGGGATCTGAACAATTGGTCGAGAACACACATTCCATGGTCTTCGGAAGCTTCACAGGTTAAAATGACTCGGGATCTGAACAATTGGTCGAGAACACACATTCCATGGTCTTCCACAGGTGAACAATCGAGAACGCACATTCCTTGGTCTTCGGAGGCTTCACAGGTTAAAATGACTCGGTCTGAACAATTGGTCGAGAACGCACATTCCTTGGTCTTCGGAGGCTTCACAGGTTAAAATGACTCGGGATCTGAACAATTGGTCGAGAACGCACATTCCTTGGTCTTCGGAGGCTTCACAGGTTAAAATGACTCGGTATCTGAACAATTGGTCGAGAACGCACATTCTTGGTCTTCGGAGGCTTCACAGGTTAAAATGACTTAACATTGGTCGAGAACGCACATTCCTTGGTCTTCGGAGGCTTCACAGGTTAAAATGACTCGGTACCTGAACAAAGACCTTCTCGCATTGTCAGTGTGGATAAAGAGGAAGATATATTTGATCACTGATGGTACAGTTCTCGGCGATCGTAACACTGGGACATTTTAATAAGGAAAGAACAGATAATTGTTCTGAACTGAGAGTCGACTGAAATTTAAACAATCGTGTCCTTATTATTAAATTTGGGCAATGGTGGGTACTGATATCATTACGCGAAAAGTACTTGATGTTTAAGGTCATTTCCCTTGATGGTATAAGGTCAAATACACGAAAGGTCTGTAGTGTGGTCATTATACATATTTTTTTATGGTAATGATGATAATGGTGAATAATGATGTTGAAGATGAGATGAGAAGATGAAGATGATGAGGATGATGGTGAAAATAATGATGATGATGATGATTATTATTAATATGAAGAAGAAGATGATGGTGGTGATAATGATGATGATGATGGTAATGATTTAGACGATGATAATGATAATAATAGTAATCATCATGATACAAGTAACAAATCTAATAATAATGATCATAACAAAATTAATAACAACAATACCATTTCATATATTTTTTTGAATTATTTGACGTATGAAGTAACATCATTATACAGTGCATGTATTTTTTTTTTTTTTTTTTACAAGAATAAACAGAATCAAATAAAAAAGTCATTCTAAAATTAATAATTTCAGTCACATGCAAAATGATCTTTTGTTAACATTTCAATTTTCATCAAAATACACAGAATTAACAAGCTAATGAAAAATACAACGGCAATAATAGAGATATAAAAATTTAATTGGTGTAACACTAATGTCTGTGAATTTTTTGTATTCTTTATCATGAATTATTTTTTCCCGTATAACGTCATGCATGAGAGTTGCCATTGAAAAATCTATAAAAAAGGTTGATAGAAGGATGAATCTAAACATTAATATGCAAAAGATACATATGAATATTTAAATTACAATACTAAAAAAAGAAAAAAAAACTGAATGGATGCGTGCAAACAAATAGATAAATATACAAATGTATAGAAACAAATAACTCAGTAGAGAAAGGAAAAACAGACAACTAAAAAGCGAATAATGAATGAAAAAATAAAAACAAAATCAAAAATTCAAAGTAGAGAAAGGAAAAACAGACAACTAAAAAGCGAATAATGAATGAAAAAATAAAAACAAAATAAAAAATTAAAATATTAAATCTAAACTTTATATTTTATATTTATATTTATATTTATATTTTTATATTTATATTTATATTTATTAAATCTAAATTATATAGGAATAATTGCATGGAAGTATGGAGAATATACAGACAGAGATGTTAGCATAGTCCTGACGTGTTATTCGCGTATATTCATAGGTAAGCACCGTCATTTGCATAGTTAGAGGACGAATTCACGGGTACTGCCATAATGCGTGTGTGAGTGTGAGGTGTATGTGGGTAGGTGGGTTGTGTGGATACGGGGTGGGGGAGGGGAGGGGGTATGTGTGGATGGTGGGGAGAGGTGTGTGGTGGGTATTTTTGTGTTTTTATGTCTGTGTTTTTGTTTTTTGTGTTTTTGTTTTTGTCTGTCTGTATTTTGTGTGTTTGTCTGTTTCTCTGTTTTTTGTGTTTGTGTTTGTGTTTTTGTCTGTGTCTGTTTTTTGTGTGTTTGTCTGTCTGTGTTTTTTGCGTTTTTGTCTTTTTTGTGTTTTTGTCTGTGTCTGTGTCTGTGTTTTTGTGTTTCTGTCTTTTATCTGTTTTGTGTGTTTGTCTGTCTCTGTGTTCATCCATGCGTGTTTTTATTAGGGTACGTATGTGAAAGCCTGAAAGTGCACGTGTTTTGTTTTTGTTGTGTTTTTGCATGAGAGTATAGAAACACGTGTGTTTTGTTTTTGTTGTGTTTTTGTATACGAGTATAGAAACACGTGTGCCTAACGCCCGTATTATTTGGCCCGCGTGCGTACGCCCCTGTTCCCGTCTGCGGGCGTACAGAACCGGTTATTCTACACGCAGATGAAACCGGCGTTTGGATGCGAGTAATTCGACCTCATATTCTAAAATAACTTCCGTCGTATTTTTTTTTTTTCTCGGCGAAGAGAGAGAGAGAGAGAGGGGGGGGAGGGAGGGAGGGAGGGGAGGGAGGGAGGGAGAGAGAGAGAGAGAGGAGAAGAGAGAGAGAGAGAGAGAGAGAGAGAGAGAGAGAGAGAGAGAGAGAGAGAGAGAGAGAGAGAGAGAGAGAGAGAGAGAGAGAGAGAGAGAGAGAGAGGAGAGACAGACATAGATAGATAGAGAGATAGGTAGAAGATAGATAAAGATAGAGAGGGAAGAGAGAGAGGGAGAGAGAGAGAGGAGAGACAGACATAGATAGATAGAATAGATAGATAGATAGATAGATAGATAGATAGGATAGAGACAGACAGACAGACAGACAGACAGACAGACAGACATAGATAGATAGATAGAGAGATAGAGATAGATAGATAGATAGATAGATAGAGAGAGAGAGAGAGAGTCATGCTGCTTCATGCTTCGTCTTTATGCTGCCGAGTGGACGAGAGCGACGGACGAACCGCATCATGTCGATACGCTTCACCACTTCACTGCCACTTCACTGCCCT
>NW_020868734.1:110707-113207 GCF_003789085.1 Penaeus vannamei
CTCTCTCTGTGATCTATTTCTATATCACACACACACACACACACACACACACACACACACACACACACACACACACACACACACACACACACACACACACACACACAAACACACACACAACACAACACACACACAACACACACACACACACACACACACACACAAACACACACACAAAACACACACACACACACAAACAAACACACACACAAAGCACAACCTTACTTACACTACAGTCAGTAGAAGGAGCGACACCTCACAGAATTTAATTTCTTCGCTGCCAACCTACTTACCACATCTCCCTCTTGTACCTACTTCGTATGCCTTACTTTGTACTCCATTTTTGTACTCTTCCCCCGTATCTCATTCGTTGTACATTATCCTTGTACTTTATTCTTGTTTCTCTCCTCTCATCTCATTTTTTTTCTTTCTTTCTCTCTGCATTTCATCTTCGTATTTTCAAATCGTACTTTATCATGTCACTTTTCGCTGATATTTATTTATTTTTTATTTATTCATTTATTTATTTATCTATTCATATATTTATTTATCTATTTATTTATTTATCTTTTTGCTTTGTATCTTATCCTTATCTTTTTAATTTGCATATCCTCATTTTTCTCTTCCTCTGTATCTTACACAATGTACTTTTTCCCTCGTGTCTCTGTTCTTGTACTTTCTCCTCCTCTTCCCTCATTTGTAAAGCTCTCCTTGTACCTCATCCTTGAACCTTACCCTCGAGCCTCATCCTTGAACCTCACCCTTGTACCTCATCCTCGTACCTCACCCTTGTACCTCACCCTTATACCTCATCCTTGAACCTCACCCTTGAATCTCACCCTCGAACCTCATCCTTATACCTCATCCTTGAACCTCATCCTTGAACCTCACCCTCGAACCTCACCCTCGTACCTCATCCTTGAACCTCACCCTTGAACCTCACCCTCGTATCTCATCCTTGAACCTCATCCTCGAACCTCATCCTTATACCTCATCCTTGAACCTCACCCTTGTACCTCATCCTTGAACCTCACCCTTGAACCTCACCCTTGAACCTCATCCTTGAATCTCACCCTCGTACCTCATCCTCGAACCTCATCCTCGAACCTCACCCTCGAACCTCATCCTCGTACCTTGTTCCTCGTTCCTACAGGATATTTGCCTCCCGTCTTCCGCCCGCCAGGATGCTCTCATAATCCCCAGGAGATGTATCCATCCATCACTTCAGAGGCAAGAGGATCATCCATCAACACTTCAAGGAGGATGAAGGAGGAGGAGGAGGAGGAGGAGGAGGAGGAGGATGGAGGAGGGGAGGGGGAGGGGGTGGAAGGGGGATGGGGTGGAAGGGCGGAAGGGGGTGGAAGGGGGGGGGAGGGGAAGGGGAGGAAGGAGGAGGAGGAGGAAGGGGGAAGGGGAAGGGGGGAAGGGGGGGGGAAGGAGGAGGAGGTGGAGGAGAAGGAGGAGGAGGAAGGGGGATGGAGTGGAAGGGGAACGAGGGGAGGAGGAGGAAGGAGGAAGGAGAGGAGGTGGAGAAGAAGGAAGAGGAAGGGAGGAGGAGGAGGAGGAGGAAGAGGGAAGGAGGGGAGGAGGTGAGGAGGTGAAGGGACGAGATGGGAGGAGGAGCAGGAAGAGGGGATGGATTAGGATGAAGATGAAGAGGAGTAGGAAAGGAAAATGTAGGAGTTGAGGGAGGAAGTGGAAGAGGCAAAGGTGAAATAATAAAAAAGAAGAGAAGGCGGAGGAGGAGAAGAGAGAGAGAAGCAAAGACCAAAAAGGAAACGGAGGAAAAAAGAGATGGACCAAAAAAAGAAAAAAAAAAGAGAAACAGAAGGAAGAGAAGATAAATGAAGGACAAGAACAAAAAAAAAAAAAAAAAAAAAAAAAATCACGTATCCAGGCTGCTTTATCTTTCTGTAGACATTTTGAATTGGAGGAAGCTGAGGATAAGGGAGGGGGGGGATGAAGAGCGCGGGGGGGGGGTGGGGGGGAGTGTCAATCGTCCCGGGATGTAGAATAATATCAAGAAAAATTATCATGATCGTAGCAATAACAACAACTGCAGATACGACAATAATAATTATAATGATAAGAGTTGTGAGGATAATTATGATGAAGAGGATAACGGTGATGGTGAAAATAACGATAATTTCGACAATGATGATGATAATAAGGAATATAAGAATCATAGCGATAAAGATAATATCATTAACAATAAAGATGGTGAAAATAGTAGTTATAGTAGTAATGAAAAAAATAATAACACTAATGATGGTGATGATGAGACTACTACTACTACTAATGATAAAGATATAATGATGATAATGATAATGATGATAATGGCGATGATTATCATAACAGTAATACTGATAATAATAATGTTAATGATGATAATAATGATAATGATAATAATGATAATGATAATGACAATAATGATGACAAGAACAATTGTGATAATGATATTTGAAATAGCAACGATGATAATAATGGCAGAAATAATGAT
>NW_020868734.1:124710-127210 GCF_003789085.1 Penaeus vannamei
AGAGGAAGGAAGAGAGAGAGAGAGAGAGAAGGAGAGAGAGGAGAGAGAGAGCTGGGTGAGAAAGAGAGAAGGAAAGTGAGGAGAGATAGATACAAAGACAAACAGACAGACAGAGAGTATACATACACTTTACCTCTGGTCTTTTTTTTTTGACGTTTTTGATAATTAGTAGATCACAGAGAAAGACCAAATTACCCATAATTACTCTCATTTGTCATCTCTGTGTGATATCATTAATAACTGTGTGAGGATTCATTCAATAGAAATAAATGAAAGTACATTGTCTCTTTCATTATGCTAATTATGTCCTTTCCAAAGAGAGTAAAAAAAAAAAATAGTCAAAAAAATTAAATTTGATTTGTTTATATATATGTGTATATTTTCACTTATGCAAATGAGTGATGATTATGCTTTTATAAAATAATATAAATAGGAATACACATACTTTCATTTTTTTTTTTTTTTTGTAAAGAAGTGTTTGAGTATAATGTTTAATGAATAATGCATTCCCTGTGAATGTATTTTTCATTACTGTGAATATGGTTAGTATGTCTTATTTCATTTACATAATTTCACAACTACATCTATAAAGTCTTTTTTCACTAATTTATCCTTTCTGGCTTTACTTTCAGACGGCAGGATGCCTTGAAGGAGAGAACATCAACAGTGTTCACAATAAAAGCTTTTGCTCCTGAATTCATCGATCAGATCTGATTGGTCGGTGAAGGGAGGGGATCAAACGTATTTTGTGACGTCATTTGCAGTGTTTCGTTGCTTGGAAAATACAGTGTACGGTGGATGTTATAGTGTTGTGTATACATGAGCTGTCGCTTTGCTCACACGAACGATGGAACCTCACGAGGAACCTTAATTAGAACTCTCCTATGCCTGTGAACCAAGAACGTCTGTGAAGCGTTCCTTTGTCCTCCTTTTTTCCCCTACCTCCCTTACCCCTTCCCCTTCCCTACCTGTCCTACTCCCTCTTTCTTACCTCTTCACCTATCCTCTTTCTTACCTCTTCACCTATCCTCTTTCTTACCTCTTCACCTATCCTCTTTCTTACCTCTTCACCTATCCTCTTTCTTACCTCACTATCCTCTTTCTTACCTCTTCACCTATCCTCTTTCTTACCTCTTCACTGTGTCTGCGTGACCACCGACACCAACAACACTCCAAACTTTTGCCTCCGCCCACCTGTGTGTACCTCACAATCAACTTCCCACTCCCGTACCTGGGTGTCTGCGTAACCCGACCTACCCTCCATCACCCTCCTTTTAATTCACCCATCGTGTTGCCTGTGTCCCCCTGTCCCCCCCCCCCCTACCACCACCGATCCAAGCGACCTATCCGCCAAGGTCCACTCCTTGCATCCCTTATCCTATCCTCTTCCCTTGAGCCAATCCCCTTCCGCCACCTCCTCCGTCTCGTCGCCCCCTCCTGTCCTCTCTTCCTCGCGCGTCCCTCTACTCCCTTCCCTCTAGTCATTCCCTAGTTGCCCCTCGCCGTCCCCTAGGTCACCCTTTCCCTCGCCAGCCCTCTACTAACCTTTCCCCTTCCCTCTCACCGATCCCCAACTGTCCCTTCCCCTCACGTCTCCCGGCTGACCCTCCCCTTTCACGTTCCCAGCTGCCCCTCTCCCTCAAAACCCCAGCTGCCCCTCCCCCTCGAGTCCCCCGGCTGCCCCTCCCCCTCGAGTCCCCCAGCTACCCCTTCCCCTCGAGTCCCCCGGCTGCCCCTCCCCCTCGAATCCCCCGGCTGCCCCTCCCCCTCGCGTCCCCGGCTGCCCCTCGAGTCCCCCGGCTGCCCCTTCCCCTCGAGTCCCCCGGCTGCCCCTCCCCTCGCGTCCCCAGGCTGCCCTTCCCCTCGCGTCCCCCATGCCCAGCCAGGAGGACGCTTTGGCCCCGACGTCGCTCAGCGTGGACGACCTGAGCCCGACGCTCGACGCCCCCGCCAATGACTCGTCGTGGTGGTTCCGCGGCGCCGCCAACGACTCCCTTCGCGAGGGCGGCGTCGACGGGAGGCCCCTGTGGACGGCGGCCAACTGGTGGGGGCTCGTGGCGCTGCTCGTGGTCCTGCTCACGCTCTTCGGCAACATCCTGCTCATCCTGGCCATCTCGTGGGACCGCCGACTCCAGAACATGACCAACTACTTCCTCCTGTCGCTCGCCGTCACCGACCTGATGGTGGCGTCCCTCGTCATGCCGCTGTCCATCGTGGTTCTCATTCTAGGTGAGTGGAGCTCTCGTCAAGAGATAAGTAGATAGCTAAATAAACCTAAGAGATAGACAATAGGCAAATAAATCAAGTAAATGAATAGATAGGTAATAACGTTTAACCAATTCTCTTTTTGCTTTCGAATGAAAACGAGAATCAGCGTTACTGAGTAATACAGACGCCGAAATTGCTATACTGAATTAACGTGATAGTAAATGCAACTGTCATGTTACCTTATAAAATTGTACACACCTGCACAAATAGGAACATAGTAACGTGTCGTCAA
>NW_020868734.1:141535-146535 GCF_003789085.1 Penaeus vannamei
AGAGAGAGAGAGAGAGAGAAGAGAGACGAGAGGAAGAGGAGAAGAGAGGAGAGAGAAAGAGAGAGGAGAAAGAAGAGAAGAGAAGCAGGACTACCGGCAAAAAAAAGAGAGAAAGAAAACAGAAAATCTCGCCACTGAATTTCAATCCCCAAAGAATTCTTCAAACTTGCACTTAGTCCAGCACCTTAAAACCCTTGCTCTCGGCCTCCTTATTCTCCACCTTTTCCGCTCTCTTAAAACGCCCGAGCAAAACCATTAGAAATTGTATAGAGGGAGAAAAAAATCGTTTACAGAAATCGCTGGTATCAGAATATTCCGGTAGGTTAACCGTTCGCATAACTGCCTATCCGGATTCTGCCTGTTCCAGTAGGTTAACCGTTCGCATAACTGCCATCCGGATTCTGCCTATTCCGGTAGGTTAACCGTTCGCATAACTACCTTCCGGACTTCCTGTCTTATCTGAATGTTGAATGGGAATAATTGCCTCCCTTATATTATTTTTCCTGTTCCAAGCAAAAACTAACGTATAGGAAAAGATAGTACACATAAAAAAGAAAAAGAAAAAGAAAATCGACATCAGATCAGAAAGCAAAACTGATCGCTCTCGAATGTCACATCAAAACATTCCTGTTGGTTAGCCGTTCGCGCAACTGCCATCCGGATTCTCCCTAAGCCAAACGACGAGAAAAAACGATTTTCGTCCCAATCTTTATCACCGTTTCTAAACCAAAGTAACAAAACAAAGCAAGTGTAACACAAATACCGAGAAACGAACAAAAAATACAAAAATCCAAACCAGATCAAAAGGTGAAACGGATCGCTCTCGAACGTCGGTTTCAAAACCATTCCAGCTGGCCAGGCCGTTCGCGGTAACTGCCCATCCGGATTTTTCACCTACCGTCCGAACTCGCCTCAACCGAATGCGAGAAAGAAAGATAAAAAAACTCCTCCTTTTCTGCTTCAAACGCTAGCTCGGGGAAGGGAAACATGTCGAAAAGAGAGAATTATTACGTGTCTCAGATTTTGCGATACATGAGTGGTTCTCAGCTTTGCCAGGGAGCGAGGCCGAGTTGGACGCGGTGTCTTGTCGGGAGGGGAATTTTTGGCAGCCAATTTTCCAGTCATTACTCTTATCATAATGATGATAAAAGTGTTGATTATCATTGTCATCATTAACATTATTGTCATTATTATTATCATCATTATCATCATCATTTATGTTTTTTTTATTATCATCGTAATGATTTAATGAAGTAGTAATGATAATGAGAGTATTATTATTAATTTCAATTATTATTGGATTTACCATTATTATCAATATATTATGATTTATTATTATTATTAATTATTTATTATTTATTATTACAATATATTGGTGAATCTTTCTTATGACATGATATAATAATAATATAATATAATAATAATATTAATGATGATAATATAATGATAACAATTATTTTATTTATTATTATCATTTCATTTTATTACTATTATCACTATTATCATCACTATTATCATTGTTATTGTTACAACTATCATTATCATCATTTATCACCATGATCATTATAAATACTATCATTCATTATTTCTATGTTTATTATCCTATTATCATTATCATTGTTATTTATCTATCATTATCATTATGTTGTTTTTCGTCTTATGATAATGTCTTATTCCTTACTATATCATTATTATTACTATTATTTTATTTCATCAATGATCCTTTCATTTCCATGATCATTATTGTTATCATCATTAAATTATGATCATTATTACTATTGTTATTGTTAAATCATCATAATTATTTATCATAATTTTCTTATCATCAATTTTCATCAATATATAATAATCATCAATTATCATAATCATTTATTACTATCAGTGTTATTTATTGTTATTATCATTATTTGCTATTCATTTTTTTCCATTTATTATTTAGCATTATTAGCATTATTATATATTGTTATATTATTATTATTAATTATTATTATTATTATTATTATTATTATTATTATTATTATTATTATTATTATTATTATTATTATTATTATTTTTTATTCGATTAAGATTATTATTATTTTTCATTCTTATTATCATTGTAAATTATTTTATTGTTTTGTTTGTTGTTATTATCATCTCATTGTTAGTATCATTGTTATTACTATTATATATCACTGTAATTATTATTTATTTTATGATTATTGTTATTTTATTAAATCATTATCATAAAATATTTGTGTTTATTTACATAATTCTTTTATTAAATAATTTTATCATAATTTTCATATTCTGTTGTTTAATTTATTTCATCTTATTTCAATATCAGTACTATAATTATTTCTATTATTTTTCTCTTCATTGTTATCATGTTTCATTCCTTTTCCTTCCCTTCTTATTCCAGTGTTTCTCTGTCTCTCCTCCTCTTTTTCTTTTTTCCTTCCTCATTTTCCCAATCTCTCCTTCTTTTTATTTGCATCTCCTTTTCTCTCTCTCCTTCCCCCTATCTCACTCTCTCTATCTCTCCTTTTTCCGTGGCTCTCTCTCTCCCTTTCACGCTCTTCCAGTTTCTCTTTCTCTCTTTCTTATATGCCTCTCTCTCTTTTTTCCTTGTCTTCTCCTTCTTCTTATTTCTTTTTTTCCATTCTCCCCTTCTTCCTGTCTCCTCACTCTCTTCCTTCCTTCTTATCTGTTTCCCTTTCTCTCCTGTCGGTTGTCTGCTCTCTCTCTGTTCTTGTTTCCGCGTCTCTCTTCTACTTTATCCTCCCTCTTTTTCCACGCTCCCTTTCTCCTTGTTTCTCCTCCTTCTTGCCTCTCTTCCTCTTCCCCTTCCCCTTTTTCCCAGTTCCCTCTCTCTCCTACTTCTCTGATTCTCTCTCTCTGTTTCCTTGACTCTCCTTCTCCCTTATCTCCCTCTTTTTCCACTTGTTTCTCCTCCTTCCTTGCCCGTCTCTCCCCTTCTCCCTTTCCCTGCTACCTCTCTTGCCTCCTCTCTAATACTTCTCTGCCTCTCTCTCTCTCTCTCTCCTCTCCTCTGTTACCTTGTCTCTCTTTCTCTCTCTCCCTTATCTCCCTTTTTTCCCCACTTCTCCCTCCCCCCCCCCTCCCCCTTCTCCCCCCTCCGGCACATTTTAGCGGAAGATAGCGAAGACGGAAACAGGAGACTCCCTTAATTTCATCCTTATTTTTCCGCTCCACTTTTTCTTTTTTCTTTTTTCTGTCTTTTTTTTTTTTTTTTTGCGCTGGTCAGATATGGCTTCTTTGCCTTGGGCTAACGGCGAAAATAAATAGATTGGAAATCAAGGAGGGGGGGGGGGGGGGAAGGGAGCTCTTCTTAATGAAAACTATTCGTTACCTATTCATTCGTATCTTCTTTGTATCGTTCGTATATATATATAAAAAAAAAAGAAATGTAAAAAAAGAGGATGTATTGTTTTTTTTTTTTTTTTTTTTTTTTTGCTCAAGGTTAGTATTCCTTGAGAAAAAAAACGACAAAGATAACGAATAAAAAGGGTGTTCGAATTCCTTTATAATGGTGTTTTCCACTGATTAAGGCGTTTGATCCTAAAAGTCATAATATTCTCTATTTTTAAGGATGCGTTTGTGGAATTAATTATGTAACACAGTCTGGGATATTTAGGATAATGGTACCCTTCCCTGCAAATTTTGTTTCCATATTTAGAAAATAAATTTAAAGAGGGAAGAGGGGGAACGGGGAGAGAAAGAAAGAGAGAGAGAGAGAGAGAGAGAGAGAGAGAGAGAGAGAGAGAGAGAGAGAGAGAGAGAGAGAGAGAGGGAGGAGAGAGAAGAGAGAGAGAGAGAGAGAGAGAGAGAGAGAGAAGGAGAAGAGAGAGAGGCAGAGGCAGACAGACAGACTAGACAGACAGATAGACAGAAAAACAGAGAGGAGAGGAAGAGAGAGAGAGAGAGAGAGAGAGGAGAGAGGAGAGAGAGAGAGAGAGAGGAAGAGAGAGAGAGAGAGAGAGAGAGAAAGAAGAGGGAGAGACGGATAGAGCCAGAGACAGACAGAACAAACATCAGAGAGAGAACCAAGACAGAGAAGAAGAAGAAAAAAAAAAAAAAACAGACCACACAACAGAAAAACATCCAGAGAACGACAGAGAGAAAAAAAAACACAGAAAAAACAGAGACCACAGGACAAAAAACATCCAAGAACACAGAGAGAGAATAAAAACCAGAAAAAAAACAGAGACAGACAGACAAACCAAAACCAAGAACACAGAACCGAAGCCCGAACCACCGCCAAGAACGAACCAGACCGAACACCTTCTAAAGTACGAGAGCGTCTGCGTGGCTTTGTTTACATACCTCGTCGCACGTCTTTCGTTCCAAGGTGTTCTGCGGTGGAATGGCCCCGACTTGGGAGAGTGGAATGCGGGAGACACGTGGACAAAGAGCCATTTGGGTGGAGTGGAGTCCGGTGGGGGATTGGGGTGGAGGCGGGAGGTGGAGTGGAGTTGGGTGGGGGGAGGGGGGAGAGGGGGTTTGGGTAAGAGGATGGGAGGGTTGGAGGTTGGGAGAGGGGGTTGGGTAGGATGGGATGGTGGAAGGGAAGGGGTGGGAAAGATGGGAGGATTGGAGGGGGGGAGGGGGGTGGGAAGGATGGAGGGTTGGAGGGGGAGAGGGGTGGAAGGAAGGGAAGGAGGAAGGTTGGGAGAGAGGGGTGGATACAGGGTGGGGGAGGTGGGTTGGGGGAGGGATGGGATACAGGGGTGTGGGGGAGGAAGGGAGGAGGTGGAGAGGAAGGGAGGGGGAAGGGTTGGGAGAAGGGATGGAATTCAGGGTGGGTGGAGGAGGGGAGAGGAGAGATAGAGAGGAGAGTAGAAGGTAGGTGGGAAGGAGGGGAATAGAGGAAGGTGGAGGAGGGGAAGAGAGGAGGTAGGTGGGAGCGGGAGTGGTAGAGGAGGGTAGAGGAGGTGAGTGGGGAGAGAGGGGAATAGAGTAGGAGAGAGGATAGGTGTTGGAGAGGAGAGCGCGAAGGA
>NW_020868734.1:149035-151535 GCF_003789085.1 Penaeus vannamei
TAGATATACGATAGATATTTCCTGGCGAGGGGAAAAAAAAGTGGCAGGGAAAGGGGATATTGGCAGTGCAGGGTGGGAAGATAGATAGATAAAAGAGAGAGAGAGGAAGGAGAAAGAGGGGGAGGGAGGGATAGGGAGAGGGAGGGATGGAGTGATGGAAGGATGAGGGAGAGGGAGGGAGATAGATAGATAAATAGATATTCAGCGAGGGGAAAAAGTGGCAGGGAAAAAGGGGATATTGGCAGTGCAGGGTGGGCGGAAGATAGATAGATAGATAGAGAGAGAGAGAGAGAGAAAGAGGGGGAGGGAGGGATAGGGAGGGGAGGGATGGAGTGATGGAAGGATGGAGGGAGAGGGGGGAGATAGATAGATAAATAGATATTTCCCAGCGAGGGGGAAAAAAGTGGCAGGGAAAAGGGGATATTGGCAGTGCAGGGGTGGCGAAGATAGATAGATAGATAGAGAGAGAGAGAGAGAGAAAGAGGGGGAGGGAGGGATAGGAGAGGGAGGGATGGAGTGATGGAAGGATGGAGGGAGAGGGAGGGAGAATAGATAGATATAGATATTTCCAGCGAGGGGAAAAAAGTGGCAGGAAAAGGGGATATTGGCAGTGGCAGGGTGGCGAAGATGATAGATAGTAGAGAGAGAGAGAGAGAGAAAAGAGGGGGGAGGGAAGGGATAGGGAGAAGGGAGGGGATGGAGTGATGGAAGGATGGAGGGAAGGGAGGAGATAAGTAAGATAAATAGATATTTTCAGCGAGGGGAAAAAAAGTGGGCAAGGGAAAAGGGGATATTGGCAGTGCAGGGTGGCGAGATAGATAGATAGATAGAGGGAGAGAGAGAGGAAGGGAGAGGGAGGGATGGCGGGAGGGATGGAGGGATGGAGGATGGAAGGATGGAGGAAGAGGGGAGGGAGATAGATAGATAGTAGGACAAGACCCCAGGTTTTTAAAAAGATAGAAAATTTAGAAAATGAAGAGAGAGAGAGAGAGGCGGGATGGAGGAGAGGGAGGCATGAGGGAGAGGGGATTGGGGAGAAAGGGAGAGAGGGATTAGAGAAAGTGATAGATAGGTAGGAGAGACAGTTAGATAGTAGATAAATAGACAGACAGATAGATAGATAGATAGATAAGATAGAGAGAGAGGAGAGAGAGAGAGGAGGAGAGAGAGAGAGAGAGAGAGAGAGAGAGAAGAGAGAGAGATGAGAGAGAGAGAGAGAGAGAGAGAAAAGGGAGAGGATAGATAAAGAGATGATAGATAAAACAGAGCAGTTAGACAGATAGATGAGAGAGAGAGAGAGAGAGGGAGAGAGGCGGGAGGGAAGGGAGAGGAAGGGAGAGCAGGAGGGAGGGAGAGGGATGGAGGGAGAAGAAGAGAGGGATAAGAAGAGATGGATAGATAGCAGTGGAAGTTAGATAAATAGATTAGAATAGATAGATAATAAGAGAGAGAGGAGCGGACAGGGAGAGAGGGAGATGGAGAGGTAGGGATGGAGGGAGAGGGAGAGATGGATACGAGGAGAGAAGGAGAGAGGGGATAGAGAAAGAGATAGATAGATAGTTAGACAGAACAGTAGATAGATAGATAGATAAAGCGAGAGAGAGGGCCAGGGAGAGGGAGAGCGGGAGGGGAGGGACAGGGACAGGGAGAGAGAGAGAGGAGAAAGGGATAGAGAAAGAGATAGGATGATAAGTAGACAGATAGATAGATAGATAGAGAGAGAAATGAAAGAGAAAAGATAGATAGAGAGAGAGGGGGAAGGGAGAGTAAGAGAAGACAGACAGACAGACTGACATATAAAGAAGGAATTAGAGAAAAGAGAGAAAAAAAAGAGAAATTAGACATAATAGAAGTAGCGAAATAGCAAGAAAGGCAAAGATCGAATAACTCTTTCAAGAAAGACGGTAAGACCCCTAAATTTAAGACCAATATGGACATCTCAACGGCCCTTTATCTCCCCTTTTACTCCTCTGGTTTATCCTCTCGTGCCTCTGTTCCCCTTTCTCCGACATCCTGCTTCTTCTCTCCACCTCCCTTCTTCTTCCCTTTCCCTTCTCATCCTCTCTCAATCCCTTACGGTTTCCTATTTTTCCTTCCTCCTGTCTGTCCGGTCTGTGAGGGGATCGATGGAATAATATATATATATAATATATATAAATATATATATATATATATATATATATATAATATATAATATATATATATTATAAAATGACTAAATTTATAGAAAAGTAGATGGCAGACAACAGATAGATACGAATGGTAGATTGACAGATTAAATAGATAGAAGTGAGAAAGTGCGAGCAAGCGAATGAAAATAGGGGGGGGAGAAGAGAGAGGAGAGAGAGAGAGAGAGGAGAGAGGAGAGAGAGGGAGAGAAGAGAGAGAGAGAGAGAGAGAGGAGAGAGAGAGAGAGAGAAAGCCGAGAGAGAGAGAGAGAGAGAGAGAGAGAGGAAGAGAGAGAGAGAGGAGAGAGAGAGAGAGAGAGAGAGAGAGAGAG
>NW_020868734.1:153097-168097 GCF_003789085.1 Penaeus vannamei
TGACAGAGAAAACGAAAAGACAGACAGATAAATATATAAATTCACTGAGAAAGAGAGAGATAATTATGCATTTGCTTTCACCGAAGAGTAATTTAAGTTGGACTCACCTAATCAGCTGATCCTCTCGTACGGTTACGAGTCAGTCACAGAGTCCTTGAAAATTTAATTACTGTCTCTTGGTGTTTACCTTGTGTTGTTGTGGAGGGTCTGATTGACGAGGCTCGGTAAGACGGCTGTTGCTCTCTCATTTGCGACGTGTCTAATCATCTTTTTTTTTTTATCCATCTTTGTTTTCGTTTTCTGTTTCTGTTTCTCTGTCTGTCTTTCTGTCTTTGTCCTTCTTTCTTTCTTTCGTTTTCAGCCTCCCTCTCCCTTCTCGGTTTTTGTATTCTGATGTCTGTTTCTGGACTTTTTTGTTTCTCTTTTCTCTCTCTCTCTGCCTCTCTATCTCTATCTCACTTCATTTCTCTCTCTCTCTCTCTCTCTCTCTCTCTCTCTCTCTCTCTCTCTCTCTCTCTCTCTTCTCTCTCTCTCTCATCTCTCTCTCTCTCTCTTCTCTCTCTCTCTCTCTCCTTCTCCCCCTCTCTCTCTAGCATTCTATCGATCTCTCTATCTATCTATCGTCATTTTTTTCCTTGAATGACCTATAATAACAAAATTCTTACAATCCTTAAAAGATATAAAATAAATAAATAAAATAAAATAAAATAAATAACAAACGTATCACCCCCCCCCCAAAAAAAAAAAAAAAAACAGTAAGTAATGAATATATTCTTCTCTATACTTTCCTCCCCAACCATGTTATCATCTTGTTCGAGTGAATGTAAACAACAACATACGGGAATGTAGGACACTTCAGTTTCTTCTCTGATACACGAACCTCTGCCACTTCACTTGGGGGGGATTTTTGCGTGGGTTGTGTCTCCTCGAAACGCTGCAATGCAAATAATGTGAAAGCTTGTAACCCTTTCTGTTTTTGTGTTTGGCAAGCAGTCTGTGTGTGTTGTCTTGTCTCTGGGCTTTTTCATTGACTTTCTCTTTTATTATTTCTGTCTTTTTTTGTTTGTTTTTGTTTGTTGTTCTAAATGTGTCTCTGTTTGTTTGTTTGTCTCTCTAGTGTCTCTGTTTCTGTCTTGTCTCTCGCCTGTGTCTCTTTCTCTCTATCTGTTTGTCTGTATGTCTTGCTTTCTTCTCTCTATATCTATTCTTTCCCTCTATCTTTTTTCTCTCTCTATCTTTTTCTCTATCTCTTTCTGTTCTTCTCTCTCTTTATCTTTCTCTCTCTCTATCTATTTATATAGTCGCTATTATGTTACGGCTTTTATTTTGAATATAGTAGAATTCAGTGTTTAAAAGCTTGTAAATGAACTCTTGATGTTATTTATATTGTTTTTATCATTTTTTATTTTTATTTTTCTTATTTTTGTTACAATGGATTGCTGGATGGAATACTTTTGCAAAAACAGGGCGGTATAGTGTCGAGAATGACATCTCTAACCCTGTCTCTGTCTAGCATGTCGTTTTGTTCAGAGCAGCGTTGACTTTCCTGACTTCCTTAGAGACAAGTGGGTGGAAAGATCGAGCATTTGTTGGTGCGAGTATTTTCAGGGTAAAATGTTTATAGTTGGGGACGGGTGTAATAGCGGATGAAGTAAGAAATCCCCATAGGTTTTGTATTTTTGTTACAAGAGACCAGACAGAGAGAGAGAGAGAAGAAGAGAGAGAGATGAGAGAGAGAGAGAGAAGAGAGAGGAGAGAGAGGAGAGAGAGAGAGAGAGAGGAGAGAGAGAGAGGAAGATGAGAGAAGATAGAGAAAAGAGAGAGGGATTTCGTTGGAGACAAGATATTTGGCCCAGGAAAGGAGGTAGCTGTCTAAGGCTCGCTAATTTTGGACTACCCCGCTGAGCAGAAGAGGATGCAAAAAAATTAGGGGTTCGTCGTAAGATGACAAACACCGTAGATCGTTTAAGTAAGACAGTATGTGCAAACTCTCTCTCTCTCTCTCTGTCCTCTCGTCTGTCTGCCTGTCTCTCTCTCTCTCTGTTCTGTCTTTCTGTCTGTCTTCTGTCTGTCTCTCTCTCTGTTGTCTGTCTGGCTGTTCTGTCTGTCTCTGTCTGTCTGTCATTCTTGTCTCTTCTCTGTTCTGTCTTGTCTGCCTGTCTGTCTCTCTCCTCTCTCCTCTCTGTCTCCTGTCTGTCTGTCTCTCTCTCTTCTGTTCTGTTCTTGTCTGTCTCTCTCTCCCTCTTTCTTCTCTCTGTCCTGTATGCGTGTCTGCCTGTTCTGTCTCTTCTCTGTCTGTCATTAGTCTGTCTGGTCTCTCTCTCTCTGTTCCTGTCTGCCTTCTAACTGTCTGTTCTTCTCTCTCTCTCTCTCTGTCTGGTCTGCCTGCTGTCTCTCTGTCTGTCTGTCTGTCTGTCTCTCTTCTGTCTGCCTGTCTGTGTCTCTCTCTCTCTGTCTTGTTCTGTCTGTCTCTACTCTCTCTCTGTCTGTTATGTCTGCCTGTCTGTTCTCTCTCTGTCTGTCTCTGTCTGTCTGTCTCTTTCTCTCTCTCTGTCTGTCTGGCCTGTCTGTCTCTCTCTCTCTGTCTGTCTGTCTGTCTGTCCTCTCTCTCCTCTTCTGTTGTCTGCCTGACCTGTCTGTCCTCTCTCTCTCTGTCTGTCTGTCTCTTCTTCTCTCTCTCTCTCTCTCTCTCTCTCTGTCTGTCATGCCTGTTTCTGTCCTGTCTGTTATTCTGTCTCTCTCTCTGTCTGTCTAGTTTCTGTCGGTCCTCTCTTCTCTCTCTTTCTCTGTCTGTTCTCTCTCTCTCTCTTCTCGTCTCTCTTCTCTCTCTGTCTCCTCTCTCCCTCTCCTCTCTCTCTCTTTCTCTCTCTCTCTTCTCTCTCTCTCTCTCTCTCTCTCTCTATCTCTCTTTTTTTTTTTTTTTTTCTTTTTTCCTTTCTCCTCTCTCTCTCTCTCTCTCTCTCTGTTCTGTCATATCTGTATAGGGACATATATTTGTTCTTCACTTTATTCTGCAAATCCGGCTGTCGGATCTCTCGCCGACGACTCTGCCGAGGCCTATTTAGCCCGCCGGCCATGAAGCCGAATCGAAAATATCCCAAATGGGAACATGGAGAGAGAGAAGAGGAGGAAGTGGCGAGGAGAGAGAGAGAAATATAATATATTATATATATAATATATACTATATATATATTATATATATTATATATATATAATATAATATATTATATATATAGAGAGAGAGAGAGAAGAAGAGATGAGAGAGAGAGAGACGGAGAGGCAAGAAGGGAGGGGAGGTGGTCAAGGAGAGAGAGAGAGAAGAGAGAGGAGAGATGGAGAGAGAGAGAGAGAGAAGAGAGAGATTAAAGAGATGGGGGGGGGCGACGGCCATTTCCATTGCACGATGAAAATACCATTAAGGAAGAATAGAGGCAGCCACTCATAAAGAAACAAAACAAACAATGGCCAAACAACAAACAAAAAAATGATATACAAATATTGGTCCAAAAATGGAAACTAAGGCCTTATTAGAATTGCCCTCAAGCCCTCAGGGTCTTTTCGTGTGGCCTAATGAGGGACTTCAGCCGCCACTCGGTCATGTGAAGGTCACCTTCTGACAATTCCACTCGGGTCATTGAAGGTTCACCTGCTGGACAATTCCACTCGGGTCATTGAAAGGTCACCTGGTGACAATTCCCACATCGGTCATTTGAAGGGTCAACTGCTGGAACAATTTTCCCGAGTCGGTCATTGAGTCACCTGCTGAACAACTCCGCTCGGTCATTTGAAGGTCACCTGCTGACAATTCCACATACGGTCATTGAATGGTCACCTTGCTGACAATTCCACTCGGTTTTCTTGGGGGGAAGGGTCACCTAGCTGACAATTCCACATCAGGGTTCATTGAAGGTCACCTGCTGACAACTTCCCAATTCGGTCATTGAAGGGTCATCCTGATGAATCACTTTCCACTCGGTCATTTTGAAGGTCCCCTTCCTGACAACTCCACTCGGTCATTGAAAGGAATCACCTGCTGACAATTCCACTCGGTCATTGAAGGTCACCTTTGCTGACAATTCCGCTCGGTCATTGAAAGTCACCTGCTTGACAATCCGCTTCGGTTTCATTGAAGGTTACCTGCTGACAAATTACTCCGCTCGGTCATTGAAGGTCACCTGCTGACGAATTCCACTCGCGTCATTGAAATAGGTCCACCTGCTGACCACTTCCCACTCGGATCATTGAAGGTCACCTTGATGACACTTCCACTCGGTCATTGCAAGGTCAGCCTCCTGAAACATCCACTCGGTCAATTGAAGGGTCCACCTGCTGACAATTCACTCGGTCATTGAAGGTTTCACCTAGCTGGACAATTCCACCTCGGTCATTGGAAGTTCACTGCTGGACATTCCGGCTCGGTCATTGAAGGTCACCTGCTGACAACTCCGCTCGGTCATTGAAGTCACCTTGCTACATCTTCCGCTCGGTCATGAAGGTTACCTTGCTGAACAATTCCACTCGGTCATTGAAGGTCACCTCGGACTGACAACTCCACATCGGTCATTGAAGGTCACCTGGATGAACACTTCCACTCGGTCATCGAACGGTCATCCTGCTTGACAACTTCCAACTCGGTCATTGAAGGATCACCTGATAGACACTTACACTCGGTCATTGGCAAGGTCACTCCTTGACAAAACTCCACTCGGATCATTTGAAGGTCACCTGCTGAAAACAACTCCACTCGGTCAATTGAAGGTCACCTTGCTGACAATTCACTCGGTCATTTGAAGGTCACCTTTGCTGAACAAACTCCGCTCGGCTCATTGAGGTCCCACCTGCTGACAATTCCACTCGGTCATTGAGGTCACCTGCTGACAATTCCAACTCGGTCATTGAAGGTCACCTGCTGACAAATTCCACTCGGTCATTGAAGGTCACCTTGATGCAACTTCAACCTCGGTCATTGAAAGGGTTCCCTGCTGACACTTCCACTGGTCATTGAAGGTCACCGTGATGACCACTTCCACTCGGTCATGAGGTCACTCTGACAACTCAACTCGGTCACTTGAAGGGTCACCTTTGCTTGACAACTCCCACTCGGTCATTGGAAGTCACCTGCTTGACAATTTCGCTCGGATCATTTGAAGGTCACCTGCTGACAATTCACTCGGTCATGAGGTCACCATGCTGAAAAATTCCGCTCAGGACATCGAAGCGTCACCTGCTGACAATTTCCGCGGTATCGGTCATTGAAGGTCAACCTTGCTGACAATTCCACTCAGTCATTGAAGGTCACCTGCTGACAACTCCGTCCGGGTCATTGAAGGTTCACCTTGCCTGACAATTCCAACATCGGTCAATCTGAAGGTCACCTTGCTGACAAACTCCGCATCGGTCATTGGTACACCTGCTTGACAATCCACTCGGTCATTGGAAGTCATCCTGCTGACATTCCACTCGAGTCATTTGAAGCAGTCACCTGCTTTGACAATTCCACTCGGTCATTTGAAGGTCACCTGATGAACACTTACTCTGCGTATTTGAAGGTCACCTGCTGACACTTTCCACTCGGTCATTGAAGGTTCACCCTGATGACACTTCCACTCGGTCATGAAGGCGTCACCTCCCTGACAACTCCACTCGTCATTGAAGGTTTCACCTGCCTGCACAATCCACTCGGTCTTTCCCAAAAATTTTTTTTGAAAAAGGGTACCTGCTGGACAATTCCCACTCGGTCGATTAAGGGGTCACGCGCTCTCTGACAATTTTCCGCCTCGGTCATTGAGGTCACCCTGCTGACAAACTTTCCGCTCGGTCATTGAAGGCTCACCTGCTGAACAACTCTCCGCTCGGTCATTGTACATGAGATCACCTGCTGGACAACCATTCACCTAGTCATTGAAGGTCACCTGCTGACAACTCCGCTCGGTCATTGAAGGTCACCTGCTGACAACTCCACTCGGTCATTGAAGGTCACCTGCTGACAATTCCACTCGGTCATTTGGAAGTCACCTGCTTGACAACTCCGCGGTCATTGAAGGTCACCATTGAAGGTCACCTGCTGACAACATGAAGGTCACCTGCTTGACAAGCTCGGTCATTGAAGGTCACCTGCTGACAATTCCACTCGGTCATTGAAGGTCACCTTGTGACAATTCCACTCGGTCATTGAAGGTCACCTGCTGACAAATCCACTCGGTCATTGAAGGTCACCTGCTGACAACTCCACTCGGTCATTGAAGGTCACCTGCTGACAACTCCACTCGGTCATTGAAGGTCACCTGCTGATCATTGAAGGTCACCTGCTGACACGGTTCATTGAAGGTCACCTGCTGACAATTCCGCTCGGTCATTGAAGGTCACCTGCTGACAACTCCGCTCGGTCATTGAAGGTCACCTGCTGACAACTCCGCTCGGTCATTGAAGGTCACCTGCTGATAACTCCACTCGGTCATTCCAGGTCACCAGGAATGACCGCCGACGAGGCACACGGAAGCAGTCGTCCTCGAACTGCACCTCGAGCGACAAACCTTCCTGTCACCGGTCACCCTCGTGCAAAGATTTTTATATTTTTTGCGAATTTTGCCTGAAGTCAGACTGTTTTTCAGGATATATATATATATATAATATATATATATATATATATATATATATATATATATATATATATATATATATATATATATATTTTTTTTTTTTTTTTTTTTTTTTTTTATGAGTAAGACTATTCATATCCATTAATCTAACATATGCATTTGGAAATAAAACAGTTATAATTTACAGTAATTTTAGTCTATACAGTACTATATATATATATTTTATTATTATTTATTACAGTATAATTTACTGTATTTTGCATATTTTGTGTTGCCCTTTTATGGGAAAGGAAGCAAGACAATGCTTTTATTACGTCTGTGCATTTCATTCTTTTGAAAAAAAAAAAACAGCAGTACAGTATACTACAGCTTATGATTATATGAGAGATACTTAAAACTATTTTTTTCTCTTCTATTTTTCAATTGCTATCTGTATATCATATCCACGGACGATATTTCGATATTTCTATCAATAACTCTACTTCTCTCTCTCTCTTCATTTATCTGTCTATCTGTCTACCTAATTACCTGTCACTCAATCTATCTAGAGAGCTAATGAAAATAAATAAAAAATATATAAATAAAAAAATATATCCCCCAATCAGTCTATCTAAAGAGCTAATTAAAAAGAAAAAAAACAAATGTATAAAAAAATATAGGTCCCCAAATCAATCTATTAGAGAGCTAATTAAAAAAACTGAAATAAAAAAATGTCCCCCATATCAATCTATCTAGAAAGCTAATTAAAAACAGAAATTAAAAAAATCAAAACATAAAAAAAAAAAAAAAAGACACAAACAAAACACACACACACAACAAACAAACACACCTGAACATTGATCTCGACGAGGACAGCGCTCAGAGTCACAGAGGAGACTTGGAGGAGGGGTGGGGTGAGGGATGAGGGGGAGTGAGGGGGAGGGGGGGAGGGGGCATGTTGCAGTAATGTCCATGAAGTCCATTTTCGGCAACGTTAAATCCTACTTGTTGAATTATCTACGGAGAATTCCTTAGGGGGGGGGGGGGAAGGAAGGAGAGAGGGAGAAAGAAGGAGAAAGAAAGAGAGAGAGAGAGAGAGAGAGGGAGAGAGAGGGAGAGAGGAGAGAGAGGGAGAGAGAGAGAGAGAGAGAGAGAGAGAGAGAGAGAGAGAGAGAGAGAGAGAGAGAGAGAGAGAGAGAGAGAGAGAGAGAGAGAGAGAGAGAGAGAGAGAGAGAGAGAGATTGATAGATAGATAGATAGAGAGAGAGAGAGAGAGAGAGATTAGAGAGGGCGTTACACTTTTAGTCTTTTCCTTTCTTCATCCCTTTCGTATTTTCTTCTTGTTCCAAATCATGTTTCCTATTACGTGGCTATTCTTTTCCTATTTCATTCTTGGGCGTCTTCCTCTTCCTCATTATCTCTTGGTTCTTCACTTCCGTCTTTTATCACCTTCTTAACCTCATCCTTATTTTTTTCTTCCTTTTACCCCTCCTATTATGTATATTAATATCCACGGATTATTATATTTCTTCTTCTTCTTTCTTTTACATCATTTTCTCTTGCTCTGCCAATATTTTTTCTCTCTCTTCTATGGTTATCATTATCACTTTTTTCTTCTTTTACACCGTCCTTATCATATTCTCTCACTCTGCCAATACTTTATTTTTCTCTCTCTTCCATTTCCCCTTTCTATTATGCATATTAATATCCACGGATAATTATATTTCTTCTTCACCTTCTTTACACTTTCGTCTTTATCACTTTGTCTCACTTTGTCAATCCTTTTTTCTCTCTTCTATGGTTATCATTATCACTTTTTTCTTCTTTTACACCTTCGTCTTTATCATATTCTCTCACTCTGCCAATACTTTATTTTTCTCTTCCATTCCCCCCTCCTATTAGGTATATTAAATCCATGGACGATTAACCCTTTCATATTTACTCAAAGTCCTATTATACGAAGGTGAGTCATAATCCCCTTTGATCCAGTTAGTATGATTTTTTCTTTCTTTATTTTGACAGCTATTGCCCTTATTTCATAGTAAACGATGGGTATAATGGTCAAAATAGCATCCCGTTACAGGTTCGTGTAGCCTTTATGACATTCTTTGTAGTAAGGAAAGGGTACCGGGCCTAAAACTTTTCGTTGCATAAAAGTTTGGGCTTTTTTTTCTGTCTCTTTCTTTCTCTTCTTTGCTATTTTTTGTCATTTATTTAATATTCATTCATTCATCGAAACGATTTTCTGTTTACTATCCAGTCTTGAAATGCTTAATCACATCATGGTTCATTTGAAAATTAAAAGAAATAAAAATGTTGGAATGTTGCTGAAAAAAACATGATAGTTACGACATCCATAATGCTAATGGTAAGATTCGCAATAATTGTGGGACGAACACTAATGATAAGGATAATTAGAATTAAAATGGAGGGTTATGATGGTAATAAGGACTACAGTGATCAAAACATCATTGTGATTGTAATGATGATGAAATTAAGATGATGATGATGGTGTTGATAATAATAATATTAGTAATAATGATAATATAACTACAACAATATCATTAACAAAAAAAAATAATAGTAGCAAAATAATAATAATGATAATGATAATAATAATAATAATGAGGATAATAACTAAAATCATTAAGAAACCGCATACCTCCGCCAAGGCAATAAGGTCACAGATACAACGAATACATTCCCACTTGAAGAATCACATTAAGAATTCCTGGATCCAGATCATTCACCACCAAATGACATCCAAGTAAGGCTAAGTAAGACACAACTCATAAACATTTATTCACAACTTTTTGAGTTATCCTGCGTAGAATCCAGATCAAGGTCTGGATCATCTCTAAAATGTAATGACATTTAAATTAGGCTAAGGCACACCACTGGTAAAAATAATAAAAAATTGTTAATGACTTTTTCGAGTTGTCCTGCTAACCAACTAACAACAAACTACTAGTGCTACCAATAACATAACCTTCTCGGGGAGGTAATGATAGTAATAATAGTAGTAATAATGATAAAAATGATAATGTTGCTGATAATGAAGAGGATAATGGTAATAGTAATAATAAGGATAATGAAAATTATGATAATAATGATAATAATATGATAATGATAATGAGAAATAATAAAGATAATAAGACGGCGACAATAATGATAATGATAATAATGTTAACTATAATAGTAAAAATGATAAATAATGATGATAATAATGATAACAATAATATATGAATAATAGTTATAATAATAACAATAATAATGATAATAATGATAAAAAAAGTAATATTGATCATGATAATAATAATAATGATAATGAATGACAGCTGTAATAATGATAATGGTAATGATAATATTGATTATGATAATAATACTAACAGTAATCTTCATGATTATAATGATAGCATNTGTACGGCGGAGGGTGCGCCGGGTACCCCGTCCACGGCGCGCCGCTGTCCAGCTTCAAAGGCTCAAGCGACTTCCGAGGAACAGGGAGCCTGGGCGTGCTGCATGAAGACCAAAGCTTGGCTTCGAGTGACGGCCGGAGCAAGGAAAGGAGAGGCAGGGGAGCAAGCAGCGTCGAGGGGAAAATCGCCCGAAAGCGGGAAGAGAGGCAAATGGTCCTGAGACCGAAGAGGAGTTACGAGTACCAGACGAAGTGGCTCTCCGAGGCCAACCAAAGCGACGAGGAATACAGCGAACAGTTCTTCCGCAATGACAAAGAGATGGAAAACGCAGGATCTCCCGACGCCGGAGAACGCACCTCAACAAAGGGGACGCAGTGCGCGTACGACGACATCCTGAAGGAGAGAAAGTTGATGCTGAACAAGAGTCAGGAGGACTTTGGCGACGAACACTTGTCCGTGAAGCGAGGAATCCGATTCTGGGATGGAGAGAGAAAGCAGAGGGAAGCAGAGCGGGAGAGGAAAATCCGAATAGCGACGAGTTGGAAGCAGAGGGACGAGGAGAAGTGCGTCAGAGAAGAAGAGTGGATATACAGGGAGGAAGACACCGTGTGGGTTAGGAAGGCAGACCGAAACACTCGACTGAAGAACCAGAAGGAGAGGATGATGGAAGCGGAAAGAAATAGCATCGACAGCCGAGGAAAAGGGAATACTCAGCAGCGCATGTATGACACCCCGAGAGGCATGAAAGACGCGGGAAGCTACTGGAGGATTGGATATGGGGAAAGAGGAATTGGAAAAGAGCTCAAGGTCGTGAGAATCAATGATGAACAACTCACGAGCTTCTGATTACGAATAGGACATTGCACGAGTTTCATGAACCTGATAATATGAATTCAACAGTACAGTTCATATGTATAAAGAACGTACTAGTACGTGTAAGGAATAAGCTTACATTAGGAAATGTGGTCACCATTAAAAGGGGCCATATAGGTTAGGCTAGTTTTGTACTTTTAAGTTATGGATAAACATTCATTAAAATACAACGAGATTCTTGTTTTGAAAATATTCTTTTTTGAAAATCTCGTCGTCATCCTTTTGGTCTCTATTTTGAGATCAAGTAGAGCAAGTAGGATAAGTCAGGAAGACTTGGAACCTATCGGACTGAATAATAGCGTTCATTAAATGCCGAACTGGATTCCTCAATACATTATAGAGGTACCTTTACATCATTCTGTCTGCCGGTCAGATTCATTGCCTGCTATCTCTTTGTTTATAAATGTGTCTTTCTCTTTTCCCGTTTTTGGATTTAATTGATTTTCAGCCTCTGTCTTCTTCGTTACCATTCTCTCTTTCAAATGTCCTCCTTCCACTTGAATTTTTCTGTGTGTTGTTTATTTCTCACTTCATATACATGTAATACATAGTGTTATGGATCATCTCTTTTATTTGTCACTCATGTTCATTTACAATAAAGAAAGTTACAAGAACATCAATAACCACTGAAGACCATGATTATGTTTATCTTATACCTATCTATGTAGAATTTAAATATGTATATGTATGTATGTATGTGTATATATATATANGGCAGCACCTCTGCCGCCAGTAGTTGCTGCCATCGACCAAACACACACACACACACACACATATGCATATATATGAAACTGAAAAACAGTCACAACGAGAATTGAAAATAAATGCAACGTTTCGAACTTTCTCGAGTTCCTCTTCAGACAAGTGATAAACCGAAATGGAACTATATACATATATTTACATACATACATAAACACACACACACACACATACACACACACACACACACACACACACACACACACACACACACACACATATATATATATATATAATATATATATATATATATATACAGCTCTCTCTCTCTCTCTCTCTCTCCTCTCTCTTCTCTCTCTCTCTCTCTCTCTCTCTCTCTCTATATAAATATATATATATAATATATATATATATATATATATATATATATATATGTATGTATGTATGTGTGCATGTATGTGTATGTGTGTGTGTGTGTGGGCGCGCCTATATACATAATTTACGCGCCGGGGCACCATTCCTTGGGTGTGGCCATGCTTCAAAGATCCTGCTTCTGAGATCGTAAGAAAGTGAAAATTTCTCATCACACACACACTCACATATACATATGTATGCATATATATATATATATATACAACACACATACCACACACACACACACACACACACACACACACACACACATGTGTATACATATATATATATATATAATATATATATATATATATTAATATATATATATATATATATATATACACACACACATTTTATAGTATATCAGGAAGAGGAAAACCAATGCGGCTAAGAACATTATTGCAATTGCAAACGTTTCGGAGATGCAATCTCAATCATCAGTGCTATAACAAAAACAAACACAAGGAAATTGATTTAAATACAAAAAAAAAAAAAAAAAAAATAGGAACAAACATAATAGAAAAACAACATAAAAAAATCGTAAAACAAGTTAGTGAGCAGTAACAGGCACTAACCAAGCTATGGGCTCTTTCAGCAGTTCACATTGTGAGCGGCTCTATCCAATGCTTCCCTGTATTGTCGTTTGGATTTACCTATTCGCAATGCAGTGTCTACCTCCAATGGCTCTATTTACTCGCAGGCAGACGGCGTAGCAATGGGATCACCACTTGGCCCTTGTTATGCCAATACTTTCCTTTGCCACCATGAACAAGCATGGATGAATGGCTGCTCTGCTAATTTCAAACCTATTTTATATTGCCGTTACTATTTAACGACCCCTCTCGCATTAATCCTTCTCTCTCATACTTGAATTCACAACACCCCAATATCAAATTCCGAACAAAAAAAAACTATATTTCTTGACCCATAAATTTTTCGTAACAATTGTTTCTACACCAGAACCTACAGGAAACCCACATTCACTGGCATTGGGCTTCATTTCCTCAGCTTCATTCCTCACATTTACAAGTTAAACAGCCTCACAACACTTATCAAGCGAGCTTATAACATGTGTTCAACTTGGGGGCTAGTTTTCATGATAAAGCTTCATTCTTAATGGAATATTTCACTACAAATGGGTACCATCTCACCTATTTTATAAAGCCCTACGCAAATTTCTAAGTCAGAAATTCAACCCAAAACCTGCATCTACCACATTCATCAAAGACATTAAATATATAAAACTTCCATAAATGGGTGGTCTTAGTTTTGACCTCGGAAAACCATTAAACAAAATTCTCAGTCAATGATGTTCTCAGACCATTTTTTATTTTCATTTTTTTTTTTTTGCAGAAATAATACTATTGGTAATTTCTTAAAGAATAAGGAAAAGTGTAACTCTGAACTATGGTCGAATGTGGTTTAGCTGTTTACTTATCAGGCTGTTAGGCTAGGTATGGGGTATCAACCTCACCAAGGTTTCGCTACTGCTTTCTCGAACACAAAGGCAGGGCCATCAGGACAGGCCTACAACTGATGATGTTTTTCTATTGTTATTTGTTTCTATTTTTTGTATTATTTTTTTGTATCTAAAAGTAATTTCCTCGTGTTTTTTTATATAGCACTGACGGTGGAGATTGCATCTCCTAAACGTTTGCAATTGCAATAATGAAGTTCTCAGCCACATTGGTTTTCTTCCTGATAAGAATTCGATTCGCACGAGACTCATCTATCTATCTATCTATTATATATAATATACATATATATTTGTGTATATGTGTGTGTGCGTGTGTATTAGCGTGCGTGTGTGGATTAATTTGTTCATGTACATAAAATTTGTTAATGGCAAAAATAAATGAATAGAATGAAAACTAATTTTTTTAACTTACGTAAAAGAGAGAACAGTTGCCAATGATAGAAAATCGGGGAATTTTTCCACGATTCCTATTGGCTGCCGTGCCCTCCCCAACCCCAAGAGAGGACCAATCAGAGGGCGCGTATGGAAGAAGGTCTATGGCGAGTGCTGGTCATCAGGTTCGGCCAAAGAAAGCCTATTCTAGTTTCAATTTTACTCTTCGGGCATTTCGGCGGACCGAATGGGGTGCTAAACGTTCAGAAATTATGACACACCGCTTTTTTTTGTCTTTGAGAAGGAATTGTGTGGGAATGTGAGGTTGACGGTGAGTGGTTATTTATTTTAGTTTCCTGTGATGTGATTTTCTTAAAACGAGAGTGGGTGTTTTAAGGTATTTTGCTTTAAAAAAGGAAGCGTTTGTGATTTTAAGAAGTACGAGCGTAGTGCAAATTCGCTTATAAACCAAACATTTATTTTTCTCTCTACGTATCGTGGTGACAATAAACAAAGCTGTTTTTTTATAATTACATTTGACATCAGGATAATAAAAAAAAAACACTTGCTGGCATCTATGTTCGGTCGACAGGAAAATATGTTAAGGTTCGTTTACTCCAACACAAACAAAGACTTCCATTCCACTTGATTTGGCTTGTGTACATCTTCAGCAGGAATACGACCCTGAATGTACAAAAAAAATAGGTATTGATTCAGTTTCCGAAATGTGATTTTTCAGTGATATGAAGTTTATAGGCTATGGGCGTAATGCTGTTAGTTTAGAGCTAGGTATGTATGGACTATTTCATTATATACTTGTATATATATATATATATATATAATATATATATATATATATATGTATATATATATATTTATATATATGTGCGTGTGTGTGTGTGTGTATGTATTATGTATATATATATACTATATATTTATATACAGTATATATATATACATAATATATATATATATATATAATATTATAATAGATTATTATGTGGGTGTGTGTGTGTGTGCCGCGCGCGCGCGCAGTGTGTCCGTACGTGCGTGAGTGCGTCCTTAAAGTGCATGTGGGAGCGTATGATGCGTCCGTGTGTGCGTGCCTCCGAGGGTGCGTGCGTGCGTGCGTGCGCGGGGGCTGCAGCCATCACCCCGAATCTTGGAT
>NW_020868734.1:183097-189600 GCF_003789085.1 Penaeus vannamei
TCAATTTCTTTGCCAACTGTGTGTTTTTTTTTTGGGTAATTACGCGTTGCTATCAACAGTCCTTTTGATTCTCCTTTGACGTCTGATCTCAGCTAAATTGTATGTTCTTGAAAATGTTTCCCGATAAGTGAAGGTTGGTTTCCATGCAGTGGTTTTACTGAGTTTACTTGGTTTCACAAATTCCTTTTCTGTTCTATTTTATGGTGTAATACGTTTTGCGTTTTCTTTTGTCGATTTGTCTGGTTTTGGTGTGAAATTCTAATCTTTCACTTTCTTTTCCGCAGTTTTGGTTGTTTTACCGACTAAGAGATTTTTTTGTCGGCATCGTCTTCTTATGCATAATCATATAATTGCTTAACAAAGCGTTTTTGTTTTGAAGATGACAATGAAACCCCACAATTTCCACTTTAATTGCAGTCTCTGTATCAGACCTCGAATTCCTTATTTCCTGGCTGTGTACAGACGGTTAACATGAGATGTTGGATGCAACATTCCATGCATTATTAATATCTTTTCTTGTCTTTCGGCCGGTTTGTTAAAATCGTGCCAGGTCCGGCCCAATGACTATTCCTTATATGGACTTGCATATCTACAGATACAAATGCATGCCTATCAGTTTAGACATGCATAACAACTGGATAGATAGATTAATGGGGAAATGTAGATATGGATTTATTTCTGTGTATATGCATGTCCGTATATATGAATATTAATTGGATCTGGCCTAGCACGAATTTAACAAACTTATTTTAGAATAATTCCAACAGATTATCCCAAAACTATATTGCACAATAGGTATTTGCTAAGCTGGTGCTCGCTTCACTTTCCTGTGTACCATTCAGTTCTGATCATCAATATTAGTCATACTGTTCTTTAATACTCTGTCTTGATCTCTTTCATTTTAGTATGTTATGCTATCACTTTCATCTACTTCAAAGTATCTATATGCGCTGTCTTGATCGAAGTCATAGATAGCTGATCCCTTATCTACCTCTATATTAACTTTGCTAATCAGTTTACTTTTTGTGGACAATACTTTCATACAAGTATCTAAGCCCAAAGTCATTGCGATGTCATCAGTAGACAGCTTTATAGTTCATAATTCAACGCTTTACATAATTTCAATGGCATAAAATTTTAAGTCGTCCATATTTAATATTTTACTGACATACCTTTTTCTGTTCATTTTGTATCCGTATCCACTGTCTTTTTTTTTTTTTTTTTTTTTTTTTTTTATCTCTGATGATAGCGGCAATAATACCATACATGATAAGGATGAGAGAGAATACCCTTCGGAATATTTCTTTTTTTAATACGGAACTTTTGTGTTGTGACAAGACCTTGTATATGATTCAGATATATCGTCCCAAGTCGCCATCGATTTTTCCATAAGATTTATTAGCGTGTTAAATTTATAGACTGACAGACGTTTCAAAAATCCAATAAATGTGTATCGCCATCGTAAGCCTTATTGTAATATATCCAAGCTATACTTCTATTTTTCCCTTTGCAATGTGGGTTATTTTGTTGATAAGAAGCGGATCTTTTTTTTTTTTCCTGCTCAACATTTTTATTCTTTTGGTAATAAATCACTGGCCAGGACATGTTTGTAACTGCGCGCTGAACGGACTGAGGTCACTAATTTTTTAGTGTAGACAGGCATGGATTAATAATGACAATGCTGATGATGAGAGGAGGAGGAGGAGAAAGATGGTAATAACAGTTATGAATTATGAGAAATAGGGAAGGAGGAGATTATGAAGACTGTGAAGCTAACGAAAACAAGGAAAGAGAAAGATATCGAGAAAGCACGTGGAAACGTAAACAAAGCAAAACACACACACACACACACACACACACACACACACACACACACACACACACACACACACACACACACACACACACACACACACACACACACAACACACACACACACACACACACACACACACACACACACACACACACACACACACACACACACACACACTCTACATTTTTAACGCATCTATTTTCTTTATAGCATAAAGGTATTTCTTTAGAGACCGCATTCCCCTTTACGAAAACATACATATCTATCTGCCAGTTTAAGATTTTGCGACTCAATAAACATGCACATAAACCATGCATTTATACAAAAATAAGTGCATATCTGTCTGTCTACCTGGCAGATATACATTTATCTATCTGTCTGTCCGGTAAGTATGCATGTTTAGACTGATAGATTTACATTTATTTCTGTGTATATGCAGTTCCGCGTTATGCATATCTACTGGGTCGGGTCTCGCAGTGTTGACAAACCATCCGAATGTTTGTGTGTAAGTGTCAGTGAGTTGTAATATCCGCATGTGTGTGCATGTGCGTCCACCATACAGAACTGCATATATTTTATTTTATTATTTATTTACATTTATTTTACATATAATATATATAATATATATATATATATATATATATATATATATATATATATATATATTCGTTTATTTATTTATTTATTTATATTCAAGGGATTTTTAAATCTGAATCTGCGAAAACCAAGGGATTTTTTAAAAATTATTTTCTGCATATGTTTCACTTCAAACAAAAACACGGATGCTGTCTGTGTATAAATATAGTGCTAAAAATATGATATTACGCTTCTGAGCACGTGACTCCCACTGCAGTCCGGAGATAAGCCTGACTTTCTCAGCAATAAATTTCCTCCAGTTTTATGTCAAGGGATAGCATTATCATCCTCTTACAATGTCTGGTAAACAGACAGAGAAGTATAGAACAATGGGATATTACAGAACTTTGGTTTTGTCTCAATTCTTTCCTCCCTTTCTCGCGTTACCGTGTCTGAATCTTCCATAAATGATTGATATATCCTTCTTGACTGTTTTTTTAATCGTTTTAATCAATATAATTATATACTGTTATTATCATATTTTTCTTGTCCCCATTTACATGATTCGTGCAAGAGAATCCAAACCTCCTTCCATGATATATTATGGAATTGGATCTTTTTATTTTTATATCGTTTATAGCACCCGTTTTCGATCCCGCAAACACGGTTCATGTTTGAAAACCAAACATTCGCCCACAACAGATTATAGAATTAGTTCCTACCTAATTGTTCGTATACTTGTTAGAGTACAAACCTTAGCTATAACAAATTGTAGAATTAATCCCTACTTGTTCGTATACATGTTAAAATACAAACCTTGACTATAACAAATTGTAGAATCAAACCCTAATTAATTGTTCGTATACATATTAAAATACAAACCTAACAATAACAAACTGTAGAATATAACCCTATTTGTTCCTATACATGTTAGATAATCCAAATCCTAACTATAACAAATTATAGAATTAGACCCTTCTTAACCGTTTCTTTTAACTTTTGCAGCACCCGCTACCGGCCTCGTATACATGACGCCACAAGGAAACTATGGAGTGGCTTGTGCAGAGTTTGAACCAGGCTGTGGCCCGACTCGTCCTGGAAGTGTAAGCACGGAGTTTGTACAGTCGCATATACAGTATAGTCTTAGTAATTTATTAGAAAAAAATCTATAGGTATGATGGTTCTGTAGCTAGAATTTATTATTTATTATTATTATTATTATTATATTATTATTATTATTATTATTATTATTATTTATTATTATTATTATCATTATTATATTATTATTATTATATATTATTATTATTATTATTATTATTATTATTATTATTTATTATTATTATTATTATATTATTATATATTATTATTATTATTATTATTATTATTTATTATTATGATTTATATTATCATTATTATTATTATCAAGAATAATGTTGATTATTAATATTGTAATTTATATAAAGAGCCACACTGAAAAAAATCGAGATTTATACTACCAAATGTCTAAGTGCAGGTCAAGATACAGCTAAGAAAGAAAGAAGAATAGAAGTCGGCTGTTTACGTAAGAAAAAAACATGTTAGCTGATCTTTTAAACTTATAATTATACTTGTTTTAAAAGTGCAAGTATATAAAGTAGTTGGTATGTTTCATACTGATACAGACATGCACGCACACACACGCACACACACCCACACACAACACACCACACACACACACACACACACACACACACACACAACACACATATATATATATATATATATACTATATATAATTTACTTTCTGTTTTTTTTTTTTACGTTCGATGCGATTAATGCTCTAATCTATATATATCCTGTCCTGACAGACGGTAAACTCAACTCGACGAGACATATAGCGATGGCTTGATAAGATAACAACCACTTTCTGTTATCATATTAACAAAATATTGTTCTATTTTGCTGAATTTGGCGAGAAAGTCTTAATGAATCCCAATTCGAAATTAATTAAATAAATATAGACCAACGTAATGATCCGCCAACTTTAATAATAATCTCTTGACGTGAATTAAAAAATATATATACTGTATATTTCTTTCTTCATAAAACAACATGACCAAAAAATATTTTGCAAATTGGCCAAGTCCTCTTTCTCAAAACATTACCTGAGACAATTTTCCATCCCGCTTAACCTACCGCTAATTAAACGCCATACAATAGTGTCTTGAACTTACTTTCACAAACTTTCTTCTACTTGTTGAGCGGAGACTGAACAAAAGGTATGAAGAGGTATTGAATCGGGTGAGAATAGGCGCAGAGAATTCATCCCTTTTTTTCTATACAAAGAACGATTGGCGAGAATGGGGAAAGGGAATAGGGGGAGGAGAGAAAGGGAGATAGAGAGGGAGATAGAGTGAGGGAGATAGAAGAGAGGAGAGGAGGAGGAGTAGAGGGAGGGAAGAGAGAGAGAGGAGGGAGAGTGAGAGAGGAGAGAGAGGAGAGAAGAGAGAGAGGAGAAGAGAGAGAGAGGAGAGAGAGAGAAAGAGGAGAGAGAGAGAGAGAGAGAGAGAGAGAGAAGAGAAGAAAAGAGAGAGAAAGAGAGAGAGAAAGAAGAGAGAAAGAGAGAGAGAGAGAGAGAGATAGAGAGAGAGAGAGAGAGAGAGAGAGAGGAAACAGGCAAAGAATGAAAAAAAGGCACAAGGCTCCACCGGGTTCGCCCAAGTGAAAGCTCCGGCATGCATAGGTCACTCGAAAGAATATGTACATTTTTTCCATCTGTTCAGCGTAGGCCACCTAAAAGTATATATATAATATATATAATATATATATATATATATATATATATAATATTATATATAATATTATATATATATATCATTATAAATATATATACGATCTTTATTTTTTTCTTTTTTCCTTTTTTATTTTTTTCGATCTTATGAGTTCAATCGAAAGTATAATATTTCCCATACAACGCAGTACTAGAAAAAAAAAAAATGGTTAATATTTGTAATTTTTTCGCTCATCGCTATAGGTTACAAGGTCCGTGCAATGTAGGTCATTAGAAATATCACACGATCTTTTTGTCAATCCGGGATAAGATAGTGTGACACTTGGAAAGAAATTTAGAGAAGACCCTCTGTAGATATGGATGTTCAGAAATCAATCATGTTTTTATTTTTACAATCATCATTGCTCTGATATCACGGTGACCATAGACCGTACTCTAGGCTTATCAAGGCACTATTTTAGTCCGAATTTACAGTGTACTTTTGATAAGTTGACATCATTCCCAAACGATAATGAAAAAAAATATATTAAGAAAGTGCTTACCAAGAAACCATGATTATTGTGAAATAGGAAATCCGGCCTTTATTAAAATCACAAAGACAGAATGACATCAACTTGGCGTCCTTTCCGAAAAGGCCTAGTGACAGATTGGGCGAATGCAGATAGATCAATAGAAGATATATCAATGGAAATCAATACGAAGGGTGGAATAAGGGAGGGCGATAATTACTCTTAAGGTCCTCAGTACGCCTGCTATATATACCCCCCCACCCCCTCACCACACCGCAGCCAACGAGAGTAATATATTTCATTCAAATCTTTCTGTGCACGAGATTTAAATAAAATAAGAATTAAACTAAATCAATACTACGGATTTTGGAAGTTTAGCGTCCCCATAGGTGGTAGTTCTGGAACAACGACCCAACAGCGCATTCGGGTATTTGCTCTAATGACTCGCCAGCGACGCCTCTCATAGGACGGGGTGTTGTGTAATAAGATAATGTGGGGTGACTCAGACCTTCATGAGAACCGTATTTTTGTTTCTTTGACATGAGCACTTGCCGTAACTTCTTGATTGATCGATAAGAATGTAGAGAGAGAAAACAAAACATACTTATCTCTGAGATAAGGACGAATGTGAGAGAACAAAAAAGGTTTTAAAGCATTGCATGACTTTTTTATTTTGGGGAAACGGATGTGTGTTTATGTGTGTTTACGAAACGTACTAATAATAGGGTTAGATGAAAGATCCTTCGCACATTCTTGCTATTAGAAAAAGGCTAACAGGCTGATCATGCCAAGTGATCTTTTTTTCCTATAACGTTACAATCTGAACGAAACC
>NW_020868734.1:189718-197218 GCF_003789085.1 Penaeus vannamei
GAGAGAGAGAGAGAGAGAGAGAGAGAGAGAGAGAGACAGATCAGACCGAACAGACAGACAGAGAGAGAGGAGAGAGACGAAAGGAGACGAGAGCGAGCCGAGACAAGCAAGAGAGGAACGGAGAGACGAGAGAGAGAGGAGAGAGAGAGAGAGAGAGAGACACGCAGCAGAGAGACGAACGAGAGAGAGAGAGAGAAGAGAGAGGAGACAGGAGAGAAGAGAGTGAGACGAAAGAGAGAGAATTAGATAGATAATAGAAAGATAGGAGAGAGCCAGAGTGCAGGACGAGAGGAGAGAAACGAGAGATAGGATCAGATAGATACGACGAGAGAGAGAGAGAGAACCACGATTTCTGTTCTCAGAAATTCGTTCCGAATCTTGCAAGAGCTGAGAGAAGGTTCTGCTTCACCCTACTCATACATCATCCATTCTAGAGTTCAAAGGAAGTATTCATTGTTAAAATATGAACTGTTGTAACGTGTGTGACGAACAGCTGATCTAGATTCATAGAAATAATTTTGAGAATGTGTCAACAAGGAATGAATAATCTTGCAAACACATTGTTTATAAAAATGAGGCGAAGAATACTCACGGTGTAAAAAAGGAAAATTGAATCGCAACGTTTCGAATCAGACCAATCTCCTCATCAGAAATTAAGGTTGAAACTTGAAATGTCACATTTTGATATTTTTTTATTATCAATGACTAATTAATTTCAAAATGTGGAATTAGGATCGACAGGTCTAGAGCCCTACAATTGACAATAACTGTCTAATCAATGCAGTATATCAGTCGAAACTATCCATGCTATCAAGAGAGAGAGAGAGTGAGTGAGTGAGTGAGTGACGAGAGAACGACGAGAGAGAGAGAGAGAAGAGAGAGAAGGAGAGGAGAGAGAGGAAGGAGAGAGAGGAGAGAAGAGGAGAGAGAGAGAGAGACAGAGACAGACAGACAGACAGGACAGACAGAGCAGAGGAGAAGAGAGAGACAGACAGAGAAAGAGAGTGAGTGAGAAGAGAGATGGAGAGAGAGAGAGAGAGAGAGACGGAAGACAGAGAAGAAGAGAGAAGAGAGGGAGAGATGGAGAGAGAGTGAGTGTGAGAAAGAGAGAGAGAGAGAGAGAGAGAGAGAGAGAGAGAGAGAGAGAGAGAGAAGAGAAGAGAGAGAGAGAGAGAGAGAGAGAGAGAGAGCGAGAGAGAGAGAGAGAGAAGAGATTCAGTGAGCGACAACAGAGAGAGAGAGAGACAGACAGAGAGAGAAAGAGACAGAGAGATAGAGAGAGAGATGGAGGAGGGGTAATAACCTCATCAAAGTAATTACTTACAGACTCCATTTTCCTTCGAGTAACCCCCTTTTTTACCCCGAGCGATCTGTGAATCTCGTCTTTTCGTCTCTCCCAAAATCCTCTCTCTGTCCCTCTCGACTGTGGTTCGTTCGGAATTGGCAATTTCGGGACAATTTCCCACCTTTGGACTTCATCATTAATCGACATGCAGTATTTCTCTCTGCCTGTTTGTTTTGTCTATGTGTGTCCTTTTTTTTCTATTTTTTTTCGCTCCTTTCTGTCTTTGTCTGTCTGTTGTCTGTCTCTGTCTGTCTCTGTCTCTGTCTCTTCTCTTTCTCATCTCTCTCTCTCTCTCTCTCTCTCTCTCTCTCTCTCGAATCTCTCTCTCTCTCACTCTCTCCTCTCTCTCTCTCTCTTCTCCTCTCTCTCTTCTGTCTTCTCTCTCTCTCTCTCTCTCCCATCCTTTCCCTCTTCCTTTCTCCCTTTCTCTCCCGTGAGATCCTTCGAAAAAAATCATACAAATCATTTTTTTTTATCCTTAGAGAACGCAAAGGTCTCTTCATGTCTTGCATATTTATTTTGTTTTTCATCTTCTTTATTTATTTATTCATTTATCTAATTTGCTTTTGTAATCTTATGTGTTTCTCTTTGTATGTAAGTATGTCTGTGTGGACTTATTTTTCTCTGTGTGTCTTTGTTTATATCTGTTTCTCTCTGTGTCTTTTTATACCAATGTCTCTCTGTGAATGTCTGTTTATACCCGTGTTTCTCTGTGTATCTATGTATGACTGTGTGTCTTTCTGTGTGTGTGTTCATAAAAGAATAAATGCTTGTTAACGAGGAGAAAAATTCCCACACAAGTTTCGCATCCTGTCAGTTGTACATTTGTAAATATCAGAGGAAAAAGTTTTGGAATGAAAAATTGTTTGTAGTATCATGGAGCATAGCAGCGAACATTAACAGCAAGGAAAAAACGGTGAGTTTATACGTATTTGAAGGATTTGCTGAATCTGCTTTAACAACAGAATACTCAGCGTCAAGGAATACAAGTATATTCATTTCTCAGGTCTTGGAAAGTACAAAAGTAAAGTCATTTGCTGAATCTGCTTTAACAAAAGGATATTCAGCGACAAGGAACACAAGTATATTCATTTCTCAGGTCTTGGAAAGTACAAAAGTAAAGTTATTTGCTGAATCTGCTTTAACAACAGAATACTCAGCGTCAAAGAACACAAGTATATTCATTTCGAAGGTCTTGGAAAGTACAAAAGGAAAGTCATTTGCTGAATCTGCTTTAACAAAAGAATATTCAGCGTCAAGGAACACAAGCATATTCATTTCACAGGCCTTGGAAAGTACAAAAGGAAAGTCATTTGCTGAATCTGCTTTAACAAAAGGATATTCAGCGTCAAAGAACACAAGCATATTCATTTCTCAGGTCTTGGAAAGTACAAAAGGAAAGTCATTTGCTGAATCTGCTTTAACAACAGAATATTTAGCGTCAAAGAACACAAGTATATTCATTTCGAAGGTCTTGGAAAGTACAAAAGGAAAGTCATTTGCTGAATCTGCTTTAACAACGGAATATTCAGCGTCAAAGAACACAAGCATATTCATTTCTCAGGTCTTGGAAAGTACAAAAGTAAAGTCATTTGCTGAATCTGCTTTAACAAAAGGATATTCAGCGTCAAAGAACACAAGCATATTCATTTCTCAGGTCTTGGAAAGTACAAAAGGAAAGTCATTTGCTGAATATGCTTTAACAATGGAATACTCACCGTCAAGGAATACAAGTATATTCATTTCTCAGGTCTTGGAAAGTACAAAAGTAAAGTCATTTGCTGAATCTGCTTTAACAATGGAAATCTCAGCGTCAAAGAACACAAGCATATTCATTTCTCAGGCCTTGGAAAGTACAAAAGTAAAGTCATTTGCTGAATCTGCTTTAACAAAAGGATATTCAGCGTCAAAGAACACAAGTATATTCATTTCTCAGGTCTTGGAAAGTACAAAAGTAAAGTCATTTGCTGAATCTGCTTTAACAAAAGAATATTCAGCGTCAAAGAACACAAGCATATTCATTTCTGAGGTCTTGGAAAGTACAAAAGTAAAGTCATTTGCTGAATCTGCTTTAACAAAAGGATATTCAGCGTCAAAGAACACAAGCATATTCATTTCGAAGGTCTTGGAAAGTACAAAAGGAAAGTCATTTGCTGAATCTGCTTTAACAAAAGAATATTCAGCGTCAAAGAACACAAGCATATTCATTTCTCAGGCCTTGGAAAGTACAAAAGTAAAGTCATTTGCTGAATCTGCTTTAACAAAAGGATATTCAGCGTCAAAGAACACAAGCATATTCATTTCGAAGGTCTTGGAAAGTACAAAAAAGTCATTTGCTGAATCTGCTTTAACAAAGAATATTCAGCGTCAAAGAACACAAGCATATTCATTCTCGAGCTTGGAAAGTACAAAAGTAAAGTCATTTGCTGAATCTGCTTTAACAAAAGGATATTCAGCGTCAAAGAACACAAGCATATTCATTTCGAAGGTCTTGGAAAGTACAAAAGGAAAGTCATTTGCTGAATCTGCTTTAACAAAAGAATATTCAGCGTCAAAGAACACAAGCATATTCATTTCGAAGGTCTTGGAAAGTACAAAAGTAAAGTCATTTGCTGAATCTGCTTTAACAACAGAATATTCAGCGTCAAAGAACACAAGCATATTCATTTCGAAGGTCTTGGAAAGTACAAAAGTAAAGTCATTTGCTGAATCTGCTTTAACAATGATATCAGCGTCAAGAACACAAGCATATTCATTTCGAGGTCTTGGAAAGTACAAAAGTAAAGTCATTTGCTGAATCTGCTTTAACAAAAGGATATTCAGCGTCAAAGAACACAAGTATATTCATTTCGCAGACCTTGGAAAGTACAAAAGGAAAGTCATTTGCTGAATCTGCTTTAACAACAGAATACTCAGCGTCAAAGAACACAAGCATATTCATTTCGAAGGTCTTGGAAAGTACAAAAGGAGAGTCATTTGCTGAATCTGCTTTAACAACAGAATATTCAGCGTCAAGGAACACAAGTATATTCATTTCGAAGGTCTTGGAAAGTACAAAAGGAAAGTCATTTGCTGAATCTGCTTTAACAATGGAAATCTCAGCGTCAAAGAACACAAGTATATTCATTTCTCAGGTCTTGGAAAGTACAAAAGGAAAGTCATTTGCTGAATCTGCTTTAACAAAAGAATATTCAGCGTCAAAGAACACAAGCATATTCATTTCTCAGGTCTTGGAAAGTACAAAAGGAAAGTCATTTGCTGAATCTGCTTTAACAACAGAATATTCAGCGTCAAAGAACACAAGTATATTCATTTCGAAGGTCTTGGAAAGTACAAAAGTAAAGTCATTTGCTGAATCTGCTTTAACAACAGAATACTCAGCGTCAAAGAACACAAGTATATTCATTTCGAAGGTCTTGGAAAGTACAAAAGTAAAGTCATTTGCTGAATCTGCTTTAACAACAGAATACTCAGCGTCAAAGAACACAAGCATATTCATTTTGAAGGTCTTGGAAAGTACAAAAATAAAGTCATTTGCTGAATCTGTTTTAACAACAGAATATTCAGCGTCAAGGAACACAAGTATATTCATTTCTCAGGCCTTGGAAAGTACAGTCAAGGACAAAAGTAAAGTCTGGAATGATGTTTCGAAATTATAATTCCCGAATATGACAAATATCGTATTATCATTATTATTATTATCATTTTTTTCAAGACGAATATCAGAAAATTTTATTTTGTTGTTGTTCCTGTTCTTTTCCTTTTTGTGTGTTTTATTCTTATTCTTACCATTATTATCATTTTTCAAGACGAGTATCAGGATTTTGGTGTTAGTTGGTAAGTCATGAAAAGATTTCTAGCAATCTTTGGCTGTTTTTCTTTCTTTGTTTCAATCTCTCTCACATGTTTATATATACTATGTCTTTAAACAAACAAAAGGTGGAAAAGATATTTGGAAAATAAATAACTGAATAGATAAATACACAATAATTAGCTAAATGACTAAGTAAGTAAGTAAATAGATAAATATACATAAACACGTACAGCTCTCTTTGCAAATATTTCAACAAATCAATGACGGTGCTTTTTTTTTTTTTTTTTTTTTTTTTTTTTTACCTTCTCGCTGTTTCTTCGTTTGTTTTTTTTAACGGTGTTTTTGCTTCATATTTTTTTTTGAAATTTTATTTTGTTGTTGTTGTTGTCCTTTTTTTCTTGTTTTTTTGTGTTTTTATTTTATTATTATTATTATTATTATTATTATTATTATTATTATTATTATTATTATTATTATTATTATTATTATTATTATTATTATTTATTGTTATTGTTATTTATGTTATTGTTATTGTTATTGTCATTGTTATTGTTATTATTGTTATTGTATTATTGTTATTATTATTATTATTATTATTCATTATTATTATTATTATCATCATTATTATTATTAATTATTATTATTATTATTATTATTATTATTATTATTATCATTATCATTATTATTATCATTATTTTGGCCCACTATCTCCTAGTTTTCTTTTTTCTTTCTGTTCTTTCTTTTTCATTCCCGATATATCTGTCTTTCATAACTTTCTTTATATTTATCTCTCTTTCTCTCTGTTTCATACTTTCCATCTCTCTCTCTCTCTCTTTCTCTATCATTTTTCTTTACTTATCTCCCCCTCTCTATCTCTGTCACATTTGACTGTCCCGTTCTCTCTCTCTCTCTCTCTTTCTCTCTATCTACCTATCTATCTATCTCTATCTTTCGCTCTATCACTCTCTTTTACTGCTTCTCTCTCTATCTCTCTCTCCTATTTCCATATATCCTTCTGTCTCTCTCTATTCTCTCTTCTCTCTCTCTCTCTCTCCTCTCTCTTCTCTCTCTTCTCTCTCTCTCCTCTCTCTCTCTCTCTCTCTCTCTCTCTCCTCTCTCTCCTCTCTCACTCTCTCTCTCTCTCTCTTCTCTCATTCTCTCTCTCTCTCTCACCTCTGCACTCTCACTCACTCTCTCTCTCTCTCTCACTCACTCACACTCTCACTCTCTCTCTCACTCTTTCCTTCCCTCTCCTACTTTCCATACCTCTCCTTCTTCTCTCTCTCCCCCTCCATCCCTCCCTTCTGCCTCAGAACCACCAGTACGTCACTCCTTATACAGAAAAAGCCTTCCTCTCGAAACGGAGGTTCCTCATTATCATATATATCACGTACAGACAAAGAGGATCGCTTTCATCAGAATCCTTTAACACAGGGATGGAATTAGGGAAAAAGAAGGAGAGAAAAAAGAGAGAAATAAGAAAGAGAGATATGGAAGGAGTTCTTTAATAAAGGATGGAATTAGAGAGAAAAAAGAGAGAAATAAGACAGAGGGAAATGCAAGGGGTCTCTTAACACAGGATGGAATTAGGGAAAAAGAAGGAGAGAAAAAAAGAGAGAGAAATAAGAAAGAGAGAAATGCCTGGAGTTCTTTGATAAAGGATGGAATTAGAGAGAGAAAAAGAGAGAGTTCTTTAACAAGGATGGAATTAGGGAAAAGAAGGAGAGAAAAAAATGAGAGAAATAAGAGAGAAATAAGAGAGAGAAATGCAAGGAGTTCTTTAACACAGGATGGAATTAGAGAGAAAAAAAGAGAGAATCCTTTAACACAGGATGGAATTAGGGAAAAAGAAGGAGAGAAAAATAAGAGAGAAATAAGACAGAGAGAAATGCCTGGAGTTCTTTAATAAAGGATGGAATTAGAGAGAAAAAAGAGAGAAATAAGGCAGAGAGAAATGCATGGAGTCTCTTAACACAGGATGGAATCAGGAAAGGAGAAGGATAGAGAAAAAGAAAAAAAACAGAGAAATGGCTAGAATCATTTAACACAGGGTGGAATTAGGAAAAAGGGAGAGAAAAAAGAAATAAATGAAACAGAGAAATCCCTGGGGTCCCTTAAGACAGGAAGGAATTAGGAAAAAAGAAGGAGAGAGAAAAAAAGAGAGAGAAATAAAACTAAGAAATGACTGGAGTTAGGAATTAGGAAAAAAGAGGGAGAGAAAAAGAAAGAGAAATAAAACAAAGAAATCCCTGAAGTCCTTTAACACAGGGTGGAATTAGGAAAAGAGGAGAGAAAAAAGAGAGAAATAAAACAGAGAAATGCCTGGAATTAGGAATTAGGA
>NW_020868734.1:199718-204718 GCF_003789085.1 Penaeus vannamei
CAAAGACAAAGACAAAAGACAGAACAGAAAGACAAACCAACAAACGAGAAATCGCCGCGCCATATTTTTTAGAGAGAATTACGAAGTCTCGAGTTTTGAATACGATATAACGCGACATTTTTCTGACAGTCTCGAAGACTCGAAGAATTCTTGGAAATATAGGTGAAGGAGAAATACGGGAGGAAGGGGGTGAGGGAAGGACGAGGAGGAAGGTGAGGAGGAGGAGGAGGAAGAAGATAAGGAGGAGAGGTGAAGGAGGAGGAGGTGAAGGAAGAGGAGGAGGGGGAGGAGGTGAAGGAGATGAAGAGGAGGTGAAGGAGAAATACGGGAGGAAGGGGTTGAGGGAAGGAGGAGGAGGAGGAGGAGGAATGTGAGGAGGAGAAGGAGGAGGAGATGGAGGAAGAAATACGGGAGAAAGGGTTGAGGGAAGGACGAGGAGGAAGGTGAGGAGGAGGAGATGAAGGAGATGGGAAGAGAAGGAGGAGGAGGAGGAGGAGGAGAAATACGGGAGGAAGGGGTTGAGGGAAGGAGAAGGAGGAAGGAGGAGATGGAGGAGAAATACGGGAGGAAGGGGTTGAGGGAAGGAACAAGGAGGAGGAAGGTAAGGTGAAGGAGGAGGTGAGGAGGAGGAAGATAAGGAGGAGGAGAAGGGAGAAATACGGGAGGAAGGGGTTGAGGGAAGGAGGAAGGAGGAGGAGGAAGGTGAGGAGAATGGAAGAGAGGAAGATAAGGAGGAGGTGAAGGAGGAGGTTGGAAGGAGGAGGAGGAAGGGAGAGGAGGAGGTGAAGGAGAAATACGGAGGAAGGGGTTGAAGGAAGAACAAGGAGGAAGATAAGGAGGAGGAGGAGGAGGAGGGGTGGGAGGAGGAGATGGAGGTGAAGGAGATGGAGGAGGGAAGACGAGGAGGAAGGTGAGGAGGAGGAGGAGGAGGAAGATAAGGAGGAGGAGGAGGAGGAAGAAGAAGAAGAGGAGGAGGAGGGAGAAGTAGGGAGAACGGGGTTGAGGGAAGGCATGAGGAGGAAGGGAGGAGGCAGAAAATAAGGAGAGAGAGAGCATGAAGGAAGATAAAGAGGAGGTGAAAGACGAGGAGGAGGAAGATAGGAGGACGGTGTGAAGTAAGAAGCAAGATTAAGAAGGAGAAGGAGGAAGATAATGGAGGCAGGAGGAGTAGGCGAAGAAGGAGGTAGGAGGAGAAGCAGATTAAAAGGAGAGGAAGAGGACAAGTAGGAAGGAGAAGGAGCACAAGATAAGGAGGAGGAGGGTGAAGGAGATGGAGGAGGAGGTGAAGGAGTAGGAGGAGAGGAGGTGAGGAAAGATGAGGAAGGTGAGAAGGAGCAAAATAAGAAGGAGGAACTGGAACAAGAAAAAGAGAGGAGGTTGAGAAAAAAGGAATGGGGATGAGGAAGAGGAGGAGCAGCAAGATAAAGAGGAGGCGGAGGTGAAGGAGAATGAGGAGGAGGAAGAAGTAAAGGATTAAGAGGAGGAGGAGAAGGACAGGAGGTGAAGGAGGATAAGGAAGAGGAAGAAGTTGAGAAAGACGAAAAGAAGGGAGAGGGAAATGTAAAGGGAAGGAGTAGCAGGAGGAGGTAATGAGTAAATGAGGAAGAAGAGAAAGAGGGAAAAGGGGAAAGGGAATAGGAGGAGGAAAATGGAGAAGGAATAGGAGGCGAGAAAGGAAGAAGGAAGTAAAGTTGATAATAAGAGGAGAGGAGAAGGAGGAGGAGGAGGAAGGGGGGAAAGAAGAACGAGAAGAGAAATAACACTAAGAGGAGGAAGGAGATAAGAAAGAGGAGAAATAAAAAGAAAAGAGGTAGGAGAATGATAAAGAGGAGAGAGGAGATGAGGAGGGGGAGGGGGCAGGGGTACCTCATCAACAGGAGAAAGTGTAGAAAGGCGAGAAGAATAATGAGGAAAAGAGAGAAAGAGGGAAAAGGAGAAGGAGAGGAAAAGGAGAAGGCAAAGTAGAAGAAAGAAATTATTACTCCTTACCAATAAGAAAATAAAGGTAAATAAAAAACACTTTTTTCTCACGAGGAAAATAAATTAAACAAGCACATAAATAAATATAGAGAGAGAAGTGGTATAAATAATGCATGTCGATGTTCATATTAAAAGACATGCTCATAAGGGCGTATATCGTGTGTCATTCTTTTTTTTTTTACTTTTTTTTTTGAAATATATATACGGAATATGTTTTACATTCAATATTCTAGTTATTTATTCATATCTGATGCTGTTTTGTGCTTACAAATATATTCCATGTTTGTTGCAGGCTGTTCCAAGATTCATGGTTGCATACACACACACACACACACGCACGCACACACGCACACACACACACACACACACACACACACACACACACGCACACACACACACACACACACACACACACACACACACACACACACATACACACAGACACACACAGCACACATTCACACATACACACACTGTGAACAAACAACTTCCTGTTACATTAAATATACAATGATATATCTCTATTTTTATTTGACTTGATATTCTTTTCTATAACTGTTCATGACGTAGGTACATAAATACAAATGTTTAAACGGTAAAATGTTTTTTATACAAAGTTAGTGAGAGATATTGTTATGTTTATGACCGTTTTCCTTTATAAATTGATATTTACTTCATACTGTTTGATTGTGTGTCTTATTGATAGTTCCTAGTTTAGGGTCCCTCGTTGTCTCTTCAAGTACGAGTTTTATCTCTTTTTCTTTATCTTTTTTTCTCTCGGTCTGTGTTCGTCTTTTTCTCATTCTTTTTGTCTGTTTCTTTTTCTTTTCTTTTTAAATTTCTGTCTGTGTGCCTGTTTGTCTCTCTGCCCCAATATCTCTGTTTCTCTATTTCCATCTCTCTCTCTCTTCTCTCTCTCTCTCTCTCTCTCTCTCTCTCTCTCTCTCTCTCTCTCTCTCTCCTCTCTACTCTCTCTCTCCTCTACTCTCTCTCTCTTCTCTCAAATCTCTCTCTCCTCCTATCTCTCTCTCCCTCTCCTTCTCTTCTCTCCCCCCCTCCCCTTTTCTCCCCCTCCTCACCCTGTCTCACTCTCCCCGCCCCCTCCCCCACTGTTCCTGTGTCTGCGGGCATACTAAAGAGAGAGAGAGAGAAGGAGATGAGAAAGGGAAAAGAGGGAGAGAGAGGAAGAGAGAGAGATGAGAAGAGTTGGAGAGAGAGGAACTGAGGAGGAGTCGGGAGGAGGAAGAAAGGAGAGAAAGAGGAGCGATCATAGGAGAGGAGGAAGGAGAAAAGGAGGAAAAAGAGAGAAAGAGAGAAGAGAGCGGGGGTGAGACGGGTAGGAGAGAGGGATGATGAGGAGAGAGAGAAAGAGAGAGAGAGAGAGTAGAGAGAGAGGAGAGAGAGAGAGAGAGAAGAGAAGAGAGGAGAGAGAGAGAAGAGACAGAAAGAAATGAAGAGAGAGAGAGAAAGAGGAAAGAGAAAGAGAGAGAGAAAGAAAAAAATAGTTAATAAATATTATACAAAAAGAAGAAGAAAAACAATTGGCCAACACTTACAGGGATTAGAGAAAGCGTTTGCAACTCACACTCCTTGGCAGTGTTCCGGCAGAGGAACACTGAACCTGAAGGGAATGACTTATGAGGGTCGGGGGAACGAGGGAAAAAGGGAAAAAAAGGTTTAAAACAAATGTGTATATAAAGGGGGGAAAAATGAGTCTCTTGAAAATTTATTATGAAAAGGGGGAAAAGAGTTGAAAATTATGCTGGAAAAGCGTGATCAAATAAGGTTCGGAATAATAATGTAAAAAGGGGAAAAAAAGCAGTGAACACATGTGAAAATGGGGGGCACACAAAATGAGAGTTGAACAATAATGTCTAGAAAAGGGTTGAAAAAAAAAGGTTGAAAATATTATATGTGAAAAGGGGACATAAAAAGGTTGAAAATAACGTGTGAAAAGGGCAAAAAAGGAATGAAATGAATAATGTGAAAAGGCGAAAAGACAAATTGTGTTGAAAACCAATTTTAATGATCTCTGTAAAAGAGGGAAAAAGGATTGAAAAATTAATGTGAAACGGATAACCGACAGTTTGTGAAAATAATTGTGAAAAAGCCGAAGAGGAAAAAAGTTTGAAAATATATGTGCAAAACAGGAAATGAAATTTGAGAGTGAGATGAGAAAAGGGGGACCAGTTGCGAAATAATGTGAAAGGGGGAAAAGGTTAAATTAATGTGAAAAGGGGAAAAAAAAGTGGAAGTAATGTGAAAGGAAAAAAAAAAAAAAAGGTTGAAAATAATGTGAAAAGGGGAAAAAAGGATTGAAAATAATGTGAAAACGGAAACAAAAAAGGTTGAAGTAATGTGAAAAAGGGGGAAAAAAAGTTGAAAATAATGTGAAAAGGGGAAAAAGGTTGAAAATAATGTGAAAAGGGAAAAATGTTGAAAATAATGTGAAAAGGGGAAAAAAGGTTGGAAGTAATGTGAAAAGGGGAAAAAAAGGTTGAAAATAATGTGAAAAGGGGAAAAAAACGGTTGAAAATAATGTGATTGAAAAATAGTGTGAAAAGGGAAAAAAGTTGAAAAGGAAAAAGGGAAAAAAGGTTTGAAAATAATGTGAAAAGGAAAAAAAGTTTGAAAATAATGTGAAAAGGAAAAAAAAAGTTGGAAAAATGTGAAAAGGGAAAAAAAAGTTGAAAATTAATGTGAAAAGGAAAAAAGGTTTGAAAATAATGTGAAAAGGTGAAAAAAGTTTGAAAAAACAATGTGAAAAGGGAAAAAGGGGATAAGGAAAAAAGGTCAAAAGCGGAAAAGAGAAGAAAGAAGGAGAAAAAGGAAAAAAAGGGGAAAAATGGAAAAAGAGAGGGAAGAAGAGGGGAGGAAGGGGGGAAAAGAGGCTAAAAAAGGGGGTAAACATGGAAATAAGAGAGGGAAGAAGAAGGGAAGAAGGGGAAAACAAGCTGAAAAATGGGGTAAAAAAATGGAAATAAGAGAAAAATAAAGTGGAGGAGAATATAAGGGCAAAA
>NW_020868734.1:209718-212218 GCF_003789085.1 Penaeus vannamei
ATAAAACATTATTTATTTAAATGAAATGTTAATTTAAAGTTAAATCTAGTTACACATAAGTTCAATAATAAAACATTATTTAATGGTTCAATAAAATAATAAAACATTATTTATTTAAATTATAAAATCAATAAGTTCAAGTTCCAATAAGTTCAATGAAATTCTAAAATTATTTGTTAGATTAGTACACAATAATAAACATTATTTCTAAAATTATTTGTTAATTAGTACAAAGTTCAATAAGAAATTCTAAAATTATTAAAGGTTCCATTATCTAAAATTATCCACTAGCAATAAGTTCAATAAGAAATAAAATCTAAAATTCAATAAGTTCAATTAAACATTATTTATTTAAATGAAATAAAATCTAAAATTATTTGTTAAATTAGTACAATAAGTTCCGGACCATTTTTTTTTCTTTCTTTCTTTTCCCTCAAGTTCACACGAGGACGAAATTCCAAATCAAATTCCAAATTCTCGGGAAATAAACGAACAAACAAACAAAACAAAAAAAACAACAACAACAACAAAAAAAAAAAAAAATTCCGACCCATCTTTTTTATTTCTAAAATTCACAACGACGAAATTCCAATCAAATCCCAAATCGTCGGGAAATAAAACAAACAAACAAACAAACAAACAAAACAAACAAAAAAACAGAAAAAATTCCGACCCATCTTTTTATTTCTAAAATTCACACGACGAAATTCCAAATCAAATTCCAAATCGTCGGGAAATAAACAACAAACAAACAAACAAACAAAAAAAAAAAAAAAAAAAAAAACAAAAATTCCGAACCATCTTTTTATTTCTAAAATTCACATTCCAAAAAATTCCAAATCGTCGGGAAATAAACGAACAAACAAACAAAACAAAAACAAAAAAAAACAACAACAACAAAAAAAAAAAACAAAAAAAATTCCGAACCATCTTTTATTTCTAAAATTCACACGACAAAATTCCAAATCGTCGGGAAATAAACGAACAACAAACAAACAAACAAACAACAAAAACAACAAAAAAAAAAAAACAGAAAAATTCCGAGCCATCTTTTTATTTCTAAAATTCACACGACGAAATTCCAAATCAAATTCCAAATCGTCGGGAAATAAACGAACAAACAAACAAACAAAACAAACAAAAAAAAAAACAAAAAAAAAACAGAAAAAATTCCGAGCCATCTTTTTATTTCTAAAATTCACACGACGACGAAATTCCAAATCAAATTCCAAATTCTCGGGAAATAAACAAACAAACAAACAAACAAAAAACAAAAAAACAACAACAAAAAAAAAAAAATTCCGAACCATCTTTTTATTTCTAAAATTCACACGACGAAATTCCAAATCAAATTCCAAATTCTCGGGAAATAAACAAACAAACAAACAAAACAAAAAAACAACAACAAAAAAAAACAGAAAAAATTCCGACCCATCTTTTTATTTCTAAAATTCACACGACGACGAAATTCCAAATCAAATTCCAAATCGTCGGGAAATAAACGAACAAACAAACAAAACAAAAAACAACAACAACAACAACAAAAACAAAAAAAATTCCGAACCCATCTTTTTATTTCTAAAATTCACACGACGACGAAATTCCAAATCAAATTCCAAATCGTCGGGAAATAAACGAACAAACAAACAAACAAAAAAAAAACAACAACAACAAAAAAAAACAGAAAAAAATCCGAACCATCTTTTTATTTCTAAAATTCACACGAGGACGAAATTCCAAATCAAATCCAAATCGTCGGGAAATAAACGAACAAACAAACAAACAAACAAAAAACAAAAAACAACAACAACAAAAAAAAAACAAAAAAAATCCGAACCATCTTTTTATTTCTAAAATTCACACGACGAACGAAATTCCAAAATCGTCGGGAAATAAACGAACAAACAAACAAAAAAAAAAAACAAAAAATAACAACAACAACAACAACAAAAAAAAAAAACATAAAAATTCCGACCCATCTTTTTATTTCTAAAATTCACACGACGAAATTCCAAATCAAATCCCAAATTCTCGGGAAATAAACGAACAAACAAACAAACAAACAAACAACAAACAAACAACAAAAAAAAAAAAAAAACAGAAAAAAATTCCGACCCATCTTTTTATTTCTAAAATTCACACGACGACGAAATTCCAAATCAAATCCCAAATCGTCGGGAAATAAACGAACAAACAAACAAACAAACAAAAAAAACAACAACAAACAACAACAACAACAACACAAAACAACAAAAAAAAGAACCCATCCTAAATTCACGAGGCCCAAAATTCCGCAGCAGTAATAAGCTGTGGTTTCCCTGCGGATTCCTTATTCCAGGGCCGATGCCGCTGAAATATTTAAATCTCGAATTTTTTATATTTCTACGTCCGTCTGTGCGGATTTGCAGATATTTATCCGTGTGTCTATTTCTTAAACTTTTTATTCTTACTGCTGTACAAGTTTTGTGCGTCTCTTTTTCTCTATCTATATGTTTATGTA
>NW_020868734.1:224718-232218 GCF_003789085.1 Penaeus vannamei
TCTTGCTAATATTGCTGAATCTATAATTGAGAACTGTAATAGCAAAATTATCGAATGCTTAATCTACATGTTATAATTTGCATCGTAAAAGTGTTTGGAACGCACAAGAGAAAAAAATATTTGGAATCTCTATAATTCACATCATATCTGGATGAGAGCCAATAAACATAAGGAATGTTAATAAGGATAATAGTAATGCACACACACACACACAGACACACACACACACACACACACATACACACACACACACACACACACCACACACACACACACACACACACACACACACACACACACATACACACACACACACACACACACACACACACACACATACACACACACACACACATACACACACACACACACACACACACACACACACACAACAACACACACAACACACACACAACACAACATACACACACACACACACACACACACACACACACACACACACACACAACACAACACACACACACACCACACACAACAGACGACCAGATATTTACACAAACGAATTATTTAATGAAATAAAAAGATAACGAAAATCTGTTGATATATTGTGCATGCAATAAATGCTTCAAACCAGAATTGCAATATGGCCTTCAAAATCTCATTTGGCATAATCTGAAATACATTTTGACCTTGAATAGAGCGAATTAATGAAGCCACTAGAACATTATGTGTCCACGGTGTTATAACACAGTTTAATGCGTTTACTCTATTAAAGAAATATTGTTCGAGCTAAGGTTTCTCTGTTGAATATACATGCAAGGATAATAGTACTGTATGTGCCGGGGTTTTTATGTTATGTGCACAGTGTGTGTGTTGTGTGTGTGTGTGTGTGTGTGTGTGTGTGTGTGTGTGTGTGTGTGTGTGTGTGTGTGTGTGTGTGTGTTCAGTGTATATATACATGCATCACATACACAAACAGTCTCTCTCTCTCTCTCTCTCTCTCTCTCTCCCTCTCTCTCTCTCTCTCTCTCTCTCTCTCTCTCTCTCTCTCTCTCTCTCTCTCTCTCTCTCTCTCTCTCTCTCTCTCTCTCTCTCTCCCCTTCCTCTCCATTTCTCTTTTTACCATATTTAATACTCTTTAGGTTATATAATCATGTTCCGTGGGCCAGTCCTGGTGATGCATAGTCAACCTGCATGCTAATCTGCTACTTAAATACTTCAGATTTAATTTAATGTAACAGAAGCGCTCGTCTTTTGGCGTTGGAGTATTGTTCTTCATCTGCAAAATAGATATGATATAATATTAAAATGTGTATTACCCAGAAGAAAAAAATTAATACACGCGCAATTTAGGTAGGACTTGTCCGAAAAAAAAAATATAAAAAATAAAATAAATAATAATACACAAACACAAACAATACAACACAAAAAAAAACAAAAAATAAAAAAAAAAAAAAAAAAAAATAAAAAAAAAAAATAAAATAAGGGAGAGAGAGTAAGAGATAGTGATAGTGTAATGAATAAAAAATGATAAAATGAAAAGAAAAAAAAAATAAAAAGAAAAAAGAAAAAAAAAATATTATTAATAGACCAAAAGAATTATAAAAATACAATATACAAAAAAAAAAATATAAAATAAATAATAAACATACACATACCACACACACACACACACACACAGCGACGGGATATGCTATATAATAATTATTGTTAAAATATTTACAGTTGTTACAAAACATTCTCACTCAATCCGGGACAAATCCACTATTGTAATCACAGGATATACATCAGAATCCATGTAACATTGAACGAAAAAGAAAAGGAAAATTATATGATAATTGTTAGTTATATTATTTGTGTTAAATTAATATTATACATTTTGCTAGTTCTTTCTTATATTATCAGTTATTATAGTAACATTACCATGTTAGCGTGGTTATTTTAAGCAAACCTTCTCACTGAAATCAAGAATCGAAATAAGAATCTTCTGTTCCTTTCAGAGTTACTTAAGTAAAGAAGATAGTATATTAGGGTACTTATATATTGCTTTATGTATATCATAATAATAGTACGGTAATACCTTAAGTATACTGGGATTCACGGTATGTGCCTGTTGGGAGTTGGTGGTAGAAATTGCAAAACACTGTAATATTATTATTTTTATTATAATGTATCTGAGTTATCTCTCCCTTCTTTCCTTTTTTTTCTCTCTATTTATTTCCCTTCTCTCTCTTATATTACTTTCGTATATTCTCTTTCTCTCTCTATCTATTCTCATGTGTTTGCTCTTGCTCTCCTCTTCCGTCTCGTGGCGGGTCCTCTGCCGCGTGTGTGGTGTTGTGTGTGTGTGGTGTGTGGTGTGCTGCGCTCGCTTCTATGTTGTATCTATATAATTAGTTCTTGCGTGCGTGTCTCTCTCTCTCCTCGCCTTGGTGTCGTGTGCTGTGTGTGTGTGTGCTGTGTTTGTCTATACGTTTAGCTTCTCCCTTCTTTTAACATCTCTCTCCTCTCTCTCTCTCTATCTCACCATATCTCTACTTCATTACCCTCTCTCCTCATACACCCCTACTCTCTCCCTCTCTCACTCTCTCTCTCTGGTTGAATCGGTCAATGCCTTCGAGGTTCTAGCCACTCTGGGGTGACCAATTGGGGCGCCGCTCTGACCTATCCGCGTCCCTCACGTTCAATACCATGTGACACTCATTACCGAAACTTTTTCTTCTTTGACCCTTCTGCTAATACACTACTATATATATATTACATATATATTAACTGTATACTATATATATATATATATATATGTATATATATTATATAATGTATATTTTTATTTATAATGCTACCTCACACTCACTATATATATTATATTATACTACTATAGTAATTTATATTATATAATATGTAACTATATATATGTTATATACTCATTAAATTATATATATATATATATAATATAATATATATATATATATATACTTTAATATATATATAATATTATATGTATATATGTATTATACACAACACACACACACACACACACACACACAATATATATATAATATATATACAGTATATATATATTATTATTATACATATATATATATATATTACACACACACACACACACAACACACACACACACACACACACACACACATACACACCATCACCACAACACACACACACACACACACACACATACACAGACACAGACACAGACACACACACACACACACACACACACAACATACCACAAGGCACACACACACACCATACACAGACACACAGACACACACACACAACACAACACACACACACCCACACACCACCTACACACAACACACACCACCAACTACACACACAACATACACAGACACACACACACACAAATAACAGGGGGGGGGGGAACCCCCCCCCAAACCCACACAACACACCACACACACACACACAACACCACTCACACACACACACACACACACACACACAAACACACACCACCACACACACTTCACGCACACACACACAACACACACATCAACAAACCCACACACCACACACACCACACACAAATATATAGGTATACACATATACATACAACAATACACACATACATCGTGCTCCTTGCTATCAATATTTATCCTTTTCCTGACCATCAGTTCCTTCCTCCAGACGTCTTCCTCTAAGACGCTTCATACCGCAGACAAATGGCCAGAAACATCTTCACTTTCCATAAAACGAACAAGAATTTTCCTTTGCAAAATCCACAAAATATAGACTTTCTTTTGCAAAATCCACAAAATTCTTTGATAATGATCCAATCTGTACCTGAAGAAGCTTAACTTTGCAGAAATATTTATTTTCCGAGTGAATACTTGCCAAGTTTCCTCTGCTGGTCGATATTACATAGAGAATTATCGGAGTAAGAGAGAGAAAGATGGGATGAGAGTATAGGGGGAAAGAGAAAAAAGAAAGTAGAAGAGAGAAGGAGAGAGAGTAGAGATAGGAGATGTGTAAGAGGAGATATAGATATATGTGTGTGTGTGTCGTGTGTGTGTGTGTGTGGTGTGCTGTGTGTGAGCGGGGGAGACATACATGACAAGATGATGAGAAGTGTATGATATACACGACACAACACACAGAAAATGCACACACCCACCATCGTGAAGATATGAGAGGAGGGCAGAGAGGAGATAATGGATGATAATATGAGAGAGAGAGAGAGTAAAAGTAGATATAGAGAGAGAGGTAAAGAGAGAGAGAGTGAGGGGAGGGGACAGTAGAAGGAAAGAGAAATTAGAGATAGATAGATAGAGAGAGAGGAGGGAGGGGGAGGAAGGAGATAGAGAGAGAGAGTAACGATAGAGATGAGAGAGAGAGGAGAGATGATCGGAGAAGAGAGAGAAGAGATGAGGATAGAGAGATAGAGAGAGAGGAGAGAAGTGAGTAAGAAAGAGGGAGGAAGAGAGAAGAGCAAGATAAAGAGAGGCTGCGTGATAGAAAGAAAACTGACTCATTAGATCTATAAGAAAGAAAGAGAAAAAATTAAATAAAATCGACATCAAAGGATGAAAAAGAAAAACTAATCGAACTAGAAAAACACTAGACATAGACATATAGAAAAAAATAAATACACCATGTTATGAATTAATCGTCGGGAAGAGTAATACGAATAAATCAAGCAAAATATGGTTAGAAAAAAATAGGAGAAAAAAAATAGCCCAGAATGATAAAAAAAATCCTGATGCTAGTACTACACAATAAATTGATTGTCACTGTAAGAAAATTAACAGTAAATAATGACTCAGATGAATGGGACACGAGGTATCATATTGACAAGCGTCTACCCAGAAAAGATTTAATAAGTTTAAGAACTCTCAAACTTGAAGACATTCCAATTTCTGATTGGTAACTGCTTTTATATAATAACTGTCTTCTAATGAGGAAACAATTTGATAGAAACTGCCAATTTTTTGATGGATGTTATTTGTTGGCTGCAAGAGAGTTGGAGTGTGATTGATTTAGCGACTAACATTATGCATGATATATGAGGCTAATTATTGATGGTATCCTAAGATAACATTTTGATATTAATCGAGGCTACAAATTTGATTAGATTTGATAAAAAATTGAAAGCTAAATATCTTGATGAACACACTGATAAGGTAAATATTGAATATAAAAACTGAGACTATTTGATTGACAACTAAGGCTTGAATTTAATGAAAACTGAAGCTAAATTTGATGAAAAAACTGAACGGTAAATTTTGATGAAAACTGTAAGCTAGATTGTGTGATGAAATACTGAAACAGACATAAATTTGATTTGAAAAACTGAAGTAAATTTGCATGAAAACTGAAGTCCCTAAATTTTGATGAAAACTAATACTTAAATTGTGATTGTCGATAAAATGAAGCTAAATTTGATTGGATGATATATGTGATAAAACACACTGCAAGCTAAAATTGAGCACTAAAACCTGAAAACAGCCTAAATTTGCATGAGAACAACTCGAAAGCGCTAAATTTATGCATGAGCAAACAAACCCTGCGAACAACGAGTACACTTTGACTAGCACAACCTGAAGGTACAATTTCTGAACATAAAACTGAAACGGTAAAATCTGATGAAAACTGAAGCTTAAATGAGATGAGCAACAACAGCTGAGCTAAAATCTTAGGAAAACCTGAACAGCTACAAATTTGATGAAAACTGAAGCATAATATTTAGATTGAACAACCTGAACAAATTCTCGATGAAACAACTGAAGACGAAGTTTTTAGCACATGAAACAACACCTGAGCAAGACTAAAATTATTCAATTGAAAACCTGAAGCTAAAAGTTTATTACCAATTGAACCTAAAAACTGACAATACTGAAGCTTAAAATAAAAACCTATCTTCTCAAGAGCAAATCGGAGATAAAATCACGTCTGAGTGTAAAAAAAAATGCCCTACCAATGGTTTTAGAAATACCTACAGCTCCAGATTAAAGAATTGCCGGATTTTTTAATAAATAGATATTAATTGTGGGGCTGATTTTTTAATAAATAAATATTTATTGTGTGGCCGATTTATGTGTGCCGATGAATAAATAAACCGATTTTTAAATAAATAAATATTAATTGTGTGGCCGATTTTTTAATTAAAATAAATATTAATTGTGTGGCCGATTTTTTAAATAAATAAATATTAATTGTGTGGCCGATTTTTTAAATAAATAAAATAATTGTGTGGCCGAAATATTAAATATTAATTGTGTGCCGATTTTTTTAATAAATAAATATTAATTTGTGTGGCCGATTTTTTAATAAAAAAATATAAATTTGTGGGCCGATTTTTTAATAAAATAATTGTGTGGCCGATATAATTGTGTGGCCGATTTTTTAAATAAATAAATATTAATTGTGTGGCCGATTCTTTAATAAATAAATATTAATTGTGTGGCCGAAGCATGTCATCAGTCTAAGGTTACTTAAGGCTTCAGTAACCCTTGAAGAATTAGGAGGAAGCCTCTGGTCCTTAGGCTTCTATAAAGATATTATAATGATAATAATGATAAGACAATATCGGGCTCTTTATGGGAACTAATTAGTAACTCCGACTGCAGAAGGAATTAACATATTTTTTTACAGCTAAAATGATGATTGTACACTATAAGTCTATCTCTAAAGGCAAATCAGTATCATTATTATTGCTGCTGTGATTATCATTATTGCCATTACCATTATTAATGTTATTGTTGCTGTTATTATAATTATTATTATTATATTTTTCTTGTTGTTATCATCAATTTTATCACTATCATTATCATCATTATTATAACTATTGGTATCATTATCATTATTATCTTTAGCGATTATTATTATCATTAGTATTATTTTACCCTTATCATTATTTATATTACCATCATCATTATCATTATTATTACCATTATCATTTTTATTATCATTTTCATTATCGTTATTATCATTCTGAGAGGATACGAGTTTCAGTTGAAGCTAAAGACTGAAGTAAATAAGAATAGTTTTATAGAACTTAGAAGACAACAATAGACCAATTTTTCATTTTAACTAGGTTGTAAAAAATAAATTTGGAAATGTTCAAAAACTTCCACATTTGCAGAAAATTTACTTGGATAATCTTTTTATTAAATTTTGTTGGGAGGAATAAAACTTAAGCGGAAAATTAAGATGATAAAGGATAGACGAAATTGGTCAAATGTAACCCAATAAAAAGATAATTTAAAAATATAATCTAATAAATAAATTTGGAAATGTTCAAAAGCTTCCACATTTGGAAAAAAATCACTTGAATATTCTTTTTATTAAGATTTTTTGGGAGGAATAGAATGAAGCGGAAAATTAAGATGACAAAGGATAGGCTAAATAACCTAATAAGATGATATGATAAGAAAATAAACAATAAATAAATCATATAAGCTTCGTTACGAAAGGAGAAGAATAAGAAATGGTTGATGTTTACTTACTGGAAACCTTAAAGAAGGAATTGGCCTGGATGTTCATTTTTTTATAGGTTGA
>NW_020868734.1:242218-244718 GCF_003789085.1 Penaeus vannamei
TGGAAACACGATCGTAGGGCAATACGCGGAGAAATTCGACCTTCGACATACGACCGCCGGGGGGGACGTCTCGCTCTCGTCGACGCCACTCGACCCCTGAGCGACGGAACTGACCCCGGGGGAGGGTCGACAGAGGGACGCCATCTTGGAATTCTTCTCCCACGGGGACTTCTCCCACGGGATAGCGGCGGGGGGGAGAGGGAGAGGAGAGGGAGAGGGAGGGAGTGGGGAAGGAGAGGGAGGGAAGGGGGGAAGGAGAGGGAGAGGGAAGAGAAGAGGAGAGAAGAAATAGAGGAGGGGAGGGGAGGGAGATAAAGAGAGGAGGGGAGGAGAGGAGGGGGAGGAGAGGGGGAGAATAGAGAGGGAAAGGGAAGGAGAGAAAGGAAAGAGAGGAAAGGGAAGAAGAGGGGGAGAATAGAGAGGGATGGGGAAGGAGAGGGAGGGAAGGAGAGGGAGGGGATAGAGAGGGAAGGGAAGGAGATGGAGGGGAAGGAGAGAGGCAGAAGAGGAGAGGGAGGGGAAGGAGAGGGGGAGGAAGGACAGGAAGGGGAAGGAGAGGAAGAGAATAGAGAGGGAAGGGAAGGAGAGGGAGGGGAAGGAGAGAAAAGAGAGGGAAAGGAAGGAGAGGAAAGAGGAGGGAGAGGGAGGGGAAAGAAAGGGAGAGAGAGAGAGAAAAAAATCTGTCCTCGATTGCCAAAAAGTAACGAGAGAAAAAAAAAAAGAGAACGAAAAGAATAAAAAAAAAATATATATAAATCAATCAATCAATCAAAAACATAGAAACAAAAGAAAAATAAACAACCAGAAATCACGCCAAACAAGGTGAGAAGGACCAAAACAGTAAAAGACATGATAGTCAATAACTAGAATTAGTCTTATGCATAAGAATCCTGGACTCGGAGTGAGGTTGCAGTTATCAGCCACGCTGCATTCTGAAGGGAGAGAGAGAGAGAAGAGGGAGAGAGAATAGAGAGAGTGAGGAGAGAGAGAGGAAGGGAGAGAGATGGAGGGAGGGAGGGAGGGAGAGAAGGGGTGGGGAGAGGGGGGGAAGGGTGGAGGGAGAGGGGGGGGAAGAGAGGGGGAAGAGGGAGAGGAGTAGAGGATAACGGGAAGAGGAAGGAGGGAAGGAGAAGGAGGAGAGAAGAGGAGGGAAGAGAGGAGAAGAAGAAGGAGGGGCGGAGGGAGAGAGAGAGAGAGAGAGAGAGAGAGAGGAGGAAGAGAGAGAGAGAGAGAGAGAGAGAGAGAGAAGAAGAGAGAGAGAGAGAAGAGAGAGAGAAGAGAGAAGAAAAGGGAGGTAGAGAGAGTAGAGAGAAATGGGCGGGGGGGTGTGGAGAGAGGGAGGAAAGAGAGAGAGAGGTAGAGAGAGAGAGGAAGAGAGAGAGACGAGAGAGAGAGAGAGAGAGTTAGAGAGAGAAGAGAGAGAGAGAGAGATGAGAGAGGAGAGAGAAGAGAGGGTGAGAGAGAGAGAGAAAAAAAAAAGGAGGTAGAGAGAAGAGAGGTGAGAGGGGGGGGGGAGGGGGGGGGGGGGGGGGGGGGGGGGGCGGGGCGGGGGGGGGGAGGGGGGGGGGGGGGGGGGGAGGGTGGTGGGGGGGGGGGGGTGGGGGGGGGGAGGTGGCGGGGGGGTAGGGGGGGGGGGGGCGGGGGGGGGGGGTGGGGGGGGGGCGGAGGCGGGGGGGGAGGGTTGGGGGGAGGGAGAGAGAGAGAGAGAGAGAGAGAGAGAGAGAGAAGAGAGAGAGGAGAGTGAGAGGAGAGAGAGAGAGAGGAAGAAGAGAGTCTGAGAGAGAGAGAGAGAGAGAGAGAGAGAGAGAGAGAAGAGAGAGAGAGAGAGAGAGAGAGAGGATGAGAGAGAGAGAGAATCGAGAGAGAGAAGAGGTGAGATAGAATTTTTTTTTAGTTTTTATTATTTTTTAGTATTTTTAGATTTAAACAAAGAGAACAGACATATCGACAGACAGAAAGGAAGACGGGAGTCAGACAAAACAAGAGAAAGTTGATTTTATTTTTTTTTTATTTTATTTGATTATTTGTTTTTAAGGAGAAGGGAAGAAGAATAGAAAGGAGAAAGGAGGTTAAAGGAAATTATTTTTAAGACCAAGAAGAGGGATTCATCTCACAAGCAGAACTTTGATGGGAAAAATGAGAAGAGCACTAGAGAAGATTACCCAGGGAGAAAGACGAAGAACCAGAGAGAGAGAGGACGAATAAAAGACAGAGCACGAGAAATATTAGACATTATCACAAAAGTGTCAAGGATAACATATAATTGTTAGTAAGAAAGAACCAATGTGGCCCATGAGCAATGGCAGAAAGGATAAAGTTAAGAAAAAAAGAAGATGGAGAAGATACTTAGTGATGAGTATGATGATGAGAATCTGATTGATTAAGTATAAGTTATGAAGAGTGGGTGCAGGCTTCTAAGTGCATGTCTCTGTAGATAACAGGTTAGGTATATGATAGTGATTGAATGAATTGATTAGAAGATTGTTATTAAGATTAGATA
>NW_020868734.1:259821-262321 GCF_003789085.1 Penaeus vannamei
AGCGAAGTCAGTTGGCAATTGATCATGTCTTGGCTGGAGCTTTTGAGTCAGCTACTAGATTGCTTCATGATCAGGTGAGAAAAGTTGTTTAAATACTGAATGGAATATCTGTGATAAATATTTAAAATAAATTAATAAATGATAGAACAGAAAATGACGTTTGAGTTTCTGAAATAAGAATTTTCATTATTAAAGTATCATTGTAACAGTTCATATTTCACAGACATTACTGTCTAAGTACTAATTAATATCACTCTTTGAAAAGGTGGGAGTTGTGAACTTCGAACCATACCGTCAGCTGTTCCTCTCATCATATGCCATTCCCGCACAAGCTACACTGGTGCTCCTGCTATGCCATCTCTCTTTGCATACCCAGCTCGTAATTGGCGAACTGCACAAAATAAGGATCAGTTACCTGCTTTGGGATTAAAGCTTTCAAATCTAATGGATAGACTTAAGGTAAGTTTGTGATTCTATTTAACCCTATGAAGATGGGGCCTGAATTTTGTGTAATTATAGTATTATGTAGCTAGGCCTAAACTGTCTACAGCTGACCCACCCATTGCGAGTCAGAGAGTCATGTATATGCCATAGGCCATTACATTGAGATGGCTGTAACTGTAACCATCAAGAAGGGGTTAAGATGTTTTTTTTTTTTTTTCCATTATTGCTGTGCAGACACTAATATCATACTTCTTTCTTGTAGGAAGCATCTCAGTTGACAACAGCAGCCAAATTTTCAGAGGCTCTGGATAAACTGCGCTGGATTTTACTTGCTGTTCCTCTCATTGTTGTGGATACAAAGCAAGAGGTCAGTGGTCACTAATCTCTCTTTTTTTATTATTATTTTTTTTTACTAGTGTTGTGCTATTCCAGGATGATGATACAATTACTGCAGATGCATCAATTATGTATATCCATTCATTTTTATGTGAATTTTAAGTTTAACTTACTGGTGACCTGTTTATTTGTCCATTAAATTATAGAAAGTGTATATGGTCAGAAATATTTATCCTGTTTTTGTTTGGAAAGAAATGCTTAACCCAATGGAAGAATTTTGGGTTCACTTGGTGAATATGTTTTGGCGTATTTAACCCAATGACACCGGGAGTCCCATATCTGAGACACCCGAAAAAAAATAAATACTCTGCGCGTTCCACCAGTGTAACGCTGTGTCGTGGTCGCGCTCCGACTTAGCCGCGGGCCACGGCCACGGGCGCGGGCGGTCAGACTTTTTTTTTTTTTTTTTTTTTTTTTTTTGCTACAAAATGTACTCGGAATGAGTGAATATGCATGATATTAATTTTAGTTGCAAGATTAAGCCTCAAGTAACCTGATTATGTACATTAGAGTCCATTTCAATAAATTATAGGTGTTACACTCTGTACAAGATGGAATGCAGTTTTATTAATAGATAAATTAAGGTTTTTCTCTAATTTTTGCAAATTATTCTTAGAAAATAAGACATTGCATGTTGTTGCTGCTACTCCCACAACTTCAGTACTTCCCTTTTGTGTGTGTAATTCAAGGCAAGCACACACTGGCAGAGCAGCAGTGTGACTAAAGAGTGCCCTTTATATAAAATAATAGCTAACCAGAGCATTGCACATCCTATTCTCCCTCATTGTCACATCTCCAGGGATGTGACAGTGAGCATGAGGTACCTTATATAATGCATCCAAGATTTTAGTTTGGAAGGGTGAGGTTCAGTTCTGTGAAATAATTATGGAAATGATTGAAATACTGTCTTTCTTTACAGATTACAGAAGCACAGAATCTGCTAAGAGTGTGCAAGGAGTATGTGGTTGGTATCAGCATGGAGTTGTATCGTAAAGGTTTGGTAAGAGTAGTGCAGAAGAACAACAGCGTTCCCTTGAATTGGCGGCCTACTTCACACATTGTGAACTACAACCTGGGCACCAGATTTTGACGCTGAGAACTGCAGTGAATTTGGCCTTTAAGATGAAGAATTATAAGATGGCCATGAGCTTTGGTCGTCGTCTGCTAAATCTTGGACCCAGACCAGAAGTGGCTCAGAACATAAGGAAGGTTGTGCAGGTATGTTATCGGCAGTTATTGTGGCTTGGGGTGGATGTTATAATATTGTTGATCATATTCTCTTACTGTCTCTCTCATGTGAGAATAGCTAGTTAATTCTAACTTTTTTTTCTACTCTTTTCTTTTACAGGCATGTGAGAAGAACCCAGTTGATGAGATGTCAATCCAGTATGATGAGCATAACCCATTCACTGTATGTGCTAGTTCTTATGTACCCATTTACCGTGGAAAGCCAGAAGTTCAGTGCCCATTGTGTGGTGCATCATATCTGCCAGAGCACAAGGGCATTACTTGCAAAATTTGTGATGTTGCACAAGTTGGCAAGGATTCCATTGGCCTTCGCATATCACCACTACAGTTCCGATAGACAATTACAGAACAAGTGTGAGGTTCTGGCTTGCTGGATCTAAGCTATTGTCAGCTATTGTATCATGTTGAAAGG
>NW_020868734.1:269821-287321 GCF_003789085.1 Penaeus vannamei
CTCTTATTAACTGCACAGTTGGGTATTAAATAAAAAAAATTGAAGCATAAAAAATAAAAATGATTAAATAAATAAATAAATTGATTAATAGTAATAATATACCAACACCAATAATAGCTACTAATATCACAACTGGCATAACAATAATCAATAATCTATAATCAATGATATTTTAATAATAATAATAACAATAATACCAATAATAATAATATCATTATTATCATTATCATCATCATCAATAACAACAACAATAATAAAATTATCACTAATAATTACAATACCAATTAATGACAATGAGGAGTAAAACTAATAAGAAAATCATAAGGAGGGGGTGGAAGCAGGAGGGCCTGAGAAAGAAATCCTGGGTTTACCATTCCTTCTGTTTTATATACAAAAAAGAAGTACTTGCACTTATGCAGTACCATTTAATATAAGTATATGAAAAGCTAACATTAAAACAATAACGGTTTATTTTGTTTTGAAAAACTATTGCAAAACTACAAATCAAAAGAGTTAACTTTACACTATATGCATGCATATACTCAAAATATTATAAAAGAGGTTAATGGTGAAATTCTACTATATAACATGGAAATGTTAACCTAATGTTCATATATGTACAGTGTAACTTATGCAAATTATAATCTATACATAATACACTTATTTTTTCCTTATTTCCAATTGGCAAAACTTTTCTCCCTAATCACTGACTGTGTGCATGTTATCCTACAGAATAATAAACAGACAGTAATTAAACAGATGCATTCCAATTTCTTGGTCCCATTAATAAATAACATATTTCAATAAAGGAGAAGATATTTTAACTTCCATACTTGATATACCTTTGATCCTGTAAATTGTTTTATATGATCCACTTCCCATACACACTATTCTGACATTTTTTAAATGAAAAATCTAATTTTCTACTTCATGAAAGTAAGCAAATTCTCTGTTCTCAATATCATCTTTGTAGATGCAAAACATTCATTCATCATATATTCTTTTTTTTTTATCAATACATTTTCCTTCCTACTCATAACAATGAGTGATGACAAATAGTCCCTTTACATTATTCATTCATTAATTTCATTTAGGAATGAAACATTCTTTGAAGCACTGAAGGAACTTTGAACAGATTATTATACAGCACAAGTACTCACAGTGGAGACATATGTGAGCCAAAAGATAATGAACATTTCATAAAGACTTTACCTTCTCTGAACATTCCTACCACTAACCACTAATATATTTCCATCTAATCCTTAGCTTCAGATGCATGCTACAATTGTAATTACTATATTGTGGGTTGGTACTAAAAACTACTTCTGGGTGCTACATCTGACATGCATCAATAGGGTAGAGTAATTTAAAGGTTATGCACCACTGGACTTGCAGCGCAGGCATAAGATCACAGGCTAACCAGTCCAAGGCTACCATGCCAATTATCAAGACAACAGAGGATGGGTAATGTGAACTCTTTCCAAAAGGTTACCTGTGGGGGGAGACGTAGCTAGACTGTTCCTGGGAGGATCCACGTCTCTCATAGAGACTTGGAAAACTGGTGGAGTGTGAGGGAGGAGTCTGTGGCTGGTTACCATTGTCATATCTAAAGGGGTATTGACAGTTTTGGAGACATTAATTTACGCTTTGCCTTTTGTCATAACAGTTCTATGATAAGAGGTTAGGTTAGTGAAATGTGTGTTTGTGTATCTTAACTATAACTGTCAAAATTTTGGGAATAATTTGGATAATTTTGTCAAGTATCTAAATAAAAGCGAATGAGCCATTTTTTCATTTTATAGTTGAGTTTACTATCCATCTCCTGTCTTTCTAAATTCATTATGGACATTCATATTCACATCTTTTATACACCAGGTGGCATTTCAAATTACTTTTATGTATAACCTCCACCACACTCACAAAGCCTCTTCTTGCAGGAATAGAAAAAGCTAATTCACTATTCTTTCTGATAAATATTCTAGCTAGATTGCTTTCTGACAGCTGCTTTCATACCACAGGTATCTTACGGCCTGTTATTTCAATGCTGCACATAATGCTACTAGATAACTAACATGTACAACTATACTGTACATAGCAAAGGAATTCTCCAGCAAAATAATCATCTTTCATCAGTCAGTCTTTCAAAAAAAGAAAAGAAAAGAAAAGAAAGAAAGAAAAAAAAAAAAAAAAAAAATCTTAATAATTATTCAAAAATAGTATTTCTGAACTGCTTTAAAGGGAATTAATATAAATAAACAAATCATTTGACAAAAATCCAACTCATTAAAATCAATATGCAAGGGCACCACATATTTACACAAAATACAGACCTAGGAGTTATAATTTCTCTTGGGGTTGGTATAGGCCTCGGCAGATGCGACACAGTGTGTGACGATCCTCTTCGTGTTGAGTCAGGAGTTGAAGGTTTTGTAGTTGGTATTGGCATAGCTCTCAAAGGCTCAGGACGAATGACATCCGGACTGGTCATAACTTGAGGTACCATTGGATCTGCAATGGAAATAAACCAATAACATGTTATATCCTCCAGAAGGTAAAAAAAAAAATGTCTTCTCCCATAACAATGCTAACCCCAAACACTCCACATATTCACAAGATTAAAGGATCTTATCTTGCAACATTCCTTTCCTTTGAACTTGTTTCTTACTATTTTTTCTTTCCTTTTTCTGGTAAGGGGAAGTGCCTCACTGCTCATGAGGTGTATCACTGACTTTTTAAAATGAGTGCAGATGCCTTTCCATTTTATATGTAATCAACAAGGTCTTACACATTCCTCAACCTTTCTCTATGCATGCAACATCCAGAACAAATTTTCATTCCATCACATCAACAATAAGAAATAAGGAATTCTATCATTAATAAAATATACATACAATAAATTCTTATTACCAAAAAACCTACTGTTTGTTTACTTTAGATAACTCTATTTTCAACTTATTCTAACAATCTCTATCCTTCTGTGCCCTACCTTTATTATTTGTTAAGATGAACACGGCAGAGAGACAATATTTTTTTAAGCAACTTAAGCTTAATCAGATTTATAGTTTATAAAGAGTTACCTCCTATATTAATCATGGTGTCTTTTAACTGCCTGACTTTTGTAACTTTGAATCAGTTTCATGACCATTCTTTCCAAGAAAACAAAAGGCATTTTTTTTTTATTCATAACTTTCATATGACATTCTTTGTACACAGACATAGGACGGACCACCAATATTAAACCATACCCAATAAATCCTCGAGAGAAGAAAAAATATCATGTATCACTTTTCACAAAAGCAAAATATGGTCTCAGTTTTTCTTGATGAATGGAGAGTATAAAAGACTATATACATTTACATATTCCTCTGATAATCACAGAAGATAATACATCCATATTATCTTCAGATAAAGCTAAAGGAGGTCTAGTTCAGCAAGCACATCAACTCCCAGTTAAAATGTTCTTATAATCTGTAGCTGGAATCAATCTTGTGCACATCTGCTTTCACAATCTAGGAGGTGATTGTGACTTTACTTTTTTTAATTCATCCATTCATGATAGGATTTTCCCACACCATAGTGAGCCACATATTTGGCTTTCACAGAGTCACAGCAACTTAACCTCTTCCTGACAGGCATGACTATAGATGTAATGTTAATCTTACCCTCATGATAGGAAACGTGAATTTGCATCACAACTCACTCTTGTGACTGAGTGGGCAAGCCAGCTGTACACAGAAAATGCCCTGCTGGAAAGGCTAGATGGATGCCAGTAATCACCGGAATGAGTGATACACCGAAAATTCAGGCCCTGTCAGTGTAAAGTTAAAAACCAGACACATTTACCCCACTCTATACACTTTTTAGCTGTAGCATAGCTTTTTTAGGGAATGAAGCTAAAAAGAGACTAAGCCTATAATTATTCACCCACATAACATAACAGGCTCAACCACACATGTATGTGTAATTGCCAGCCAGTGTCTGACCCAATTCATTGCAACATGATTAGATGTCATCCAGTAGATTGGGGTTAATACATCAAATGAAATCTATATTATGCATCAATTTCAACTGTAGGTCATAAGAACATCTCATCACAGATTTCATCCCAGTAAATGACTGAGTTTCATTTAAACTATATATCTGCACTGGTACATAATATATACAGGGTACTGAATATTACTTTCTTCACTGCCCCATATATAAGAAGACATTTTTGACTTCCGGGAAACTGCAGTTCCTCTAAAATGCTTTTCTTGAACAACAAAAAGGAAGGACAGATATATACATATATACATATGGTACAGCAGTAAAGCCATTCTCCACCAGCCTGGTTGTATCCTAATTGATCTGTATTTGTGAAAAGAACATGCATAAAATCATTATTAGAAATAATTATCATGCATATTAGTAAGAAAGGCATGCAAAGCTGTGACATCTGCACTAAGATCTTCAGATCTTTCATCACTCTGCTGGAGGCTGGAGCAGCACCTGGTCTCTCACAGCTCCAAGATAGCAGGGAGGAGGGACAAGTTTTTTTCTCACTGCATTTCAACTGATGAGTTTTTCTATAACTGGATCAGGTGGTCCCAACAGTAAGCACTTTACTATATCTGGCACTGTCTACAGTATTTCCAACTTCATTACTTTTATTTACAATAATTGGATCTTATTCATATACCTAGCACTGAAGAAAAAAGTACATCACATCATCTTGAATTTAAACAAATCAATTTGAGTAAGCCATCTTTCATGAAGCTGAATCTTTTTTATAATGGTAAAGGATATTTTAGACTCGTAATCACATGAACGCATTAAATATCTGAATACACAAATTACTGTTCTGCATAATGGTAATGCATTCATTCCTTGCATACTAAGTTCAATATACAATATTCCCTATATATCATCTTTGATAAGCATATGTTAGATAGCACATGCGTAAAGTATGCCTGACACCCTGAAAGTCCCACCAAAAATAAATTGCACCATTCCTGGTAAATTGGCAAAATATCTAAGCCTATTCCATATCATAATCTCAACAAATGAGTAAATGAAGTGTTAGTTTGTGAAATTACATAGTCTGTCCTAGGTACTAACATATCCAAGACCACTTTTAAATCTGCAATGCTTTCCTCTATTCAATATTATGGAAGTTTTATGCCATTTCTCAATCATTCTTTTCTAAATATCAACTCTTAGGATCTCCTTTCTCACATCTGAATCTAAATATGTAAAAGATGAAATTCAACTTTCTTTCTCTTTGTTTTCACTCCTAATTTTTGCATTTTACTTGAAATTTATATGAAAAGATAACTCTTCTACACTGATAAATTTGAGCATCTATTAATCTATAACTTCACTACCTACCTTTCATACACATGCAATGAAAGTTTAATATTAGTTGCCTGTATAAACAGAAAAATATTCTCATTTCTATATTTTCCAAAAGAAGAAATATAAATTCTCTGCAAAAGATAATTACACTGATCCAAAAAGCTGATTTTCAAGTGAGGGGGAACTACAAAATACCTTTGGAATTAAGCAGGGATAAAATAAATATCAGAAGGAGGGGAGATGGTCCAGTCATTTTAAATCTTATTTACTATACATGGTTTTGTTTAAATCTTATCTATTTCATATCCAAGATGCAATGCAATAGCAAAACTGCTAAAGATTTTTAAACACTGCATGAAGTACTGTATCCCTATCTAAAAAGAAAAAAAAAAAAAAAAAAAAAAATTCTAAACCATGTTCTTTGATGTTTAAGTTGCTTCTTTAGGTTCATACATGACCCTTGAAAAGCTACTGTTCTGAAACGATGATGACTGTGAACCATTTACCTACCATTATTATTGTTAATGGGAGGTTTGGGCTCAGGAAGAGGTGGTGTTCTCTGTACTGCAATAAAGGCACAACAAATACAATGGTTATAAAAATTTCAAAACTGGCAGCCATACTATTTACATGTATATAATTGTAAACATATAAGACTAGGAAAGAAAACAAAAACAGCCACATGTCAGACTTCAATATGAGGGGGAAAGAGAAATAAAAAGAACAAAAGAAAAAGTAAAAAAATACATAAATAAATAAATAAGTAAATAAATAAACAAATAGGCTAGATTAAGAAACCTGTCTATTAAAAAAGAAAAAAAAAAAAAAAAAAACACAGTATACTCTGAAATGTGGCACATGCTTTTCCAAGAATAAAATAGCATTCAGCATTCTGAAAGATACACTGCATACATAATGATTATGCAACATAATGAACAACATGTTATAAAAATACAGCAAAAAGAAAACAGGAAAACAAAAGGAAAAAAACAATTATGAAAACATTTTACTAGCGATTCAAAGCACTACAGCAAAGATAAAGAAGAAAATCCATAAATGGATTAATAATAACAATGTAACCAGAGAAATGCAAATGGTTACCTACTGACCATGTGCAAAATTTCTGTGTTGGTGTAGACTTTGGTAAGACATGAGGATGCAGGTTATTATAGTAACAACTCGACATAATAATAATAATCCGTAATCTTAAAATGCATATCCTGCCTTAGGACATGTATAATGTTTTGCCTCTACCTTCAATAAGACAATTTTTCTTTCTCAATAATTTGCTCTTCAATGATTTACTGAAATCTCGTACTCCTTTAAATTTGCAAAAATAATTTTTTCACAATTATCAATTTCTTTGAAATGACCAGAGGCATAGTTGAAATATAAACTGTTGACATTCTGATAATTATCTTATTCAACTGTACTTTACTTAATTTGATAAGAGTATCACTATTGAGGGAATTAATGTAGTGTAACTGGCAAACAAATCTTATAATCAATTGTGTAAAAGATTAATTAATCTTCATGTAAAAAAGCATTTGAAAGTACAAGGGATTCATCCATATTTTTTTTCTGCTAAAAAAAAATGCTTTGCAAAACTTGGACTCAAAACATGCTATAGAGAGGCAAAGAGTTAAAGATAAAAAAGCTGCTTGATAGATAATAGATAAGCTCTACCAAAACTGATGAAAGAGAAAAAGAGGCACGTTGAAAATAAAAAAATAAATATCAAGACTCTTCCTGCAATCCTATGTCTATACCTTGATTTCATTGGAGAAAAGGAAGATTAAAGAAAAAAAAGCACAGAGAGAAGGTGTAAGACTTAAGACAACACTCACACTCTCTCCTGGTCTGGAAGATTGAATTGTAATCATTTAGGTTTGTGATCTCTGGAGGTGGGTCCTCCTCCTGTGGCTCTTCACCACCTGTGTCTGAGGCTTCTTCAGTCTTCATGGATTCCGCTCTGTAATAGCAGGTTATTAATAATTAACAAATGTGTACAATTTTCATCATTTTAACATTTTAATAGTGTTCTGGAAGTCGAAATGCAACTATAACAACAACAGCAACATATAGCAAAAGGATTAAATTCACATCATACTTTATCTGAATTTTATAGAATATGTACTGCTTAGAAAAGCAAAAACCTGCTTTATACAAGAGAGAACAAAAGAATGTTTGGTCTCCTTTCTGGAAATTACATTTGGCATAAAATATAAATGTCAATTCCTATACTCACACAAACATTATCATGTGCCCACAATTTTCTTTAGACCCAAGCTAAACACTATAGGATTTCCTTTTCATTAAACAGGTATACAGTACCAGGTGTTGTGAAGCCCCACAACAGAATGAACTACTTATCACAGTACTTATAGTTATACCCTACTATCAAGTTGAGATGCAACTATAAAAACAACAGCAACATTTATTGAAATGTTTCTTACGTAGCCTTTCCAGAGTTTTTGTCCTTGATAAAACTCTTGCGTATAGCTGCACCATGTCTGAAAGTTGATGGGACATCTTGCTGGGGCCCACCGAAGGGCTGAACCCGCTTCAGGTCAACCACATACAGAGACACATGCACACCATGAAAACCTGCACCAATCTGAAAGAGTAAAAGTGAATCACTTGATTGTTCCTTTTTTTCAAGAAATTCATTCATGAGGAGTTGACCTTTCTTTTATTTCTAAAAAAATATCTCAACATACAAATCATGTTTTAAACCATGCTGAGAGAAAAAAAATGCTTAAATACTTACAAGCTGATTTTGGGCAATGGCAATATCTTGAATCTTGCCCCAACCCATAGCAACTGTGTCAAATGTACGGGCAGGCTCCCACCCATACACCTTGAGAATATCGGGAGATCCTGCATACAGGCAATCACCATCAGGATGAAAGGCAATTGTTCTGAAGAAAAAATAAATATTTACTTTTTCGACACTTCTGAAATATTTATCTTATTCCACCTGCCAGAGATAACCCGATAGATCTCTCAAACTTAGTTTTATGTCCCAGGAATAAGTACACTAAATCCCCAGATGATGTTTTGGACAAATCCAAGACCTTGTATTAACAAACTCAAGCTCTAATATTCCATCTTCTACAACTGACGTCTGTCTATTTATTACTGCTTTCAGAATATGCCAAGTGTTCTCAACTCTTAAAAGACTTGCCCCTTTATAATACGACGCAGACGGGGTGCATCAACTCAATAAACAATCACTTTTGGAATCTAGAGAATGTGAAACCTGAAACCATCCCAATAATTTTTCCTTGGCCAGTAGAAGTGAGGTAAAGCTTGCCTTGTGTATTCGCCATGAACATGTTTACTACTTGAACCTCACATATGCCAAAAATTACTCAAAGAATTCCTATTATTTATATAGTCTCTAAAAAAAAGTAACACTTTAAGAGCACATTCTGTCATAATAGTAAGAAAATCCTCATATTTTACCTGATGGGTCCTGTATCAGCATCTGTGGATGAGACTAGAGAGAATTTCTCTAGATCCCAAAAGTTTACAGTTCTGTCATGTGATGCAGAGGCTAATAGGAATTCATGAGGATGGAATTCTACATCACTAACAGGCCCAGTGTGTTGGGCAAATTCTGTCATCATTTTGCCAGCTCGAAGATCCCACAACTGAAAAAGCCAGAGGTAACATTTTCAATACATTTTCAGATATATGCAAAGATGCCCATCTGCATTAATTTGCTTTGTCTGAATCTACATTAGAAATATAATGCCTAGGATCATTAACTAAACATGTAATACCAACCTTCACATTGCAATCTTCTCCAGCAGATGCTATCCACTGGCCATCTGGGGAAAACTTCAGGCTATTGACTGTTAGGTTGTGCCCTTTATATGTGAAGATGCAACCTTTTCGTCTAATGTCCCACAGCTGCAGATAAAACAAACTTTGTTAAATCCCTGGAAACTAAATTATGTAATGCATGGAAGCCACATGTGTGACTGATGTAATTTAATATCAAGTACAATAATTCTCAAGAAAATAATTTACAACATATATAAATTTTGATAAATAAAAAAAGAAAATATATGACATCTACTGAAAACTAATGTTCTCTACTAGGAGGAAAGAATAAGAAGGTAACCATTCCAGCAGACGTTTTCCCACAACCAACTCTCTCACCTTAATGTTTGTGTCAAGGGAACCCGTGCCGATAAAGTCCCCATAAGGGTGGAAATCTATGCATCTGATGTTGGCTTTGTGTCCGGTCAGTGTCCGGACAATTTTGGTGGCCTCCAGGTCCCATATCTTCAGCGCACCACTCAGGGACCCGGCGCACACCAGTTCCTCGGATCCACCAAAACGCACACATTCAACTGGTGTTGTGTGGCCTGACAGACTCTGTGGATGAAGATTGCTATGGTCAGAATTTCTAGATGTTTATTATAGGGACAGGTGTAATAATGAAGATTATAATGATAATGGCATATCATACTAATATGGTAGTGGTAGTGGTAGATGGTTGTGGTAGTTGTGATGATGATAATGGTTGATGATGATTGATGATGAGGAGGATTGATGATGATGATGATGACTGATGATGGTGACAAAAGATAATGATAATGGAAATAATAATTAGGATACTAACAATGATGGAAATGATGAAAACAAAATAAAACAACAACAATAATAATGATAATAATAATAACAACAACAAAAATAAGTAGAATCACTCAGCGCATACCTCCGTCAAGAAAATAGGGCCACTGATGCTATAAAATATTCACAATTAAAGAATTACATTAAAATCACCTCTTTCACTGGTGACGCCCGTGTTTCCTTTTCTCGCAATGCTAATGAATTTTTTTTTTCTTTTTCTTTTTTAATAAAATCCTGGATTGATCACCACTAAAATTAATGTTAACCTTGGCGGAGGTAACAAATAAACTATTACAATAACAGTAACAATCATCATACATACAAAATTGAAACAATAATATTAGCAAAAAAATCACAATAACACCATAATTAACAATGACAAAAATAATGAGTAATTCCTTATGGCGGTGTAAAGAAAAAAGTTCACGTGCTAATTCTTACATACTGACTAGCAGAGCAGTCTGTGCATTTCAAGGTTTCACGCAAATCTTGGCTTCTTATTTGGTCTAATAATTTACAATATATAAACAAAAAACAAACAAACACAAACGCACACTCACTTTCTCCCACTCACACACACGCACACTCTCACTTACCCTTACACACACGCACGTACTCACTCGCTCGCACTTTCGTACAACTAAACCCTCCGGAAAACAAACGTATTTCAGTAACTTCTAGCGTAGATAAACTAAAATAAAATCCTTATGCCGAATCCTAGCCTATACCCACGTTTTGTCCTAGAAAGATAAAAATCAGCTAATTCACCGAATTTTTAAAAGACAAGCTAATATAGCCTAGGGCAATGGCGGCGTCGACGTGACTTCAACGTAATGACAGAAGGGAGTCGGAGAAAGTTAGCCATGCGTTGAGAGGTCGGCACCCCGTCTCACCAGGACTTTGCCACCACATTAAATATCCTCTATCCTCTACTTCATGGGTACACGTGTCTCTTTCACGAACTTTCGGCTCTCACGAATCTCTCAAATTGGGTAGATCGTAAGTTTTGTGTTTTGCTGTTATGGAAACACCCGCGGTTAAGATGAAGTAAGGTAAATTCGCAAGCAAGCTTCCATGTGTCACAGCCGCAAGCAAGCGCCTGTGACACATGGAGGGGATATTTCCAACCCAAGTTTCACCTCAATCGGCTCTTACGACCAAGCATGCTCGCACAGCAACGCCACAGCCGGCGGAAGGAGCGGTAGCTTTCTAGACCAGAATAACCTGCACATGTAAAAGGTTTCCCTCAGCTTGTAGTCATTACCTGCTCAAGACACGTTGTTTGCGACCCGGACTAGTTTCTACTGCAACCCCAGGAGTTACTGGTTCGGCGGTACTCTCGACCTTAAAAACATTTATGGCAACTTTTGCAATAGTCTTGCAAATTTAAGCTTATGTGCAGTCTCGTGAAGTCAAATTCAGATGTCTGTCATTGTCATTGCATTGGTATCTCTAATTTCCATAAATCTTACAACAATGATTAATGTAAAATAACTTTTATCAAATTTACAAATAGTAAATAATTCGAAATGAAATCAATATCACCGCTATCACATGTGAAACTTGTATTTCTAATTCAACAAATATTAATGAAAACTAATTTAATAAAAAGCTGAAACAACTTCGTAATTATCGTTTTGTCAAACGTATTCTCCAAATAGAGCAAAAAGTTTTACGAGGGAGGGAAGGAGCGTGAGAGAGAGAGAGAGAGAGAGGAGAGAGAGAGAGAGAGAGAGAGAGAGAGAGAGAGAGAGAGAGAGAGAGAGAGAGAGAGAGAGAGAGAGAGAGAGAGAGAGAGAGAGAGAGAGAGAGAGAGAGAGAGAGAGAAAAGGGGTGATAAGGACTGAAATGGAGATGGGGACAGAGGGATGGGGGGGTGAAAGAAGGAGTAGGAGAGCAGAAAACAAGAACACGCAATCCAGCGAGAAAGTGTCGGTTCGTGGGAACACGGAGCGGGCGGCGGGAAGGAGGTACTCGCGCTGCTCTTCTGCTTTGACGGCTTCCCTCCTTTTCATTTTATAAGGGGGTAAAATTTACTCCCACTGAAATAACCTGTTGATATGGGTGCCACAGGCATTATTCCTTTACCCCCGACTTGCCCTACGAACAGAGCAATTTACCTTCTAAACGAAAGTGTATCTAACGGGTATCTAACTTTATCACTTTGGCTTCACACTGTGAGTATTGAGCATGTTGTATGCTTCGCATCCATTTTGATTCTACAATAAATAATGCCTCTCATTCTAACTTGCTTCAACGTCAACAATTATGGCCGAAACCTTACGGAATATACACTCTTTAAAACAGACGTATATCCCCACAGAATAAACACAAATCGCGCATCGCCACGAGGGATCACGGTTCAGCCATCCATTCAAACCGCATCGGGAATGGAAAATATCTCATACACGTGGGAACATCTCCGCCCGAACTCGAGCCTCGCCGTGATGCAGCCTCTAAATGGCAAGGTTTAGATAGGGCGCCGCGTAAGCCATTATGCAAACAAAGACAAGTAACCGTGTGCGGTGGATGGATGAGGAAAGGCGACGGAAAGATGGCACCGACCCCTCGAGATACCACGCAGTATAAAGCCAGCCATAAATTCTATGCGATGACAGGTAAGCGGTGGACATACATAAAGGCTAATGGCTAGATAGAGCAACAACTGAAGAGGCAGACAACGCATTAGTCGACAGTGCTCAAGGGCAGATAGACAAGGACTGCCGCCGGAATGGTCGGGCGCGGACCGTAGCGTCGGCGGCGCGAGTGAGCTGCCGGTTCAAGGCTGTGACGCCATAAGTGGACGCGGCCGCACCGCAAACACCATCGAGGGTGACATTCTTCGACTGGTGGGAGTGGATTCTCTCTTGATACAGGCCCCGCGGTGCCTTTTGTTCACAACTACGTTTCTGCCTTTTGGTCAACCAACATTAGCGATGCCCCAAGGTTTTCTGGTGTCCAAGTTCATTTCAGTAACCGTTGCATTCATTTTCATCTAACGTTCTTTTAACATTTCCACTTCACATTTTCCAAGCGCACACGCACGTAGGCGCAAGCACATTTTTATTGAAAAAACAAAACAAAAAAACTATCAACTTTCAAGAACATAAACTGTGATGGTATGTTTATGTATGGATTTCTGATGGTCGCAATATGGCAGGTCAGCAGGACAACGAATACACTTGCAATATAATCATAGGGCAAAGATAAAAATAGCATAACAATCCAACACTTCAGCATGATATCTGTAATAAATAGGTATTCTGAGCCTTCAGTGACATGTCTACATAACACAAAATGCGTTTCCAATCAATTCTGAAGTTCAGCTTTTACTTCTTCCTTTCTGTTCCCACAAAATAATAAGAGGAAGTCGCACAGCCGAATAAAAATGTAACGCGACAGTGACAGACGCGTTTTGACGCAAAGACAATGTTGCACAATACCTTTGTACAGTTGCATTGCTTTCGAAATACTACGATTTCGGCGTGACATCGGTATATTTCACATCATGGAAATGGCACCTGTTCCATAGTCGCATAAATCAAAACAAATATATCGTTATTTTTGAACATCAAATACTTATATGATTAGTACATACAGAGCCAGCGTACATTCAGGCATACCAATGCAATCGCACGGAGACTCGGCGAAACCCCGCCATTTGTCGCCGCTTCTTCACATCCGCGAAACCCTGTCGACGAAACGTTCATACGTGACGCCCTTCGCCGTAGCGCCGTGACCATCCAGGCGAGCTTCCAAATATGGCAACCAGGTGGGCGCCCTATCCACTCCTTAAAGAGAGGTGGGCGGAGCTCTGGTGCCACCACTGCTCACTGCGCCCGAAGAGTCCACCTGATCGTGTGCCGAGTCTGCGTCGCGCCATTCGCTCCACTTCCATGCTTATCTTCTTATCTCTTTGCTCAGGAGTGGACTTCGCCAACGACAATATCCACGACAAATATATAATGCACGTAAGACCCATCCGAGTGACGAGCAATAACGGGAAATCCATTTACATTAAAAAAATAATAAGAAAAAACGTCTGTACAGAATACCCCCTAGCACCCCGCTATCTCGCACGAGCTGTTCGGGAGGGTCTCTCTCTTGAAGCCAGCCCGAGGACCCAGGCACATCCACCAACTCCGGGCGGCCAGCCCTACCGTATCCTACGAACGAATCTTGGCCGCGCCATCCTTACTCCAGGAAGTGCCCGCGCTCCCCGAGACCACCGCCGCCCGCGCCTTCCACCTCTGAGCCACCTCTGGCCCTCGCAAGCCGCGCCGGAGACAAGCCCGCCCTAATGAGCTACTATTACCGCACGGCATGCTCTATGACAAGCAAGTTACGTACCGAATAACGTACGGCAACAAATATACCCGACACCTTAATCGTATATGAGTAACGCCGATATTCAGGCGGTCGTATCACCTACAAAAGCAATTACACAGGTGGGACTGATCCATATCTTGCGGGTAATAACTACCTGGTAAGTTCCTTTCATTGGCATCAAACAACAGCGTAGCAAATATTCAAAGTTCAATCATAACCAAAAATATCAATTTCTTTTAACTCTTTTTAAAAAGATTCGGTCACCAGGTTTAACTGCACGGTTATCCACGAAGGCGAAATAATAACAAGTAAGGCATTCACCTGTACACGAAACCCCAGGATTATAAGGCAACACAGGTAGACCAAGCCTCGGGGGATGTGTCATTTTCGTACTGCGATCATGAACGGCAACTTGGCTGCCAGCTGACCAGGACGGGTCTAGGGGCCGGAGGAAGGGAGGAAGGGAGGAAGGGAGGAAGGGAGGAAGGGAGGGAGGAAGGAAGGAGGAAGGGGGAGGGAGGAAGGGGGGGGAGGGAGGGAGGGAGGGGGGGGAGGAGGAGGAGGAGGAGAGGGGAGGAGAGGAGGAGGAGGAGGAGGAGGAGGAGGAGAAGAAGAAGAAGAAGAAGAAGAAGAAGAAGAAGAAGAAGAAGAGAAGAAGAAGAAGAAAGGAGAGGGGAGGGAGGAGGAGGAGGAGGAATAAGAGAACGACGACGACGACGACGACGGAGGAGGAAGATACACTCGGGCATTCAGAGACGCAATCACGACCATAGGTAGGTTTACTGCCAGGGTTATGGGACCCTTATGAGCTAATTAAAATCAACATGCATCTGCTACAGTATCTTTTAGCCCCGAGATGTTTGGACGCATCCCTATCCACATCCCATCGAACCACTGCTGAGCCACTCGCCACGCACCACCACGCCCAAATGCCACGCACTGGGAAGCAAGAGAAACAACCTCGACCACAGATACATAAACAGACCAAATCCTGTAACCAGCTCTTTCCCTTCCCCCGTTGTGCCCCTTGGAAATCTAAGAGACCATGACGCTGTAGAATCCCGCGGCTATTATGTACGCTGTGGCTTTGTGCCGCAAGAGTGGAAAAAAAAAACAGGAAAGAGAAATGGCAGTGACCGTTGCTAGCTGTGGCGGCCGGCGGTGGTGCTGGCACAACTTAAAATTCTGAAGACGTAGGGGCACCTGCCGGCAAAACTTCGCGCCACTACGCAGATGCAAGTCCTTATTTGAAGGGCCCTTGCCGCCGCCAGCGCCCTCCTCCGCCTCGCAGCGCCGATTCCAACTCCCGTCGCCCAGATAACTGTGGCCCTGCGGACCTCAACGCGACAGTGAATAACAATCATCAGGCTCTTGTAGTTGTTTTTTGTTTAACGCAAACTGACATAAACCAAAGAAGAAACGAATCAGCCATAGCGACAAGAGAAGATTACGCCTGTGTTTCGTTTCATTCTTGTAATTGCGTCACTGTTTGTGTTCACGAAGACCAAAATCTTAGCTTGGCTCGACAGCGTTTTAAATCTACCTGCAACACCTTCCATAAAGCGGCCAAACCTTGATGCGGAGACCAAACGGCGAGAGACGAACCGCAGACGGACTCGCATTCACCTCTGGCGTCCGTTTCTTCCTTGCCGCCGCGGTCGTTTTCGGTTCCCTCTCAGCCTTGTTGATCCTTCGACCTCATCTTCCCTTCCTTGCAGTGCATCTTAGACCTCTTCCTTATTCTTGCTGAGAGAAAATTCATTCCAATATTTTCTTCTATAATCCCGCTAGACCCTGCCCAACAGGCTATATGCGTTTACAATAAGCATAAACACCCGAACCGAACGCAGCACAGCCTAGAATCCTATCAGCAGTTTAACACTCGAAGGCCGAGTAATCAGGGACGCAGCAGGAGGCCACGAGGGAAAATCTTCCCATTAAATCTCTAGTCTAATTCCATTATCCGACTGTTAATTGGGTTCCAGTAGCCGGTGATGCCCCCGTGACGTGTTTTTGCCCGCTCGAGTAGCAGCAGGTAACAGTACCTACGAGCAGTAGTGCCTCCCCACTCCCCTCCTCCTCCCACCCTGTGCCAATGACCTAAGAGAGAGATTACCTACGGACGTACTATATAGACTTGGTCCGCACTACACCATCGTTCGAAGTCCCTGTCCCCGCCCCCGCCCCCTTTTCCATCCTACATCCCGCCGGACGAGAGCTGTCAGTCATGACATTTGGGACAAGGGCTCGCATCTCGAGGCGTCGGACTAAATATGGAAGCGATTCATAGTCTTCATATCTTGTCATAATGGCTTAGGGTGGCTGACGGGAAACATTTAGTAGACAAGCCATCCAATAAGTCCCAACACGACACCTCTTCTGCTTTCGTTGTCCAGCCCTCCGGGTCCGCACGACAGCTGCCCCGCACTCTTCAGATCGTTATCAGACGACCATTCACCTTAATTGGGATCAAGGCCTAGAAACAGGTTAGTAACATTCCCTTAAACGGTTAAAAGGCAACGTTAGTATAGCTTCAACCCCAGAACGAGCGATCCTACTTAAAATTAAAAGTAACAGCACATAAAAAATGCAGCTTAATTAGCGCACTGACACCGTTTCATAAAAAAGAATCGCATAGATACGTTTCATTAAGCACAGAATAGGCGATCGAAGGTAGGAGAACAAGAAGAGCAAGGAAGGGCGGACCCAGCTCACCGGCCGAGCCAGACCTCCCGCTTATCTCGACTTCCCTTGTACGTAAATCGATCTATCTCTCCCATTCCTGACCTAATAGACTTACAATTAGGCGAGAAATGATGCATCATTTCCATGGTACATTGCGCGTGACCGCCTCAGAGATTTCATCCTAATACGTAAATGCTTTATTCATAGATAAGCCTGCAGTTCGTTCTCGCTCCAGCTCGCCCTGTCTCAAAGACGCCCAATTTTCGTCAACAAACAAAGCCGTCTCGCCCTGATCTTCGCAGGGATAAGGCCGCCGTTGCCGCCTCCTTCCGCGGGCGGCTGGAGGAACAAGATCATTACCTGAACGAATCTGCGGGCGTCATCAGAGAGCCCGACGTTGGTTTGCGACAAGTCCGCCGCCCACCTTCCCCACCAACACCCTCATTAGCACGCCCAGCTCCGCCCTCCTCCGCATTCGCCCGCCTAAGGGAAATGGTTCCCGCTT
>NW_020868734.1:289821-299821 GCF_003789085.1 Penaeus vannamei
AATATTCACAAAACTAAAAACGTTTGGATAATTCCCATGGCGCCATTTCCTTTATCTTGGGTAATACTGCTAAAGTTTAGTGTTACTCAAACGTTTCCGCCGCACACGTTTTCCTAAAGAGTAAGAAATAAAACAAAATGTCTAACGATAGGATTTTGCCAGAGGTTATATGAATAAATTTTCTCTCATTTCCCTCGTTGATTATTAGATCTATTGTTATTATACGGCTGTATTATCTTTATACTAGATATATCAGTGTATTTTATATTATCGCATATGAATGTTGGCGTAGATGTGTTTTGAAGAAAGAAAAATGGACGTATTCGAAAGAGTATAAGAGGGTTACGGTCCTAAATACAATTAGCCGATTGACAACTCTTGTGCTCCTACTTGTCATGTATGTCTTAACAGAAGATGCTAACAAAATTTTCAAATATACTATGGCGAATGTTACCCCCAAAACATAAATCGTAATCTAACTCACCAAAAATTAGAATAAACAAGGACTCGATAGTCCCCAAACAATTAACCACAACGCGTACATTATCCGAACCTTCGCTACACACTTCCATAACAAACATTCACACCGAAATTCCCGATACACATTCACCAATACACCCCCAATACACCCCAAAAAACACAAATGCCCCCCAAATAAAAAAAAATATTTACCCTCGTATTCGGCAAGGAAATTCCCGGAGGAGTGTTGCGCGTCGGTTTTTCTAGCGGCGTTGTTGTTCGTCTTTTCCTTTTCCAAAATGTGTCAAGTAAGGACCCCAGACTCGTCTAAATAAGGGCCAGAGGGCATCGAAGGGTCATGCCACACCCCCTAAGACCCGAGAGAAGGACCTACGTGTCGTGAGGCGATGAAGGACAATGAAAATAAAACCTCGGAGGGGGCTTTTGTGATCTGCGTTTCCAATGGCCGAATTCTAACGTCATTGTAGGATGCTTGTTCCGAGATAATCACGGTTTTTTGGGCCGGAAATTAACCACTTGCGGGGTTATTTCCCCTCGAAAGACCCGGCCTATGGGATAATAGAGTGTTTATTGAAGTACCGAGGCTCCTGTGACCAAACTTGAGGGTTGTTTTGGTATATAAATCATCACAAACTTCCCCAAATCCTAAATGGACGTTACTCATTAATATTTGTAAATGGACATCGATAAAGCACGACGAAGGACCCACAAATACGTCGTTATTCAAGTTCTATCATAACTATAATGATGATTTCAAAGCGTCTGTGATCCCTTTATTAACTAAGAACGAGTTTTCGGTTTATATATTATATAGTGATGTTCAAACTTATTACTATTCTGATGTCATTGATGTGCCAACCACACCCAGTGACAAGGCCTATAAATGCCTGGCTTCATATCAGGGAGGAAATAAGTTGTATTGCGGCTGTCTTTACTTTAAATACTGATTTATTATCGAGTTTAGAGGTTCCTTGGTGTGTTTTGGTGTTAGATATTATTATTTAGAATGACAGACTGTACTTCATTGATTACTTGATAGTTCGGGTGATGTTAGACACAAGACAGGATGTTGAGATGTAGTCTGCTTGTTTTTCTCTCTGCTGTTGAATTTTTTTTTAAATCTTCATCATGATATGCAGACTGAAATTTGTTGAAGGAAAACTACAGGAATTATCATGAAAGAACATGGGATGAAGAGGGCCAACTTAGCTATTTTGAATATTCATGTTTGTGTGTGCTATGATGAAACTAGATATTAGGATGCAATTATGTTTTAAGAGAAAAAGGACTGTTTGTGCCCTATGGTCCATGCATTAATATTATTTTGTTTGGAAGATGCTTGAGTTAAGATAAAAATTTGCAGGGTTTATCATTTAGATGCATTTAAGAAAACTTACTTTTTGCTGTCAAATTATTATTATTTTTTATTGTTGATGTTTGCTGTTTTTGTTAACAGCAAATGATTAGAAGGCATCAGCATTTCTCCCATTTCCTGTCAGCAGTTTGCTTGGCTTCTGTATGTGTCAGCACTCGGGCGAATGCAAACAAACCTCCACTCTAGATATTCTGGCAAAAGAAGACCTATAGATAACCCTGGTGATTTATTTTCAAATAAGGAACCCATGAAAGCTCTTCCTTGCCAGAATATAAGTAGTGGAGCTTATTGGCCGCTACTGGAGTGCATAGGTAGCTGCAGCAGCTTCTTGACACTGCAACACTATTAAAATGGACTTAAGATTGTGGGTTTTCTGTCATAAATCACTGCTATTTTGAACTTGATTTTAACAGGATACAGTCAATAGATTTATGAGAAATAAGTTTGTTGTTAAAAGAAATGGCAGTTACTTATTGTATTGATGCACTTGCCAGAGACTAATGGTCATATGCTTAAAGAAATTGTGCAACGCAAGTCAATTCTTAACACATTTTTCTTATGCTAAAATCTTCACGATTGTAGGAAGTCTTAGTGTAACTTTTGGACTGTCAGTTTCAAAAATACAATGTTCTTATCCTGTTGCGTTATTTTGGTATACTAGTTGATTTTTTGCGGTATTATTCGTTAGTAGAGAATTTTGGGCTTCAAAGAGGGGATTCCAAAATATCTTTAAGTTTCCAACTCCACATCACAGAATCTATTATACAATCTAAGTTCCTGCTACTTGTCATGTCCGAGGGGAGGGTTGATGGAGCCTCTTCCCCTCAATACCCACCAGGAAAAATTGTCTTCACCTCATTATGCACAGGAAAATAGAGTTAAAACTCATGACCACAGAGTGGATTTAGGCTTTGAGCGATCCTTTCTGCCATTTTTACCTTTATTTGTGGCATTACCGTTCATGTCTGCAGATTTTTGTTTCTTTTATACATACAATTGCAACTCTGTCTTATACAAGAATATACTCATCAGTTTGCCCTAGCCTGGTGTATCCATACCATAAAGACTTACCTAAGAATCTGCAGTTGCCTTTGAAATTTACCGTGTATATACACAATACGTGTATACACACTACATATATGATTTACTATATATAGTTCTCTGTGTTTATTAATTAGACAAAATCAGCATGGTGGTAGGATACAAGAAATTAATCACCCAATTTTATTTGTTCAGGCCTAGAAAAGAAGATGGATAGTGGGTTGTTATCTCTGAAGTGGAACAACCATGGATCTACGTTTTTCCATGTATTGTCAACAATAAGGAGAAAGGTAGGTTTATTTCCTTTAGAGTTTGGTTTAATCCAGCCTCGCATGGAGTTGAAACATGATATATTGAGGGAGTCTGTGAGAATATCAGTTTTTGCTCTGGATTGCATGTTCAATGATACTAATTTACTAAAACAACATTTAGAAACTAAGGAAAGCAGCAAGAAGGTAAACATTCATTTTATTTTGATCAATAGTGAGACATATCTTAAAGAAATAAAAAAGCCTAGTCTAAAATAATTTCTGTCCTTCCTGTGCAGGAGTCCTACTGTGATGTGACGCTGGCCTGCGATGGCAAATTCTACCCTGTGCATAAACTGGTTCTATCCACATGTAGTGAATATTTTGAGGAAATCTTTACTAGAACTCAGTGCAAACATCCTGTGATAGTGCTAAAAGATATAAAACATGAAGAGCTTGAAGCTCTACTTAATTATATGTACCTAGGGGAAGTGAATGTTTTACAAGCAGATTTAGCTGGACTAATAAAAGCTGCTGAGTGTTTAAGAATTAAGGGACTGGCTGTGCCAGATGAAGCCCCAACATCTAAAAGTGCAACTAAAGACAGTAAAAGGAGTGCGAGCTCCAGAGACAGTAGTCCACCACACAACAAAAGAGTGCGACACGATGAAGATAGTCGAAGGACGTCCATTTCTGGTCAGAACCTGGAAGATCCCAGGAGCCTTAGAGAATCCATTTCTAGAGAGTCAAGAGATATAGCACGTCCAAATACAGCGAGGCTTGCGTCTCCATCTTCTGTTGAAGGGTTTGCCAATTCTGCTTTCACCCAGTCTGGTCATAATCAAGAAAACAATAGAGACAGCAGAGGTCCCACGCCCGACACTGAAAGACAGAAGGAGTCAAGACAAAAAGAAGTGCCACAAACTTCATCCCCTAGTCATGTAGAGGTATATTTTTATTTCATTTAGAGTATATAAACTGAAATTTTGGGTATAGAAAATATGTATGATATTCATGGCATTCAATTGAAATTTTTTTTTCTTTTGCAGGTGCTTGTACAGGATGAACCAGTAGTCAAAACAGAAGTGTTAGAGGAACCTAAGGCAGAAGAGGAAAATGAAGAGGATGTCATGAACTCTGATAACAGTATGGCATATGACCAACTGACGTCAGGCATGCAAGGTAGAAAGTGACTTCCTTCTCCCTGTAAATATTTTACATATGAATGCATGTTATTGTGCCTGTATGCTGTTTATTCGATTGTAGAATATCTTGAATATGAATTTTAACTTTTGCAGGTGATGGGGTATCAGAAAGTCAACAGAGTTTTGATCCTCAAGTCTTGACATCACAACCACAAACTATGGAAGAGCTGGTTGCACAAGCCATGCCAGGGACTTCTGGTATACAGGGGGTAAGTGCAGATTGAACTGGATTTTAGTGATAGTTTTCTGTATGCCCATAAAGAAAAAGATATGTCAGAGGTTAAACCATAAACCGCAAATTACATTTTATATATTATTATATTGGCTGAAATGCCTTTTTATGATCACAATAAGGGAAATACAGGTGGTGAAAATACAAAAAAAGGCAACAAAGGAGAAATACCAGAGTGAAACATGTAGAGTTTAAATCAGTCAGTACATCTGTTAACGCAATTTGAAAACAGTCCCTTATAAGGCATACAGCTATGTGATGCTTTGCCATTGAGGAGATTTAATTTTGTTTATTATTTATTAGTTTATTAGGTAGTGAGCCTTACTTGCATATTCTTTAAGTTAGCAAGTTAAGGGATAATTAGACCTTTACGTACGATGGTTAGGAATAGGAACACTTAGAAAGCAGTCCACGAGAAGATGGTGAATGCACAATGGACATTATATGGTTGAACTGGGAATTCTCTTTTGAAGCTTTTGCTGTTTGTGGAAAAACTCGCAGATGATATCACTCTGATGCGGTGCTAAACTTGACATTCCACCTTGCAAATACATATATTAGTCAATCTAGTATTCAGAAGCTATTTTCCAAAAAGTAAATTTATTTAAGACCTTATTCACTTAATAATTGAACATTTATCATTATCATCATCATCAATGTGTTTATTTACTTTCGTTCATTTATTGATCAATTATTTATTTTATCGTGTTTTATCATTATCATTATCATTGTATTGATTCACTTTTGTTTATTTATTGATCAATTTTTCTATTCACATATTTTATTTTATCCCCCCCTCCCCCCATCTCTAGGACTCCATGGTTGGGTGGGGTGCAGGTCAGGCTGGAGGAGGCGGGGGTGACCTGTCTAGGTTCTCCCTCGAGGCATTCCAGCTCGAAGATTCCCAGAGTGGCTCGCAGGGGTCAACGCAGCAACAGATGGTGAGTGTTAACGTTATTGTATAGTAATACCTCTTGAGATTACGGGAAGGTTAATGCGAAATCATAGTTTCAATTTTTATGTGTAGGATTTTTTTCCTTCTTCTACTTCTTCTTCTTCTTCTTCTCCTCCCTCCTCCTCCTCCTCCCCTCCTCCTCCTCCTCCTCCTCCTCCTCCTCCTCCTCTCAATTCATCTCCAGTTTCATGTGTTGTTTTTAGTTAAAGAAGTGAGAATATAGTGTGTGTGTGTGTGTGTGTGTGTGTGTGTGTGTGTGTGTGTGTGTGTGTGTGTGTGTGTGTATGTGTGTGTGTGTGTGTGTGGGTGCAATAGTGTGTGCCCATGCATGTTTGTGTGTATGTATACTCATATGAAATACACATACACATACATACATACATACATACATACATACATACATACATATATATATACAATACATATATACACATATATATACACATACATACATACATACACATACATAACATACATAATACATATACATACATACATATACACATACATACATACATACACACACAATACATACACATACATACATATATACACACACACATACACACAGACATACACATACACATACACACACATACACACACACACACATGTACATAAACACACGTGCGCACACACGGGCGTACACACACTCATGTACACACGCGCACACGTATGCACACACAATGTACACACACACACACACACACATGTACACACATGTAGACATGCAACATGTACACACGCACACACACACATGTACACGCACACATGTACATACACATGTACACACATATACATATAACACATACACATGTACACACATACCATTACACATACACACACACACACACACACACACACACACACACACACACACACACACACACACACACACACACACACACACACACACACACACACGCACGCACACAACAAACACAAACACAAAAACACACTCACACAACACAAAATCAATACATCTAAAATCAGTACATATTTATTTGTGTGCCTATTCTCCTCTTTGTCTTTTTGCAAATGTAAAATGTACTCGAGACCTACTTATGAAATTTGTAGATATATATTTCGTATTTCTGATTGGCTAAGAAACCTTCCCGGAATCTCACTAGGGAAGATATGCAACAGGGATATTTCTTAAAGACTTTATTTTCGGAAGAGAAAACATTAACAAACATCTTATACAATGCGCTGTTAGTAGTGGGCGTGTTATCCGTGGGCTCTGCTGTCATAGATGTAAAGATACGAAGTTAATGGATGTTGCTTGTTTTATCCATTCAGGTCCATGCTTTGCGTTCGTGTTTTAGGTTTCCATTAGTACCGTTTTGGAATTATAAATTTGTAGGAGAGCTACAATAAGGTGTGAGACTTTTTTTATTTTTTTTTTTTTTTTTTTTTTTCTGTTCTTTCTCTTTTAACTTTGCATCATGGAGAAGGAAGTCCTCGTAGTGAAAACTTTCCTATTATGAAGAAATATTGTGGAGAATGTCTCTGCGTCTGCATGTTTGGCTGTTTAGACAATAAATAGATAGTAATCGAAGGCAAAGCTGGAGTCCGAGAGAATGCCATGATGTGGTAGAATTGCATGTCTAAGCCGTCATAGAAGTTAAGGAGTATCCGACTTCAGTACTGAAGAGGTTTTAGAGATTCATAATTAGTGGCTTATGACTTTCAAGTTCACAGAAAGAAATTAGATATGTATGTAGAATAACGGATTAGCAGAATTACATTATCATTTGGAAGGCTTAAAATAGCCTATGAAAGGATATATTTATTTTGTTTTAGTACTTGTGGTTCGAGACTATATAAGAAAAGATGTTTGAGTTTCATACTTATAAGTATATTTAAAAAATCATGAGATAATTAGCAAATTAGCTTAAAAAAAAGTTAATACTCATATTTTGTGAAGTAAGAGAATTAGATATCTTTGTATTGATAGAACTAAAAGAATGAGCCGAGCCTAAATATGGTGTGGCAAGAATGCATGCCATGTGCAGTCAACCTGCTCCAAGTTGTGTAGCAAAAACAGTTGTTCACTTTTTTTGATCTGGGCACATCTATTCGCAAACTATAGACCGTCATAAGTGAGGTTAAAGCTTTGTTTTAGTCTTGGTAAATGGGAAATTGTAAATGCTGTAGCCAAATGCGTGCAAGGCAGGGTGAATATGTGTACCCCATGCTTCTATTTCTTCTCTCAAGCTACTTGTTAAGTGTGATCTCTGGCACATAGTTCAATTTAGTGAGAGAGAGAGAAAAAAGAATAATCAGAATTTTGGTTAATGATTGTGAGCTTTTCTTTTGCTGATAAATTAACGTATTTAGTTAACTGTTGATTTGAAATGATTGATGTACTCCATAACTGTTTAATATAATGTAGGGAAAGTGACAAACAGGGTGACTATATCAGAAAAGTAGTAACTATGTTGAGAACTCATAACTTAAGATTGATTTAGGGAAGGCAAGGGTTTTGCATAAAGAGATTACATGAATATATGCTGTTTAAGAATATGAAAATGGATGAGTCAGTGGAAATGCAAAGCCTACTATATTTGCACATAACTCTTATATGATTTTTATCTGGAAAGGAAGTCACGAGTATTCTAACCTGATGTTACGTAAGCTACCTTAGACTGAATGTTGATCAGCTCATAACAGGCTCTAGAGGTTTGAGAAGTAGTTTGTTTGAAATTTCCAGTATTTCTTGGGTCATTTTGAGAATTTAAAATGTGGCCTTTTTTCTTTCATTCTTTCTTTCATTTTCTTTTCTTTCTTTTTTCTCCATATGCAGTATTCACTGCAAAATGTCAGAAAATTTCTTGCGGATATGGCTAAGCGTTCATTGGAAATTGTCAGGATAGTTTAGGTGGCAGCGCACAAGCGGTCTGGTTAATGGCTTTGACTTTTTTACGCCTTTCCATCCTAAACATTCAGATGTTTTTAGAAGTCTGAATAAACATGCATGCAAATGAGTAACAGTTTAGTGTTCTTGGTTTTAGTTGCCAGTAAAACATGCATTGCCTGTTGAGTAAATAATGATTTTGAATGTTACTGTTTATTTCTCTTGCATTGCTTTATTTCTGAGGAGCAATAAAAGAAAAATATTTGCCTACATATTGCAGTTACAGTGATTTTATAAATAAGAATAATTTTTTCTTTATTTATTGATTTATTATCTTCATCTTGGAGGTGAAACGTTTACATAGGAGTGCTTTTACACTTGATGGCGTTTATCTGGTGTGAGATGTTTGTGCGATAGATGTTTGGTGGTTCTTACTGCAGTATTGTAGTGCCAGTCAGAAATCCCTGTAGCATATCTTGTGTAATTTAGTGTACTTTATGTCGTCTTGTGAATTTAGAGTTTTGAACCATTACTATGTCACATGATAATATTTATGAAAATCATTATGTATACTAGTGGGGACTTGACGAAAAGCAACCAGTATATTAAACAGGATATAAAAGGAAACAACATGGGAAGATGTTTGAACTCTTGCCAGTCATCAATGGAACCATGTTGTTTTTATTCATTTATTTATTTTTATTATTTGTGTTTTTTTTTTTTTTTTTTTTTTTTTTTTTTTTTTTTTTTTTTTTTTTTTTTTTTTTTTTTTTTTGGTGTATGTTGATGTTTTTTCTCATTCTGACGCAGTTTGTACTATCATCGAGTCTTAAATTTGTGTAAGATAGTCACACTGGAAACCAGTGATTGCCACTAGTATCCAGTGTGACATTTTTATGCACATAACATTACCAATATTTATACCAATATATAGGAAAGCTGTAGCTATGGAGTGTACTGGACAACCACATTTAGTAGATTATTTTTTGCACTCATGAGGCATTGTTTATGTTTGTATCAGTATTTATTGTTTATTGCATTGATTGCCTCTTTTCTTTGAAGATGATTTATTCGCCCTGAATATGTATATCATATAGCCTAGTTCCCATTGGAGGCATATAGATTTTTTTTGTGTGTGAGGGTGTGCATGTGCACACTCTTATGTATGTGTGTGTAACAGTGTGTGCTCTTGTGCATGTATGTAAATATTCAACAGGATAAAGGAAAAGGAAATCTCATTGGAAATGTACACATACAGTTTGTCTCTAAAGACAACCATGGGAGCATTGATCTAAACCTGATGTTGATTTAAATGAACATGTGAGGCAAGGTTAAGGGCAATATGACATTGTTAGCAGGTTTTTGCTGCCTTTTACATAGTTTGCTCTTTCATAGAGACTGTAGACCTCAGACTTTCTGTAAGAAAATGCTGTTAGAAAAAAAAAATTAGATTACTTAAAGAAAAGAGAGGTGTTGGAGGGAGCAGCATGAAGCACCGCTGCATTGTTTTCTATTGAGTATCCAGTTTATGAATTCCATGATAGTTAAATATTGGTTTGTCACACCATACATATTCATTATAGTATGAGCCACAAATGTTTATATTG
>NW_020868734.1:309821-319821 GCF_003789085.1 Penaeus vannamei
TTTTTCGTCATGGATATCCCTGGACTGGTTGTGTATTTTATTTTATCTCTCAGGGTGCATCAGATGCTGTAAGATGATGCTAATAGGTAAAATGTATAGAAAATTTTACTGTATGGTTTTTTTTTCTCTCTTCTCTTCTCTTCTCTTCTCTTCTCTTCTCTTCTCTTCTCTTCTCTTCTCTTCTCTTCTCTTCTCTTTCCTCTAATCTGAAGAGCTTATGTCTTTTTCTCGTTCTCTTCATTCTTCTTCTTCTCCTTCTTCTTCTGAGTGCTTCTCTTTTATCTAATGCGTTTAGGCAGCCCTTTACTCATTCAATCTTCTCGTCTCTTCTCTGTTCTGGTCGTTCTACTGGCTCGTGTCTAGTGGGCTCATTCTCGTTCTCTCTGTCTCTGTTTTACTCTGGTCTTCTCTTCTCGTTCTCTCTTTGCGTAGGGAAGAGTGGAGGCTGCACTGCTCATTCTGTGTTACTTCATGCAGTGCATTGTCTTAATTAGGCATAGTTCGTCTCTCTCAACTATGTCGTAGCATGCTGTTCTCTTGCCTAGCTGCGCCTGCAGTGGTAATCTCTTCTTCTCTACGTTCTCTTCTCTTTCTCTTCCTCTCTCAGCTATAGGCTCTCTCTTTCTTCTTCTCTTCTCCTTCTCTTCTGCTTCTCTCGTCGTTCTCTTCTATCTTTTTCTGTGTTCTTTTCTTCTGCTTTTTTCTGTGTGGCGTGCGTGTGATTTCTCTTCTCGCTTGGTGTGACTCGATGTTCTACGACTTTTCCTAGGTGGTGCTGTGTTATACTATCTTAATTTCAGTAGTAGCCTTGCTGTGCGTTATGTCTAGGAAGCTGTTCATTCTTCTGAGTGTCATGTTCTCTGTGCTCTACTTCGTGTGGCGTTGCTCTTTTCTCCTTCTCAATGTGGCTGGCTATACTCTTGGTGCGTTCTTAGCTCAGTGATTGTTGGTGCGTGCGTTCCTGACGTCTAGTGCTGCTCACTCCTGCTTGGTCAATTCTTCCTCTTTACATCGTTGTCTACGTGTTCTCTTCTCTTCTCTTGTTTCTTCACTTCTTGCTCTGGACTATCATTTTTGTCTCTTGTGACTCGTGGTGTGTGGGGTGCTAGTGGGGGCGTGATCTGCCTTCTCTTCTTGCTTCTCTTCTCCTTCTCGTTCTCTTTCTCTTCTCCTCGTGCTCTTCTCTATAGTGCTCTTTGGGCTCTGCTCTTGACTCTTTCCTCGTTGCTCTTATCTCTTCATGTGTAGTAGTGCGGAATCTACGGTGCTACGTAGGCTAGTCTACAAGGTTCGTAAGGCATCTAACTGCTCTCGTCTATCTTATCTGCTTGCTCTTCGTGTGCGATGTGTGTGTGCTCTTCTTCTTTCTCTTCTGTTATCTCTTGTAGGCTCTTACTCACTTTTGTGACGCTTCTCTTCTGTCTTCACTCTCTACGTGAGTGTGAATGCTATCGGTGTGATGCGTGCGTTCTTCTTTCTAGGCTTCATGTTCGTTAACGCTATCTCTCAATTCCTGCTAATACCTTACTTCTCGCTTGCTCTTCTCTCTCTTCTGCTGTCTCTGCTCTGCTCTTGCTCTTTCTCTCTCTATCTCTTCTGCTTCGCTCTTCTCTTGTCTAGGTTGCGAGGTGTGGATGCGTGGCTATCTCCTGCTAGTTTCGGTTCATCTATCTCTTGTCTCTTCTGTACTACTCTTCTGACTTACTCTACCTCTAAACTGCTACGCTTACTGGCTCTCTCCTCACTCCTTTCCTTCTCCTCTCCTCTCCTCTCCTCGCCCTTTCCCTCTCCTCTTCTACTCCTCTCCCGTTCGCTGGGGCGTGGGTCGCTCTCTCTCTCTCTCATCTTGCTCTCGTTCTCTCTCTCCTTCTCTCTTCTCCTCTCTCTGTCTCTCCTGCTCTCTCTCTCTCTCTCTCATCTCTGCTCTCCCTGCATGTCTCTCTCTCTCTTCTGGTCTCTCTGCATCTCTCTCCTCTCTCTCGTGCTCTCTCTCTCTGGCTCTCTTCTTCTCTATCTCCCTTCTCTCTTCTCTCCCTCTCCTTCTTCCTCTTCCTCTCTTCTCGCTCTAGGTGGTGGCTGAGCCGCAGCAGAATTGAACGGGGCCTAGTCTAACTTCTTATCACTGTGCCTCCTGCTCCATCCTCGTATCTCTCTCGCAATGGGCTCTCTCGGTCATGATCTCTACATCTCATAGCTCGTCTCATCTCTCTTCGAATTAGTATACATACTAGTCAATTCTCTCGCTCTCCTCGTCTCGCCTAACTCCTCTGCTTTATAGCGCGTCCTCTCTGGGTGCTCCTTGGGCGAGTGGGCGTCGAGTCTCTCTCCCCTTCTCTCTCTCTATCTGCGCGATCTCCTATACGGTCCTCGGGGCATATCTTCATAAGCTCGAGGTCGATGCTACTCCTTTTCTGAGCAAACAGGAACACTGACACTCATGAGTCTCGGAATATTATGCCTAGCTCTTACTATCTTGCGCACGTACTACATGCAATCATAGTCTTCTCTTCGCTCTGATTACCTTAGAGTGTGAAAACGCAAAAGAGTGTAGCCTACCGCCAACGTCCGTTATCTCCTCATACTCCATATTGTCCTACTCAACAGTTCGTGCAACAAATAAAAGCGCTCACCACCCTACCTCCTCTATGTGGGCTGTGGTGTTACAACCTAACAACAATCTCCTGCCTCCCTCTCGCGTTTACTGAGGCGTAGAGCGTGCGTCTCGCTCTTCTTGCTGTGGGTGGTGGCGTTGTCATTGCTCTCTCTGCTCTCGCCCATCATCGTGCCTCGTCTCTGTGGCCTCGTTGCAATATGGCATTCTGCTGGCCGGGAGTTCTAGCTCCTCTCTCTGTGGCTTGCATCTCGTGCAATCCTGTACTCGTGCATCTACTCCTACAAACACATGGGCCACGTCATCTACTCGTTCGTCTATTCTTCGTTCTCTCCTATGCAGCCTCCAACTCATGCAGTTGTCTTGTCGTCTCTCCTTCCTCTTAATGAGGCATATACTCGTGCGCGGTGCATACTCACTCTTGCCTATGAGTCTTCTCTCTCTCTCTCTCTCTGCATCTCTCCTCTCGCTCTCTCACTTGGCCATCTCTCTCTCTTCTCATCACTCCTCAAATGAAATACGATCTACCATCTCAGTCTCTATCTTGCGTGGTCTGATGTGGTGGTGAACGGGAAATCTCTGTCGTGCTGCTCCTCTCCTCTGTTAGTCTCTCTCTCTCTCTTCTCTCTAACTCTCTGCAGCTCCGCTCTCTGACTGCATCTCTCTCTCTCTCTCTCTGCATTCTTCCCTCTCATCTCGCTCTCTCTCTGGCATTCATAACCCCGTCTCTCTAACAATCATCTCTCTGGCCATCTCGACTCTCTGTCTCTCTCTCTCCTGAGAGCATCTCTATATCTGTCTTGCTTCTCTCTCGCTGATCGTGTGCTGTAATACGTCTCTCTCATCTCTAACTGTGCTTCAATGCGCTATTTCGCTTCGTCTCTCTCTCTGACGTCCATAATTCTCTCTTCCTCTCTCTCTCTCTCTCACTCTCTACATCTCTCATACTACTCGCTTACTACTCATACCCTACTCTTATTACTGTTATCTTGTTAATCTCCTCTCTCCATAATTCACATATGGGCTTTCTGAATTTTCGGACGCGTGAACTTATCTTCTTACTCATTCCTACTATTGCTACCTCTTCTACGTGCGTGCGTGACGTCCCCTGCTGCGTGCGTGCGTGCGAGCTGCGTGGCGTCTCTCTCTCTCTCTCTCTTCAGTCTCCTCTTCATTCACTCTCGTCTTCGCTCTCTCATCTTCATTTCACTCGTGCATATATTCTTCTCTAGCTTTTCATCGTTCATATCCTTCAACAGTGAGCCTCTTTAGTCCTCTTTTGAATCCTCCATCACCTCTTTCTGCTGAACTCTAACCCATTCCCGCTAAAGCTTAACGATTATTTTGCTTGTCACCTGAGTCTGTCGTGCCTTTTTTTCGGACTCGTGGGTGCGAGTAGCATTCACGGCGGCCTGTGCTCTCTTCTGCTGTGCTTCTAAGACACGTATTGTCTTTCTCTCTCGTTTCTGCTTACTACTTTCTGCGCGGACGAGTCGATCGTTTCTCCGTGGGGCTCTGAGCCGAGGAAGCACAAGGGGAAACGATATCTCTCCTTCTCTCTCGCTCTCTCTCTCTTCTTGTGCTGGTGGCGGAGTCGGGATTAAAACTTGCTTTTCTCTACTGCAGTCGTTCATCTCTCATCTCTTATGGTGGGCAATAGGGGCGGTCTCTCTGTTCTCGCTCTCTCGGTGCTCCTCTCGTATCTTGCTCTCTCCTACTCTACTGTCCTCTCTTCTCGGTCTCTCTCTCTTCTCGCGACGTGGTGTGTGGTGTGTGCGGTTCGGGTGAGGCACTTATATACTGACTATATAATATATAGGATACAGTTATGTTATACAATAACGTATATATTTACATCTATATATCTTGGATATAAATATTATAAATTTATACTATTATGTGAGTGTGGTGTGTATTGTATAAAGACTATATATATTAAAACAAAATAAGGAAAAAAAACACACACAAGATAGAGGAGGACGGTTAAGTGGGTGTAGAGTTAACAGTAGAAGGGTAGCCTAAAAGAAAAAGGCGGTTCAAACTGGCATTTGCCTTTAATTCAACCAGGCAAATAAACTGAAGAATATATTCATCATGAATTTTTAAAGTGTCTAGCACGCTTTTGAATTGGCGCGGAGTGATCGATGATCAATGGCGTCAAGGTATAATGATGGGGTTGTCAAATATTGTGGCTTGTCCTTCGTTGGTTATTGATTCAGAGCACCACAAGAAATGTCAAACAATCCAAAATGTGAGGGGGTGGGGCGAACTGGTTCACCAACCTACACACAAAAGTCGGGGGCTCGAGGCCAAAGGGCGAGAGGAGGGCTCGGGCAGACGAAATAGCAAAGCGAAAAAAAATTAAGAGCACTAATCGTGTAAAAGGATGTCTTCTAAAAACAGTTACTAGCTTGAGGTTTTATGGTTGACAAATGACATACAGAATATAAAAGATGAATGTATCTATTTAGGGTTATGATTCGTGTTAACTGTTTGCTCATATCTTATTAGATTAATTGGAGTGATAATAACTGGCACAACTATACCTAGAACAGTGCTTGCATGGATGGATATTGAATATATTAAATAAATAAGATGAGAATATGTAATTAGTTTTCAGTTTTGCGATTATCAAGACCAGATCCAACTCAACAGTATTGGATCGTATTATATTTGAGATTATTGGGATGGCGGCGAGAATGTATTAACAATTATTATATTTTATAAAGATTCTTAAATGAATGATAAAGAATGAATATTATTATTATTATTATTATTATTATATTATTATAATATTATTAATTAAATTAAATTTATTATTAGAATATCATTATTAGGTAAGTATATATGATTGAATTATATGATCAATGTATATTAATGGGTCAATATTAATTATATGGACATTAAATGTAATTATTATAGGTATTATCTACATATAAACCGATATATTAAGAAATTAAATAAGATACTCTGAGTAAAAATAAATTATTATTATTATGATATGAGTGAAATAACTATAATTGATAATAATATGGGTTTTTTGCAGACTTTCATTCATTACCGAAATATGTTGAGCAGGATACCGTATTCACTCCTCCTCTTTAAATTAAGAGCGTAAAAAAGGTTAATTCATCAGATTTTTTGAAACGGAGAAAACAGAGAAATAAGAGGAAGCATCACAGGAAGACCATAATCCCAATCAATGGGGAGCGCAGCGAAAGGGGACAAAGGACCACTATGGGCGCGCGGGAAAGGCAAGGGACGAAATCAGAGCAGGGCAGGAGGGTGGCCGTACTATGTGTTGGAGGTCAACTAGTTTGGGGGCCAGGATAAGAACCAAATGCGTCCATCCATTAGAATAAGCAAAGCAAAGGCGTAAAATCACCTGTTCATATGCAAGAAATAGCAATAAGTTGTGGGACTACATAACGTTAGATCACATATAACAGCAAGAATTAGTGTCTGAGGAACAAAAACGAGTCTCTCTCTCTTCACTCACCGAGTAAAACAGTCACGCGTTTTTTTTTTTTTTTTTATTTCGTATAGATATAACTCAAACGTTATAATATTATAATTTGGGAGAATTTTGTTGTTTCAACCACTAGAAGTCATTAGAAAGGATATTATGATGACAGCGGGGGCATGAGAGCTATCGCACGCTATTTGTATTTTTATTTGTATTTGAGAATATAATATACTAATTGAATGGTATTGCTTTCTTATCTTTTCTTTTCTTCATTCTTTATCTTTGTCTCTGTCGTGGATTTATCATAGTTGTCGTATAAATTTTTTTCCCCTTTGGAGTTTCATTTCTTTTTCCTTTTCTTTGCTGTATAATTGGTGTTATTTTCGCGTTTTTCTGTTGGCCATTTTCTTTCCATGAGCTTTTCAATTCATTTAATTTGGTTCATTGCACAGCGATCAGAAAATCGATGTCTTAAACTTTTCGAGAACTGTGCGTGTTGTCAGACTCGTAAATCCTTGACGAAAATGCAAAATGCTCGAGCATCGGGAGAGAGTTGATTATGTGAAGGAGAACAATTGATCAGACAGCGGTTTACCTACTTCGTTTATTATTGTGTGTGTTGACGGAGTGAGTAAATTAGTGGGTATTCTTATATATTATTGTTATTTTAAAAATATATAATTCCAATAATAAATTATCTTTTATTTTATTATTTTTGTCATTATTTTAATCGTTATATAATTTTAAAAAAAACGAGTAATATGATTATGTATTGATTGTATATTAAGAAATTAACGGTTTATGGCTGTAATACATAGGTGATTATGATAATAGGATAATGTAAAATTATAATTAATTATTATATAATATTATTTGTTATTATTTAGTTACAATTATTATTGTGTTATTACGTGTTTTTAATTCATTATTATTATTTGTCTCATTACGTGTTTATTATTATATATTAATTTATCATTATACTATATTCATTATTATTATTAATAGAATTACTAGGTTTAATTATCTATAGGCATTATGAACTCAATTGTTATTTAATATATATTGGATATAGTATAATTTTAATGAGAGAACAAAACTCCTGTGTTCAATAAGACTACAGAAAACGAAAGACTATAAATCCAGGCATAAAGATAGAACTCTGTAAAAAAGAATGGCGAAGGAAAAAAGGATTTCGACCTGAAGATGAAGAATAGCAAGACGATTTTGTGGAAAACTAGAGATAATGAATATGAATAATCATTGTCATAGAGAAAGTATAACTTATATTTGCGATTGACAGAATAGAGTAGAGATGAATACATAGTTTGAAATTGAAAATCCATTTGAGTGAGAGGAAAAAAGACGCAAGTTATATAATAGCTAAGTAACAGACGATAAACTTACTCTGTATTTATTTAGCCACTAAGAATTCCTTCCAAATTCAGGGCTGTTTGATCTCGATTGTCGGGTTCAGATGTTTTGTATATATAATTATGGACATCTAATGGTCTGACTTTCATTTTAAATAAGATGATTAATGTTGTGATGATTACATTTTCATCCTTAATAAGTGCTCTCAGCTCACAAGTATCCCAGTAACCTATGATTATTCACTCAAGGTTACATAGTATGCAGTAAGCATTGATTTGTAGCAATATAGATGAGGAAATATTATTCAGAGCAGCTGGTGAAGCTAGAGAGATAATATAGGGAGCCCGATCAAAAGAAAAAAAATTAGAATTGCAACTTCTGCATGTGCAGTCTCGGAACTTTGCTCCATTTGCAGTACGTAGAGAAGTTTCCGTTGCAAGTGGGTATAAATTTATTTCTCTCAAGTGATTTATATCTGAAGATATATAACCTGCAGCCTGCCAACATTGGCTCCCAACCTGATTATATGAATAAACTGAAAGGACAGAGTGAGTAGGATTCTTACCTGACCAGAGGGTCGAGAAGTAGAGAACATGAAATTAGGGACGCTAAATTGCTCATGACACAGCAAGAGCGAGACACAAACCGTCCTTACTCCATATGAGCCTGATAGTGGGAAAGCATGTAGAAGTTCTGGTGAGAAACGATAGGATGCGCAAACTTATAGCAGATACTATGAGCTATCTGTAGAGGTAAGATGGCTAGAGTACTGCTATTGCAATACCTTATCTCTCTTTACATTGACAACTGAGAGCTGTTTCTCAATAATTTTTGCCCTAACCTCACAAGAGGAAAAACCTGTCCTCAACCGAACCACTCACTCTCAAGATAATAAATATTATATGAAAAGAGAGAGAAAATCTCAGGGGGTGTGTCTATTCCTCATATTAAGACTTCTTCACTCAAAGGAAACCAAGTTTACTGTTCTTATAGGAGATAGAGAAAGTATGCTTTTAATAAGGTTTTAATATTTGTGAGTTGTTATCTTACATAGTCTGGGTTACCCCAAAAGGAATACAAGGAACAAAGAGAAAAAGAGTTAAAAACTAGCACGAAAACCAGAAATTAAGATAGTGAAATATAGAGAGGTAGATCATCATAATGAATTTAGGAAAAGGTCCAAAGTTGGAAATGGTTATAGTATGAAGTTGTAGGATTGAAAGATAAATGGTTGTGAAAAAAATGTAAACATGTTAGGAAGAAGACCAGCAAAAGTATGGTATCAGTGAAGGTACTAAATCATTATGGACAAAAAAGAGTAGAAGGAAGGTACGGTTGAAATAAGAGAGAGTAGAGTATCTTTGCAATGCAAGAGATGATTTAAATTATAACAAAATATTTTTCTACTTAATGTCGAAGATTAGGGGACTATAACACACTTTAGACTATGTTATGGGAGAGTAGGTTACTGAAAGAAATATGATATTTGAAGACGGTGAGAAATAACATCAACAGTAAGTACTATGAGATAATTCCAATTTCATACCTTCGCTAAAAAAATAGTTTAAATTCGCATTAATCGCATAATGAGTCTTACTTCAGGGCAGCTATTGAGAAACAATTATTGAAGTAATGAACAATAAAAAAAAAAGTGCTATATAAAGTGTATTTCTATTGATAAACATGTAGTTTATATAATGACTGATCCTTCCAAGAAGTAGGTTGTTCCAATCTGTTTGTAGAGTAATTTGACGACATCTGTGAGCGAGGCATTAACATAGGGTAATAAGGAGGTAACTCATTTAATATACAATCCAGTACCATGTAATATACCAGAGGGGGTGGGGGTCCAATATGATGACTGAAACTTGAGAGTAGGTTTTAACGAAGTTTACACTCCTTGATTATAATAATTGGAACCAGGGAACCCATAGAATCATAAAGCAGATATTTAAGAGACTAGAATTAAGTCAAATGGAAGGAGATTATAAGATGGGATATGGACGTCTAGTTCACTCTAGTGTAATTCTAATATGAAGTATAGAAGAAAGAAAGTGTGGGAAATCTTTTGATTGTGTTTGGGAAGAGGCATTAGCGTTTGCATATAATCGTTACCTCCTGTTTGAGTCTCCTTCGAGCCACCGAGGTTCTCACTCTCAGTGGCACAAGTTTAGCAATGATAGAGTAAAATTCCTTGAGTATCTCTACGGAGATCCAGACCGAAGACCAAGATACAGGGAACTATCTGAGCAGAAACGAAACCTGACGGAATTGGACAGGGCTGCAATCGGTAGGAAAACGATCGCTTGAATGTGCAGTACTATCGAGAACAGTCGATACCAGAGTTTTTTCGGACGGCCCACGGAAAGCACGATACTCCTCAGAAGGCTGCCCCAGTGCGATGGATCCGATCATATCAGGATTAAATCGGCTGACGAGATTATGGAACATATAACAGCGAACACCAGATCCCGGACTCCTGATGCAATGAGTCCTTGGAAATCTGTGTTACTGGGTAGACTCTTACATTTTAGATGTGCGATGTGTGCGTT
>NW_020868734.1:324821-329821 GCF_003789085.1 Penaeus vannamei
GGCATCCATTAAGTGAAAGTTTCTCAACCAAATGTTTGAAAACACATTAATTATGAAGATACAGAAATTAGAAATTTGTATTTTTTTTTTCTTTTTTCTTTTCTATTCTACTCCCCTCTCTTCTCCTCTCCTCTCTTCCTCCTTCCTTTTCATCTTTTTCTTAGTCTTTTTTATCATTTTTCTGTGCAGATCAAGACAGTAGCTATATGTCCAAAATTAAGAAATCATGTCAGAATTTAGGAGGAAGATATGCTCAATTAAAAGAGAAAATGCATACTGTTTTTCAACTGAAATAAGAAGGAACTTTTTCTGTTTTGATGTAATAAGAAGGAGCTCTTTAAAATTTGAGGTTCAATCTTGTGGACAGGAGAAATATGATGTGGCGTTTAGTAGTTTGAAGTTTCGTAAAGGAAGTTGTATCTGTAGCAGTAATGATTATCATCGTAAATTGCATCAGTTTAAGAAGATGGGGTAATTATATTTAATTGCCGATAAAGAGCATAATAATGTTTTTCGGAAATTCGTGCGAATGAAAGACTCCATCGTATGTGAACCTTTGCTCTCTTTCTTCTAGGGTCGCGGAGGGCAGGCGAATGCTGGTGACGACTTTAAGCCATACTCGTGTGTCTTCTGTCCAAAGAGATTTTCACGGCGGGACAACTTAACCCTTCACTTGCGTACTCATACTGGGGAGAAGCCATATCAGTGCCCCCACTGTGATTATAGGACTACAATAAGTTCAAACGTGTACCGTCACATGCGAAACAAACACCAACAAGAAATCGATGGAAAGCCATATAGGCACGCAGCAGCATCAGCTATAGGCATATGGGGAGTTCAGACACCACCGAATTATTGACATAGGAAGAAGTTTTAATTTCAAAATTTATGTTCAGTTAAAACCCCAGATATGATAAGGTACTTTATGAAGGAGGATTGATAGTAGAATTGTTTTTTGAGACACATGGGTATTATGCAGATCAAGAATTTTTATTCTTTCTGTCTATCGCCGGCAGTTTCTGTGTCAGAAATACGATCATGGCATCAGATATACAGTATAAATGGTTTGAGGAAAAATACAGAGGCATTGTATAGTGTATGTAGTAAAATGATACCATTGAAAATGAAGTTTTAAGAATAGGAACAGGGTTGTATTTTAAAAAGGTTTTGTTATTTTATCTAACACTTGATTTACATGTCATAGAAAATGAAGTGAGGAAAAGCCAGAAGTCTAGGAGATTATGCAGATTAAAAAATGGTTTCTCCAAATTGAATATCGGGTTATTTACTTACTCCATACTTTTTTCTTATGTTCGTCAACATCTTTACTCAAGTTAGGAGAGGTTTAGGAGGCAGACTTGATGGTGTAGTTAAAAGAAGAGAATTACAATAAAGAAATACACAATTTTTCTTTTCTTTTTTCTTTCTTTTCTTTTGATGCTTATTCTGCTTTTATTACATTGTCAGAAATACAAGGTCTTCTGAAATTGAATGAAAGTAAATGGTCATCTGGGGCTGTTTTGCTTATTTTATATATTTGATGTAGTTACCTCTTTTATAGAAGTCCTTAATCCTAAATCACTATACTTTGCAGTCCTTTTATCCAAAAGCCAGAATTGTGATTCCTCCAAATGGTAAAAAAAAATAAATTACCAGACTTATTTTCTCTCCCTTTCTTGTCTTTCTCTTTTGCCTTTTTTTTTCAGTTAATGATGGAAAATTATGTATATGTGCTTTCATACAAGAACAGCAAACACATTATGCCGGTCTCTGATGTATAGTATATTTTATGATTTGATTGGTGCAGCATTAAAAGACTTCATCTCGGACATGGCTTTATTATTTGTCTCCTGAGTTTGGTAAAAAAAAATATTTTATTATTGGAAGGAAGTTGTATTAATGAAGACAGCTTTTTTTGTTGTTGTTCCCCCATGTCCTTCCATCTTTATCCTACACTATCTAAGATTTTACTTTGTTACCATAGACAAATGTAATTATATTTTAGATTAAAAGGATTGTGTCAAAATGAATATGTGAATACAGTGTAAGAAATGTATTCTTGCTGTAGTTTATAGGGAAATACAGTTTTGTATTAAACGGTGTACAGTATAATGTATAACATTTGCCATATCTTGTAAAAATATAGAAAGAAAATTATATATTTTCATTTGTAGATAATTTTCGAAGGAAGTTGCAGTCTTGTCCATATATTGAGAATATTCATCTTCAGGTGAAATGAGAATTGAGAAATGTCTTAGTAATATCGAAACGTGGTCTTGCTATTGTCAACTTATTTACTATAGTTAGAGAATAATGTGTATTAGATTTTAAATTAAATTGAACAAGAATTAAGTGTAAGGTAGAACATAAGAGAGAGGGATGCAGATAGAAATGAAAATCAGTCAGGATGTAGTTTGCGTATTTATTGTATGCTTGTGTGAATAATTGTGCATGTATTTATGCATGTTAATGAAGTTTGGGAAGAATGATGAATGCATCTTGGGTTTGTATTATCCATTTGTTAACAAGGCAATGGATTGAATGCATATGGTTGTTTATATTTGTGTGTTGTGCAGATTAACTCTTTCATGTTATTTTTGATGATTTTAAATAAGATCATATGATTAAGCAGTAATTCCCATTTAGTTGAAAAAAATATGGTTGATATACAATTAAACATTGTCTACATTTTCTCTGGAAGACCTCATTATTTTAAAAGTGTTCTGTTTTTGTGATATTAGGTAATCACTGTATCAATATCAGGAGATTTACTCAAGTATTTTTTTAGTAATATACTGAGTTAAAAACATGCAGATTGCTCCACCCTTTGTTTTTTAATCTTTTGACAAATTCCTTTGGATCTTGGTGCTTGGTTTGCATTAAAAGTAATTGCAAAAAAAAATTGGTGTCCAGTATCATGAAAAAATTGTTTATTGCCTTGAAGAACTTAATGATTTGAAATGAATGGGGGTATGAGTTTGTGTGTGCCTTTGTGTGTTACTTATACAGCTATTTGAATTTTGTACCTAATTGCAATATTTGATTGGATACAAGACAATTTGAAAACTTGATTTTGTTGGTTGCCTATTATATTTCTTATTAAAATGTATCTTCCAAGAGTAAGCATTATAAAGTGCCAATTTGATTTTCCTTCTTTTTCAAAGGATGGAGAAAGATTTGTCGTAACAATGATATTTGAAAAATAAAAGTCCACTGTGTTTACATCATGTGTTTGTTAATTTCTAAAATATTTTGATACCTCCAAATGCATATATCATTTCAATTTGTTTCTAAATATGCCAAAGACCCAATCATTTTGTAAACTTCAAAATGCAAATGTATGTATGTTAATAATAAATTACACATCTGTTGCTTGGTTCTTGTTTATAGATATGCTTACTAGTGCTACCATATTTAGCCTTAGAAATGCAAATCATAAAAAAATTAAATGGTGACTAACACATGAATATCTATGGCCACATACTCTTAAAACAAGTAGACATAAAAAGACACCCACACCCACACACACACCATCAGTTGCCTCTGCGATTTGGCACACGTGCACATAATCACACACACTTAAACATTTCCAACATCACAATGGTTTGAGCAAAGATCACATTACAAGAGCGTATGGATACGGTCAATTTCTCTGAAGGTAATGTGGTACATGGTCAGAGGCACCTCTCCACCCATTTAAGAACAAACCTCCCTGGCTGTGGATGCAGTTAACAGGAAGATTGTGATAAGTAAAACAAATGGCCATTCCCTGCTCATAATAGGGTTGATAATCTTTGGTACCTTCTCATACCCTAAGCTGAGCATTTACACAAGCCAACCAAGCGAAAGGTTTGTGTGTTACCTTTTAACTTGCCAGACTTGAGACATTGAATTACTTGCCATTTTATAAAGCCACCTAACAGTATCACAAAGAAATATTAATATAAAGATAAGGTTAGGAAATGCACAGTTAAAAGGAAGATACTACTTGAAGTAGAAAAAGAAAACAGAAAATAGTTACCCAAAGTTGCTTTTGATGGATGAATCACAGTAACTAAAAGACTCCTCTCCCAAATTATGAGACCAAAATAAAGAAACATATAGGATGGGATGTAGATAGGCAGAAAGACAAGATATAAGAGTAAGAAGGAAGAGTTTATTTCTTAAGGGTAGGAAAGAGACCAGAAAATGTTTGAAACTAAAAGGCATTGGTAAATATTTTGAATGCCAAAGAGTAAGGATGATATAAAACATGGAGTATTAAGAACTTTGTTGGATTTTTTTTTTTTTTTTTTCCTTTTTTTTCCCCTTAATCATGCAGGTAAAAAAAAGGTATATGTATAACTGAAAATATTTTAGGAGCTGTATATGTATCTCTTAACTAATGTATAACAATGGTTAGAAAAAAAATGTAATCAAAAGTTTTAAAAAGTTTAAAATATCATCTTCATTCTCATATGTACAGTACAAATATTTTCTATCGTTCACATTCTCTTTGGCCTTCCCCTTTCTGCATACCTTCTCCAACTCGCTCCTCCATCATCCATTTATTCACTCATTCCTATTCCTATATCGTCTCCTTCACCTCTCACTTCCTTGTCCTTGTTTCTAACAAAGGAAAGCCTTTTTTTTTTCTACGATCATGTTATTAATTTCCAAATAGACATTGTAGCTTAGTTGCCGCAGTCCGAGAACTAGTTAGCAAGCTTTGTAGGTGAAGTATCCTGTTGTTGAATGGAGGAGTATCTCGGTGATTTTTGCATGGCTTCTTCTTCGACTTGAATTGGGACTGTTTTGTTTTGTTTTCGTGTAGTTGCAAGGAGCTTTTTTACGAAGACGAGATTTTGTTTTTATTTTTTATTTTAGCCTATATTGTGATTCTAGTTGTGTAGGGGAAGGGTCAAAGGTGAAAGGAAGCTATGAGGCATAGTGTATTGTCTGCCAGCGTTGATTATTATAGTACATTTTCAGAAATTCGCAATATGTTATGATTACATTAA
>NW_020868734.1:334821-339821 GCF_003789085.1 Penaeus vannamei
TTTTCCAACAGATAGCTGAAGTTGAAAACTCAACCCCAAGTTCATCAGATAGATTCCCTGCAACCAGTAACACTGACATGGAGATGCCCCAAGCCTGGAGCATTGCGGGGCAGCAGATGCCAACAGGACAAGAAGAGCAGGAAACAGGGAATGTTCCAAATGAAAACAAGGAGTCCACAACACCACAGCCACTTACAGAAGCAAAGTAATAACTATTTAGGACAAGTATGAAAGGTTCTTAAGAATGTTTAGTTATGTAGAAATGAGTTGGTTCACTGGTTGAAGTACTGTTTACTGTCAACTCATTTGCAGTATCAAGTCAACTTTTCTTCTTATTAGACTTCTCAGTCACCTATTTCTGTAGGAAAGCTTAACATTAGTATCACATAGCAAAGTAGTGACTAAACAAAGCAGATAAGTACATGGGTTGAATATTCTGAATTCCTGTGAATGTGATAATAGAAATGCTGATGTTAGTGTCTTATATCCAGAAATCATTCTGCCATTATGTTTGCTTTATTGTAACAGGCAACCCTTTCTACCAGTGGGAATGAATACAACTGTCATTGTAGGTGAATACATGTGATAGACACTAGAGGAAATCAATTATATAGGTATTCTAGTAGATATTGTAGTTTATAAAAAAAAAAAGTCCAAGCTTTTTGCTAATTGTCTTCTACTACACAGCACCTCTTCAGTAGATTTATGAGATAAGAAAGATATTCCAAAATCTTATGTTAACATTCCTTCGACAATATTTTAGTTGTGTCTGTGTTGCTGTATATTTGTCCAGTAATCACATTAGTCAAGGCATACTACTCACAATTAAACTTTTGTAATGGCAAAAACCACTAACATGAAGCACTAAAGGTGCTGTCACATTCACACTTTTTTGTCAATTAATCATAAATTGTAAACCTTTTGAGGCACAGTCACATGGGTAAAAGAACTATTGAGTCAGTCACACAAAACAATGATTTTGCATACCTTCCTCTTCAGTTTCTTCTTTGTGTACCCACCATCTCTGATATCCCAGAGGTAACATTTCTCTTCATGAGGAATTCCTCAGAAAGGCTTGTCCAGACTGGAGAATTAGCACGATCTGTCATGATATCGAAACTGGAGAGGAATGGCATTGCACTGCTCTCACGGATGTAAACGAGATTGCAAACATTTAATTTTTTTATTAATTTTATTAATTTCTGTAAATGATAAATTTAATTTTTGCTAATCTGTTGTTTTATAGTGTTTATACTAAATTTATTCTCATATTTTTTATGCTTCAATTAATTTTATTTAACAAAAATGCAAACATTCCTAAATATAGCTCCTGATTTGACTATTCTTGGTTAAAAAAGTTGACAGAAAGGTTTTCAAATGGAAACCATTGTTATCCTCGGACTGGAAAAATGACGATTCGCTAAAAATTTACAAAATTACAGGAAATTGTTTAAAAAATTGACAGAAAAAGTGCTAGTGTGACAGCACCTTAACTTGTATTTGTTTGGACTAATATTTTTAATCCATCAGATTTAGTAGGATGGGTTGAAATTAATTGCAGATGTACATAAGGAAGAGGAAGTGTATCTCTTTCTGCTAAATGAGAGGCCTTTGCTTCAGATGCAGTTTTAGGTTACCCTCTACCGTTGCATTTTAATGACTGTCAGTTTATTGATGTGCTGACAAGAGGCACAAAAACGTATGATCTCTGTATAATTATAATTTATTTTTAGAAAAAAGTTCCCACAGCTGGACTTTATTGAGTATCTGGTTTAATCATGACTGTCATGATAAGTCGGGTTGAAAATTATGAAAATGAGTTTTCCTTTGCACAAAATGTAGTTTTAGCTTGTAGAGTTTTATGGTTGAATAACACGGTTAATGGTTTTAAGGGAATTAACATGATTATTTAACACAATTACTTTTGACCAGGACATAGGTTTGTGAAAACAGATGATACATTGAGTGGTGAGAAGAAGTCCTTTGGTAGAAGATCACAGTTTGTCTAAGACAAAGATTGACCATGCCAACACAAACATCTTGAAATATTGGATACATATAAACAAAAACATTATTTCTGTTGCATTAATAGGAATGTGGAAATGATACATTCATATCACTGACAACACACAATTGGATTGAGTCGTTTTGAATGATGAGGCTCATTCCAAATTATAGAGGCAAAGTGCAGAAGACTACTTTATGTCTCTTAATAAGTAATGTGGTACATTCACCGTACTACTGTCTATGTGAGACTCCTATGCTAATTGCTAATTGGGATTCTAATGGAATTGCAAGGTACTGACCAAAAAAATGAAGCCTTGGTTCTTGGTTTGGCTGCGGGTCTGTTAATATACAAGGTGATGCCATATGACAGGTGGACATGTATTTTTCATTTTCACATTTCTTATGGTCATGTGTACTTCAGCTTATTTATTTACTCTGTTATTAACATTACAGTCAGACATGTAAGTACACATACTGAAATAGATGACATGAAGAAGGAAAAAGAATTAAAATGGAATGGATTTTTTTATTTTTTTTATTTTAGATGTGTATGAATTGGTTAAAGGGCCATTTATAGGTTATGCCAAAGATAATTGTGTGCATCTGCTTTACATAGATTAACAAGTTATATTGAATTTAATGGCCGTATCCCAAGTGAACTTTACAGTTTGAAGGAAGTTGTATGAATCTCGTTAAAGAAAGGAAGGACAGATCTGTCAATTTCAATTAATTAAGTAGATTTATAGTGTACATAAGTTTTTATATTTATTTATTGTATTTCTTAGTTCTGATTATTATTATTTTTTTTTATACTAAAGTACTTTTTAAGGTTTTTGAGGCACCTTTCACACTTTAAACATGTGGACAAGCTGCTTAATTATAAGGATTATGAGTAATAAAAGTACTGATGAACATTCAGATTTCTTATGCGTTCGTACTGTAGTAATGTATGCAAGATATATTTGTAAGGTCAAAGAAATTATTTACAAAAAAAAAGAAAAAAAAATCCAAAAGAAACTCGTTGAGTCTGCACTAAGATATTCAAAAGTATGCTGAATCTATAAGGAATCGGTGATGAGTATATGCACCGTAATTATGTTTGTACAAAAATATTTATTTTGCACAGGACTTGATTATTAGGGAGTAAATGTATTAATAGGAGGTGCAATCAACTTGATTGGATATAAAGCATCCTATTAGTTGAATTCTCAAGGACCGAAACCTTATAATCTCATATGAAGTTCTTTTACCCACTCAATGAATATTCATGGAAAGACTATGTGCAGTTATTCACCGGGGACAGATTATTAGCTTTTTCATTTGTTTATATCCTCAAAACCTTTTTTCACATATGCAGCTTTCAAAGAGTGTGATTTAAATTTTGTTAGGAATTATTACAAGCATTTAGTCAAATGAGAGAAGAAGGGGATGTTTGTAATGAATACATGTGTACATCATTACTGATATATTAACTAGACTTTTGGAGTTGTGAACAATACTTTATATGTAAGGTAATTTATATTATGTGCAATGATTAGGTGATGGTATGAAAAACAATATACTGTATATTTGCAAAGTGATTTGGTGTGAGGCCTAACTTTTCTACATCAATGTGATGTGTGAAAGATGGTAATTTATATTCTTATTGCAAATTATAGTTAGGATGAAAAAATGGACTGGGCAAGGGCGATAAATGTGAGCTGTCAGAAATTACTAGTAGCTGGCTGGGTGCTTCAATAATCTTCCCCCCCTCCTTTGCCCAACAGTCGTAAATGTTTGAAGAAAGTCCAAGGCCATTAGATTATGAGTAAGATATGATTCTTCACTAAAGTAGCTTTCAGTCAAATATATTTTTTTTATTATTCATCTTTGACTCTTTCCTCTTTGTTTTCTTCTTTCTTTTTCTTTCTCTTCTTCTTCATCCTCCTCTTCCTCTTTTTCTTGTAGAACCTTGAGTACAATAATGCTCCAAAAGGAAATTCCCAAAAAAATAATGGTTAGTGAAGGTGCTGTTCCTCTTCTAGGGGACGGGAGGAGTTTCTTCTGGGCTGACGCCAGGGTTGCCATCAGGACTGCCAACTGTCATGCCATCAGCAGTATCGCCAGGACTGTCGGGAGGAGGACCTCACATTTGCCACTATTGTTCCCGACCATTCTACTTGCGGTCAGACCTAACACGGCACCTGAGAATCCATACAGGAGAGAAGCCCTTTAGATGTCCTTATTGTGAACACACAACAGCCAGGAAATCCAGCTTGAAAAAGCATTTATTAAGCAAGCACACCCAGATTGCCAATAGTTGAGTTTAGGATTTTTATATATATATATATATCTTGCTAATTTTTACTAGAGAATGAATTTTTTCATTTCAAAATTTGAGATCTGTTTTAAGCAAATTCTTATTTTTTTTAACATTTGTACTCATGATTAGCATTGCTACTAATACCAAAGAATTTTTAATATTACAATTTTTGTGTGATGGAACGTCATAAAAGTACTTAATTAAAGTCCAGAAATACAGTTAGCAACACTTCCTCTGCAGTTTTTGTATATTTTACTTTAGACGAGTTTTATTCTACAGAAACTCCAAGGTCATTCAGTTGTGTTATTGCAGATGAGCTTTATTGATGCTGTCATGCCAAATTAGTTTACAAATAAGTTTTAAAAATCTTTTGTTATTTGCAATAACTGCAAAAAATATACAAAGATCTTATCTGCATATTTTTCAAATTCCTTTGTACATTCTGAATACGAGAATGTATTTTGGTGTCATATTTTTTTCCCAATCTCAAAATACACTTGCAAAAGGATCACTTTGTTTGTGTGTATATAGTTTATATTTCAAAGGTAGGGTATTATTTGGCATTACCTTCCACTTCTTTATACATTTATGTGAAGTCTTTCATCATGGCAGATTTTACGAACATACGAACAGACTCTAGTGTAAACTGCTGTCATTATTATGATAAAGTTTTAAAGAGTTGTGGGGAAGA
>NW_020868734.1:344821-371532 GCF_003789085.1 Penaeus vannamei
ATGGGTTGTAGATCTCAGCTGGAAGTGTTTGTGGTATGTGTTGTTTTATCTCAGTCAAAACTTTAATTTTTATTTGATACAGTATTAGGAAGAGACTCATTACAAGAACATATCTTTCATTCCATTTGTGAGACTTTAATAGGTATATAGTTACAAGGACATGACTTTCATGTGATGTATATGTAAATACTGGAGCATAAGGAAAGGATAGGCATATGATATTTGCCATTACATATTCTGATACATAGATATTTCTGTAGAAGGAAGATAATAGAAAATAGTAAGTGATAGAAAAGAATTAGTGAAAATATTTATAGAGTCTGGATTTGTAATATATATCAAGCAAGTGTTAATGGCTTCCAGCCATAGAATCACTGTAACCAGTATCCGTAGCATTATAGTTATGCTATACTTACTGTTTGTTGTGTGTAGTATCCAGAAAAAAATGTCCAATGACATTGTATATGAGCTTCTCATATACATCTGTTTTTAGTCATATTTTTTGTTCTTTTATTCTGAAAAAATAAATCTATTATGCCTTGGAACTGAACTGAATGATTCACAGCAATTATTCTAGGGATTTTCATAACAAATCCTAGAACACTAGAGAAGGAAGAAAAAGCTCTGCATTCAGTTTTATTCTTTGAAGAAAGTACAAGTTGCAATACTAAGAATAAGTAATTTATAACAATGTGATAAAACCTCATGGGAATTTAAGTGTTGTTAGGAAGCTGTATTAGGTGTATATCAAAAGATTTTCTTTTATTATCTTAAAGATCATTATCAACTATTTGTAATTGGATTTACTTTTCCAAAAATTACTACTATTCATACTGCTAATTCTAATCTCCTTCAGCATCCTCGTCTTCCTCTTTTTCTTTATCCGATTTTTCTACCTTTTTTAAATTGTGCTATGCTTTTATACTTTCTCATTATTTTTAAAAATTCTTTTACTTGATTTGTTTAATGTGCTTCAATCCAATCTTTAGTTATTGTGCAAAAATAGAATTATACAAGGAAATGAAGTCAGTTATATCAGATCAAAGAGGTGACTAAAACATTATAGATAGAAAAAGATGTGTGTTCACTTTTATGATGTTAGTGCTATGCAGATGACCTTTTTGGTGTAAGTAATATTTGGTTTGGAAACTGTTATTTTATGCTGCAAGAAAAAAGGCCTGCCTTCTATGTATTAATTTCACATGAATTAACTTGCTTTCCAAGTTTTAGGGAATGGGCGAGGATGAGGATTAATACACTGGCAGAGGACTCCTTGCCATATCTCCTCACGAGTTATTGAGTATCTTAAAGAAAAACAAAAAAGAAAGAATAGGGAGTGTAATACATAAATTCCCCTTTTGTTTCAAGAAGTTTGACCTCCCTGGGTCATTTTCTTCAGAAACCTGTACTGGAGAAAAAATCTTTTTGCTGTCACTTTGTCTTTTCTAGAACAGCAAGAAATATTAGTCTTCTGAAGTTCATAGAATGCCCTTCTTGAATTCAGCTATAATTTTATTCAGAATGAAATCATATATACTCCTATGAAAATCAAGGATAACAATTTTGGTTATTTTGTTTATGACGTCACACAGGGTACAGTATATGCAGTGCTTGTGGTACACAGATCAGTTCATCTATTATGCAGTAACTTACTTAAATCAACTTACTTAAATTTTAAAGTCCTGAATTTCTAGTAGAAGGGAAACACAATAATCTATTTGTTTTATATATCCTTATTTAGATAATTTATTACTGTTCTAAACAAGCCAAGCATTTTCAAAATTAGAAATACATGTAGCAGTAAACAGTCATAGCATTGCTTCTAGTGCATTTAATGTTGAGAATGAAAGATTTTACATCCTGAAACTTTTAGATGCACACAAAGTTTAATGAACAGATTGACTGCACTTTGTTGTATAAAGTATTTTGTATTTTTACAGTTCAAGACTGATTTTGAAAAGGAATAAAAACACAGGGGACATTGTAAAGAAGTGTAATGCTTTCTTTCAGTATTATACAGATTCACCATAGAACATTTTCTTGTTCTGGAACTTGTAATAATACATATCATATTAGAAAGGATAATAAAAATAGAATTCAAGTAATACAAGTTTTATTTATAAAAACAACATAACATATTTGTTCAATGACAGCAAAAAAAAAATCCTGTTTTAAAACAACTTATTTTTGTATAATTTGTTGCAGCTCAAAAAAATCTGAAATGACATTACACAGAAGAGCTTGAATAGTAATTGAATAAAAAAAAAATAGTTGGCCCTGAATGAATCACAGTAATGTGTTTCAGTTGCTTTATATATATTTAAAAAAATAATAATAATGATAATAATTAACAACATGAATTAGCCATTGCAAGGTTCTCCCTAATGAATAAATCAGATTGTTAATTTAGGTCTTTAAAAATGAATGACATTTTCCTTTGATATGACGATTCACAGGAAACAGTTTTTTAGAAATTTTACTCATATGATATTTTACACTTTTTAAGAATCTTAGTAATTTGCAGTAACATATAAACGCTGCGTTCTTTTAAGTGATCAGTAATATTTATATACCCTTAATTTTTATTTATTGATAATTATTCGGTAAAAAAGACATGGGTAAATTTTCATTATCCATCATAACTAGTTGCTATGTACATATACAGACAGGCCACTGATTTCAGCGTAAATTTGAGTCTGTAGTGCTGCAGTGGATTCTCCGATCTTTCTTCAATATGTTTTCCCCCTGAAATGGTGTGGATATTAGATATAAAGATTTTGCCATTATAGATTAAAGTATTAGAGAAAAGAAATGAGCATCATTTTAATTCTATCTTGCTTAGCTTTTGTAAAGTTTTCAAGAACAACAGTTAAATAGATGTGGAAATATAGACAGACAAGACTTGTTTGTTTGTTTAAACTTGAGTTACACATTTTATAAGGTGACTTTTTGAGTTAATGCACAGAACCACAATTCAAACAGTAAGTAATACTATACACAGATGTTTCATTAATTCCACTCATATAAGGAAGTGTGATCACGAACTTATATATATATATATATATATATATATATATATATATATATATATATATATATATATATATATATATGTAAATGTATATATAATGACTAATAAGATAGCTGTGACATAGGAGAGAAAATGCATTATACAGTATGATACATTTATGCCATTTTTTATTCAGAAGCTTGTGGATCAAATTGAAATATGAATTTCCAGGCAATCATTTTACCTCCAACCATTGAAACAAGATGTCTTTAAGCATTTTGTGGATTCTATTTGATTTTACCCAATGTATTTTTTAATGGAGATCTTATGGCCAAGAAATCTTCAGTGAAGAAGTAGATGGAAATATCTATACCATGAGCCAGATCCTGAAGGCTGCTGGTAAAATGTTTATAAAATTCAAACAAGAAATTAGTACAACACTTTTATAAGTAATTAGCCTATGTAAGATAAATAGATTTCCTTCAAAAATACAGTTAAACACATGTTACAAAAATACCTAGGAATAAATTACTATTAATGATAATTTTTCTTCTGTTAAAGGAAGTGAGAAACTATAAGCATTTTTAGAATGGTTTTTAAATTTTACCATGTGGTTTCATTGCTGGATTGTGGCTCTATAGGATAGTATTACATCCTAAAGAAATGTAAAAAAAAAGAAGAAAAGGAAACATATGGGTATAGTGATAACAACAATCGCAAATTAATTATTTGCATTGCACAATTTTTTGGAAACGTTTCTCTAAATTTCTGAAAGCCCTCCAGCAGGTGGTGGCGTCTGGGAGTGGGCTTTAAATCTAGTCCATCCTTTAGTGTGACTCCTAATGGGCTCTGGGACTCCATTTGGTTCATATCAAATTTGATACGGTGACCCTTAAGTCGGGTGGAAATGTACCGATGGAAGATACTAATGATTTTGCCTTGATTTAGATGGACTAACTTTAGTTTTGTCCTTGCTACTAATTCGTTTTTTGTGTTTTGCCATGTGATTTTGAGTAGAGTGAAGTTTGGTTGTGTTGGTGCTAAGGGGCGGTGTCCGTCATTGTTCATCTTCAAAGGCTGGTTAACGGTGTGGTCTCTCTTCCCTAGGGTGCCCTTGACCAGGTCATGGCCTCCACGGGGATGTTGAGCGGGGACTCGGGCGGGCGCCAGTGCCCCTTCTGCCCTCGCACCTTCGCCTTCCCCAGTTACCTGCAGCGGCACCTCACGTTGCACACCGGGGAGAAACCCTTTAGCTGCCACCGCTGCAACAGTCGCTTCACGCGCCGCAACCACCTCAAGGAGCACCTCATGAGGAAGCACGGCCAGCACCCGGTGGCCCCCACCCACCTGCCCTCCTCCGCCGCCATGGCCAGCGCCGCCCACCCGCCCAGTGGCCCCTCGACCTTCCGCCCGCCCATCTCCTCGACGTCGGCGGCCTCCTCGTCCCACGTGACGGACGTCCTACACTTGGACTGAGCGCCAGCGCCCTGAGCCACGGGAGTTTTGATCTTACATTTATGCCTTTGGTTCGTCATGTGTTTGCTTTTAAACGGCATCGTCAGTCGTGGTGGAAAGGGCTTCAGCAAGAGAGTTCCGTGAAATCTCATCAGTTGAGCAGGGCCCTCCCGAAAGCGGCGTAGAAGGGGAGGTGTAACGTTTTAAATTTGCCGACAAAAGGGCGTGGTTATTGTGGGTGGCCAATAGAAATTTTGTTAAAACAATAAGGGTAAATTACCGCAGTTTTTAGTTATTTGTAACTTTACGCGTAATTGGAGATAATTCGAATTTCCAAGAATTTGCCGACAAATACAGGATTTAATTTCATTTGCCGACATACACCCACCACACCCCCTTTCGCGACGGCCCTGAGGCAGCTGAGTTGTTGAAAGGGGCCGGCCAGGTCATCCTGCTCTGAACTGAGACTCAATTGCCTTGTGTAATAGGACTACATGCATGGTACTAACGCAGTACCTGCTGAAGAAATTTTATCGAATATGATTTTATAGTCATGTCAAAAGTTTATTTTTGTTTACATATTTTGAAAGTTTATTTCTTTTGAATTTTATAATAGTTGATAAATAATAAAAGTAATGTGATAAAGTCAGTATCATTAACCTGCCATATTATATTTTCTGTATGATAGTTTTATTATAAATATGTATTGAGTATGTGTGTGTGTGTGTGTGTGTGTGTGTGTGTGTGTGTGTGTGTGTGTGTGTGTGTGTGTGTGTGTGTGTGTGTGTGTGTGTGTGTGTGTGTAGAGAGAGAGAGAGAGAGAGAGAGTGAAAATCACTTTTTTGCAGCATACTTTAGGATACACCTATTCCCCTTATCCAAAATTGCCTCATTCGTTGATTAACACAATGCGTTTATGTAATTTACGAATTTCTTCATCTACACTATATATGTTACACCAAAGTGGTATAAACAACAGGGCTTTTGATTTATTCTTTTTGGCTGTGGAAAAAGTTAAATCACATATGTAGTTATTATTATTATTATTATTATTATTATTATTATTATTATGATTGTTATTATTATTATTTTAAATGATGACACATTTTTGGGAGTTAAACCGAAAAAATATAGATGTAGGAAGAATGACAACACTTCCCCATATTTTGTAAATGGTTCTTAACCTCGTGATTTTTATTTTCTATTATTTTTAGTATTTTCGTGGAAGGGGGGGGGTTGCAATAAGTAGTAGTGGAAATATCAACTTTTAACATTATATTTGTTATTCTCTAACATTGGGATTTTAGCCAACGCAGTCAGAGGATTTTCTGTCCTTTCTGAATATGTCCGTATCCCTCGAAATCCAGGGGGAGGAGGAGAGGGAGGAGGAGGGGGGGGGTTTAGCGTTACACGTCCTTCTGGCAACTTTTTCTCAGGCTTGTGCTCTTTGTGAATCTCTTCTTTCAGATTATGAGTGAGTTGTGCGCGTGAAAAGTTGGACTGGTTCTTGGAGTAGATTAAGAAGGTTAGATTGTCGTCTCAAAATAGCGATGTTGAAACGCAAACTTCCCTTTTTAGCGGTTAACACGTCGAACCGTTATAACTGAATAATACTGTGCTCTTTGTGATCTACAGTTCTTTAATATGGCTTTAATATAGAGGAGATCAACGATTTTTTTTTTTTTTTTTTTTTTTTTTTTTTTTTTTTGTAAGTACTGCGCGTGAAAGTTGGTTGTCGACTTTTTCTCGTTTTTTATCATATACTTTCTTCTCCTGTCTCATTTAATCACACTTCATAAAACAACAGTTGCCGAAAAAAGTATAATAAGGAAAACAATATTAAAAATATGGTCTAAAAATACAGAAGGTTTTAGAGGCAAATTAGGGGGTGGGAGCTAACCTGGAAAAGGGAAATCTATTCAAAATACTAAAATCTCCAGAATAGATAAATAAAAGATAAATAGATGAATAGATAAAAACTACAATTACTGAACTTGCGCCGTAGGAATAATTTATTTCGATTAATCTTCCGTTTAACGCATTTAATTTCCGTATCCTCGAAATCCAGGGGGAGGGAGGGACGGGGGGGGGTAGCGGTTAACACGTCGAACCGTTATCTTCTTGGCAACTTTTTTCTCAGAATAATACTTGTGCTCTTTGTGATTACTCTTGTTCTTTCACAGTTCTTTAATTATGGCTGATGAGGCAGTTATGCCCTTATAAAGAGGAGATAACGATTTTTTTTTTTTTTTTTTTTTTTTTTTTTTTTAGTAAGTACTGCGGCGTGGAAGTTGGGTTGTCGACTTTCTCGTTTTTTATCATATACTTTCTTTCCTTCCTTTCTCATTTAATCACACTTCATAAAACAACAGTTGCCGAAAAAAGTATAATAAGGAAAACAATATTAAAAATATGGTCTAAAAATACAGAAGGTTTTAGAGGCAAATTAGGGGGTGGGGCTAACCTGGAAAAGGGAAATCTATCAACATACTAAAAGTCTCCAGCAATAGATAAAATAAAAGATAAATAGATGACTAGATAAAAACTACAATTACTGAACTTGCTCCGTAGGAATAATTTATTTCGATTTATCTCCGTTTAACGCATTTAATCACCTCGTTTCGCATTTTTTTTCTCTCCAGTAAAAAAAAAAAAAAAATGGCTATACGGTTAGTGTGATTATTAACCTGATATAGTTTGTTATACGGGGAATCGGAGATCCTATTTGAATATTATTTATTATTGTTATTATTAATAATGATAATGATTCATTCTCCCGATTATTATTTTTTTCTTATTATTACCATTATCACTGTTATTTATTTAATTATTTCTTAACATTCCACTCCCGTCTGACCACGAACCCAAAACACGAGACGAATGAAAGGAGAGAAGAAGAAAAAGAAGAACGTTGTGTTATTGATTTCTTCCTCCTTCTTTCCCCCTCTACTCTCTCCTTCTTCTTTCTCTTCCTCCTCATCCTTTTCTTCTCTTCCTCTTCCTCCTCTCTCCTCCTTCCTTCTCCTTCTCCACCTCTTCTTCTTCTTCTTCTCCTCCTCTCCTCTTCTTCTCCTCCTTCTCTTCTGCTTCTTCTCTCGCCTCTTCTTCTTCTTATTCTCCTCCTCTCCTCCTCCCTCCTCTCCTTCTCCTTCTCCTCCTCCTCCTCCTCCTTCCTCCTCCTCTTCTCCTTCCTTCCTCCTCTCCTCCTCCTCCTCCTCCTCCTCCCCCCTCCTCTCCTTCTCCTCGGTCGTGCTTGACATCAGTCTCGTTGACAGGTTGCTTTTGTCTATTTTTTCTCTCTGTCTTTCTTTTTCCTCGTCTCTCTCTCTCTCTTCGCTATCTTTCTCTCTCTTTCTCTCTCTCTTCTCTCTCTCTCTCTTTCTCTCTCTCTCTTCTCTCTTCTCTCTTCTCTCTTCTCTCTTCTCTCTTCTCTCTTCTCTCTTCTCTCTCTCTCTCTCTCTCTCTCTCTCTCTCTCTCTCTCTCTCTCTCTCTCTCTCTCTCTCTTCTCTCTCTCTAGCCCTCTCTCTCATTCTTCCTTTCTTTCTGGTTCTCTCCATCTCTTTCTCCCACTCTCTTTTTTCAGTCTCTTTCTTTATTTTTTCTTTCCTCTCTCTTCTCTCCCTCCCTTCCTTTCCCCACTCTCTCGCTTTCTTGTCGCCTTCACCATGAAATATATCAAACCCGAAAGTCCATTTACATTTCTCCATCTATGTAATATCGCCAGAAAACGGAAGGAAAGTGCCATTTTTTCGCAAAGCTTCCCCGCAAAGACTTCACTAACACTTACTAACAAACAGGCATCGTCAGTGAGGCCCCTTGATCACGCCCCGACAAACCGACACCCGCCCTCTGTTCAGTGCACCCTTTGCTATGGTATCCCGGCCACTTTCACTCTTTTTCCAGTCAACTCATTAGCTCCCTTTCACTTCTATATTCCAGTTTCCCTTCCAGCTCACTCTTATTCCAGTTCGCAACCTTATTCCAGCTCCTTTCACCTTATTCCATTCCATTCCAATTCCACTTCCTTTCACTCTTATTCCAATTCCAGCTCCCTTTCACTCTTATATTCCAGTTTTCCAATTCCAGCTACCCTTTCAGTATCCAATTTCTAGCTCCTTTCACTCTTATTCCCAGCCAGCCAGCTCCCTTTCACTCCTTATTCCAGTTCCATTCCAATTCCAACTCTTATTCCAGTTCCATTCCAATTTCCAGCTCCCTTTCACTCTTATTCCAGTTCCAGCTCCCTCACTCTTATTCAATTCCCCAGCTCCCTTTCACTCTTATTCCAATTCCAGCTCCTTTCACTCTTCCCCAATTCCAGCCCCTTTCACTCTTATTCCTTCCCCAAGCCAGCTCCCTTTCACTCTTATTCCAGCATCCAATTCCAGCTCCCTTTCACTCTTATTCCAGTTCCAGCTCCCTTTCACTCTTATTCCAGTTCCAGCTCCCTTTCCACTCTCCAAATTCCAGCTCCCTTTCACTCTTATTCCAGTTTCTTCCCCAGCTCCCTTAACCTCTTATTCCAGTTCCAGCTCCCTTTCACTTCTTATTCCAGTTCTCCCTTTCACTCTTATTCCATTTCCATTCCAATTCCAGCTCCCTTTCACTCTTATTCCAGTTTCCCTTTCACTCCTTCCATTCCAATTCCAGCTCCCTTTCACTCTTATTCCAGTTCCAGCTCCACTCTTATTCCATTCCCTTCCACTCTTATTCCATTCCATTCCAATTCCAGCTCCCTTTCACTCTTATTCCAGTTCCAGCTCCCTTTCACTCTTATTCCAGTTCCATTCCACCCTCCCTTTCACTCTTATTCCAGTTCCAGCTCCCTTTCACTCTTATTCCATTCATTCCAATTCCAGCTCCCTTTCAGTTTCCAATTCCAGCTCCCTTTCACTCTTATTCCAATTCCAATTCCAGCTCCCTTTCATCTTATTCCAGTTCCAGCCCCTTTCACTCTTATTCCAGCCAGCTCCTTTCACTCTTATTCCAGCTTCCCCTTCCAGCTCCCTTTCACTCTTATTCCAATCCAGCTTCCCTTTCACTCTCCATTCCTTCCAGCTCCCTTTCACTCTTATTCCAGTTCCAGCTCCCTTCACTCTTATTCCAAGCTCCCTTTCACTCTATTCCAGTTCCATCCAATTCCAGCTCCCTTTCACTCTTATTCGATTCCAATTCCAGCTCCCTTTCACTCCTTATTCCAATTCCAGCTCCCTTTCACTCTTGTTCCAATTCCAGCTCCCTTTCACTCTAATTCCAATTCCAGCTCCCTTTCACTCTTATTCCAATTCCAATTCCAGCTCCCTTTCACTCTTATTCCAATTCCAATTCCAGCTCCCTTTCACTCTTATTCCCAAATTCAGCTCCCTTTCACTCTTATTCCAGTTCCAGCTCCCTTTCACTCTTATTCGATTCCATTCCCTCCCTTTCAGCCCCTTTCACTCTTATTCCAATTCCAATTCCAGCTCTTTCACTCTTATTCCAAGCTCCCTTTCACTCTTGCAGCTCCCTTTCACTCTTATTCCCAGCTCCCTTTCACTCTTATTCCAATTCCCAGCTCCCTTCACTCGGCTCCCTTTCACTCTTATTCCATTCCAGCTCCCTTTCAAAGCTCCCTTTCACTCTTATTCCAATTCCAGCTCCCTTTCACTCTTATCCAATTCCAAGCTCCCTGCTCCCTTTCATTCTTACTCCAGCCATTCAACCCCCCCCCCCTACCACCGTCAAGCACTAAGACTTTAGCCTTCACGCCCACCAAAATAAATCAGGCCCCAAGCCTTCACGCCCACAGCTACTAACACAACACCATGCACTCTCCTTACGGTATTCTTCCTCTGTAGGTGCTGTCTGGCGGCGGCGGCGGCGGCGGCCGGGACTTCCCCTGCGGCGGCGTGGGGTCGCGAGGCCTCGTGGGGGACATCCTTAAGACGGCGGCCGCGTGCAAGGTGTTCCAGTGCCCGATGTGTCCCTACAAGGCCTCCAGGAAGGACCTGCTGGAGGGGCACGTCCGGACGCACACGGGGGACAAGCCCTTCTCGTGCCCCCACTGCTCCTACCAGTCCGCCGACCGCAGCAACCTCAGGAGGCACCGTCTCAAGTGCCACGAGGGCCCCGCGCGCACCCAGGAGCGGCACTCGGCGTGGCCACAGTGGCACCTTGGCCAGTGACGGTCGCCCCGCCGCTGCCCGACTCGAAGCCCTCCCTCTGGCCAGGCGGTTGGAGGCCGACCTGCTCCGGGAGTCTACGTCTCTGCTCGTCTCCGCTAGTCACGAGGGAACGAAACAGAGGGAAAAAATATATACACATAAAGAAATAAAACACGCAACACATACACACACAAACACCCCAGTGTCCTCGAGAGAGAGACGGACCTAAAACCTACTCGACGGTTAAACATATGCAAATGCGCTATATGTACTTAATAAATTTCTTCACGATGTCAGTAGGAGTGTCACTAGCCCCTTGGGAGAGACAACACCTCGCCACGCACGGGTTCTCAAGGTCACTTGCGTCGAGGAACCAAAACATCACGATTACGGACCGGAGAGCAAACACATCAGCAGATTTGTTGAATGATAAATGGGCGTCGAAGGAAAGCAATGGAAGGGAGAAAAAACGAAAAAGGGGGAGAGATATTATATGCAATGGAAGGGAGAAAAAACGATAAAAAGGGAGAGATATTATATGCAATGGAAGGGAGAAAAAACGATAAAAAGGGAGAGATATTATATTTGAAGTGAAAGCAATCTGGGCCGAGGATATGCCGTCTCTATGGAGAATGTTTTAGGTTGGTTTTATTGTTGTGGTTTATCAGATGTCAGATGTTTATAGATGTTAATGAAGTGTTGAATGTTCTTTGGCAACGTTGGTTTTTACCGGTATCAGCCACGTGTGTACTTACTATTACACACTCACATGCTTGTATAATAAGTTCTCTCTCTTGATCCTTCTTTCTCTCTCTCTTGTCTTCTCTCTCTTCTTCTTCTTTCTCTCTTCTCTTCTCTTCTCTTCTCTTCTCTTCTCTTTCTTTCTTTCTTTTTTTCTTTCTCTTCTCTCTCTTCTCTCTCTCCTCTCTCTCTCTCTCTCTCTCTCTCTCTCTCTCTCTCTCTCTCTCTCTCTCTCTCTCTCTCTCTCTCTCTCTCTCTCTCTCTCTCTCTCTCATATACGCACATGCACACACACAAATAGATAGAGAGATGAAGAGGTTGACACACATACATACATACATATGAATATATACATAAGCAAATCTGCATATGTATGTATGTATATATATATATATATATATATATATATATATATATATATATATATATGTGTATGTGTGTGTGTGTTGTGTGTGTGTTGTGTGTGTGTGTGTGTGTGTGTGTGTGTGTATACACACACATTATTTACTTCATGAAAGATGGATAGATCATATGTACGTATAGGTATATGAATATTTCATATATTTACAGTTCAACCGTATCCCATTTTAAACGACAATACAACCGTGTTATTCCCTCAGCACAGGTCAGGAGGTCAGGTCGCCTTGTGCGCGGGGTTGACAGGGATCCCGTGGCGCGCGGGGTTAAATATTTTGGTTAACTTTTGCTCCCGGACTCCGCTCATTACCATATCAACTGTCAATGCATGTGTTTTTTTTTTCCTTAAATCTATTGTAAGTAAAACTCGTTGATGCTTATTAGAAAGCAGATTAAATTATGTAGGAATTGTTCTAGGTGTTAGTTGTTGTTTTTTTCAAACGTTGAATATTGTAAGTAAAACTCGTTAACTTTATCACAAAGCAGATTATATTTTGTAGAAATTATTTTAATGTGTAGAGTATTTTTTTTTTCAAATGTTGATCACATTTTTTTGTCATTACTTTGCTCTGTAATATATATATATATATATATAATATATAATATATATATATATATTATATATATTTTTTATATATGACTTCATAACCGATCCGTTTGTACTTTGTTAATTCAGTTAAGTTCATTTATTTACAATTTCGTTTACCTTTGTCACCAGTCAACATCTTGGTATTCGCAACTCTTTCAAAATAATTCCATTCTTGTATAGGCAATCACATTTTGATATTCTACACTGCCTTCAAATTCTCCACATTCTTATTTCACTAAAGCTGTCACTTTTTATGAGGTAAATGATGTGTAAATCTCTCTCTCTTCTCCTCTCCTCGCTCTCTCGCCCTTCCCTCTCCTCTCCTCTCCTCTCTCTCTCTCTCCTCCTCTCTTCCCCTTCCTCTCTTCCTCCTTCCTCCTCCTCCACTCCTTCTCTCCCTTCCCCTCTCTGTCCTTCTCCCTACTTTCCCTCTCCCTCCCTCCTCTCTCTACCTCCCCCTCCCTCTCCCTCTCCTACCTTTCCCTTTTCCTCTCCCTCCCCCCTTTCTCCCTCCCCCCCCTTTCCCTCCCTCCCTCTTCCTCTCCTTCTCCCTACCTTTCTCTTCCCTCTCCCTCCCCTCCCTCTCTCCCTTTCCCTCCCTCCCTCCCCCTCCTCTTCCTCTCCCTCTCTCGATTTCCAAAATTTCCCCTTCCCATTTATTCCCTGTTATTTCCCCCCCCACCCCACCCCACCCCCCTCCCCTTCCAAGCAACATCTCCGTTATCGCTGTTGCTATCTCTCGCCGATGGAAAGAGAGACAGCTCAGCAAAGATGGCCGCCGCGTCGACCGTTATGGCGCGCGCACGTGGTATCGGCCGCTGTCTTGTTGTGAAAATCGAACACGAGGCACAAAACACACTTGGATTTAACCGTTGGGTGAAGTCTTGCTGGGTCCTTCTTTGTGTTTTTTGTTAGTTTTCCTTTCTATATTTACTTTTTTTGTTTTTTTGCTTTTGTCTTCTATATTTCTTTTTTGTTGTTTTTTCATTTGTTTTTTGTTTTGGGTGGTTTTGGGTGAATGTGGATGGCGTGGAATAAAAGGTCAAGTGATTTTAACATACGACTGCCAAACGCGTACTTATTTTTTTCTTTAATTTGTTATTTGTCCCGTTTTATTTCATGTAAATTCAGTCTAAATATATAGTAGCCAGGGAATGACATTTAGGGTGATTAAGCACTCGGATGAAGCTGTTGGGTCGTTATATTTAGTGAGTCAAAAGTACTCGTTTATAACATCTACGTGTATTGAAGTGATGGTTATGCGTTCTTAAAACATCTAGCATCAATCAATTTATCGCAAGGTTAGATTGTTCAATAGTAAGGACTACATCTTCAAATTTAACCCATTAATTCTGAAGAAACTGACCATAATGGTTTAAAAGATACAGAGTGATTTAAAATAGTATATCACATGAACACACTTAAGCATATGGAACATACACACGTAAACAGGTATACCGCATGCACACACACGGAACCACACGAAACATACATACGTGCGTTGAAACATATACCGCACGTATACACACACATAAACCATACGAAACATACACACATGCGTTGAAACCTAAGTATATCGCACGTATACACACACATAAACCACACGAAACATACACACGCGCGTTAAAACCTAAGTAACCGCACGTATACTGACACATAAACCACACGAAACATACAACACATGCAAACCACCGCACTTACACACACATAAAACCATACGAAACATACACACGTGCGTATATAACCAACAGAAAAGAGAGAGAGAGAAAATACCCAAGTATATCGCACGTATACACACATATAAACCCACACGAAACCATACACCGCACGTATACACACACATAAACCACACGAAACATACACACGTGCGTATATAACCAACAGAAAAGAGAGAGAGAGAAAATACCTAAGTATATCGCACGTATACACACATAAACCACACGAAACACACACGCGCGTTGAAACATACACCGCACGTACCACACACATAACCACACGAAAATACACACGTCCGTATATAACCTACAGAAAAGAGAGAGAGAGAGAGAGAGAGAGAGAGAAAACAACAACATCGGAATGCACATTTCTCCGTCCATTTCGATGCGGCAGTATGTCAGTCGTACTGGACCCTCGACTTCGATTCAGGCGACGACTTCACTGCTCACGAGGGGAAAAGAGGGAAGATGTTGACCTTAGAGATTAGTAGAAATGTTATCCTGGGGCCACACTGCCCAAGGGGAGGGGGAGGCAGGAGTGGGGTGGAGAAAGAGGAGAGGAGAGATGTTGAAAAGGTTCACGACCTGCGCCTTGGCTCGAGTGTTTGTGCTTTGCCAATAGCACATGTAGTGTCGGAGAGAGGATGAGGCGCCGTTTCAAAGGGAAAGCAGAAAAAATATAAAATATATATATAATATATATATATATATATATATATATATATATATATATATATATATATATATTGTATTTATATAATATTTACATATATATATATATACATACATACCATATGTATATATATATACATATATACATATAAATTTATGTAAATATCACACACATATATATATAATTATATTATATAATATTATGAATATATACACTATATATAAGTATATTTATAAACATATATGATATAAATATATCTATATATAATACATAAACAAATATATGAATTATATTATGTATATACATATGTCTATGTATATGTGTATGTATATATATATATATATATATATATATATATATATATATATATATATATGATTTAATGTTATATATATATATATATATATATATATATATATATATATATATATATAAACACACACACACACATATAGAGAGAGAGTAAGGGCGGAAGGGTGAGAGACAATATAATATGTGTATGTGTGTATGTATGTAAGTATATACATATACATATGTACGTATCATAAATATAGATGTATGAGTATAAGTGTACCAACATGCATATACTTCAGAGAAAATCAAACACTCCATACACGAGTAATACCCAAAGTGGTTCTTGAGAACGAGTGCAAGTGGGGGAGGAAGGCGAGGGACAGAGCAATGCTCTTAGTGCATTACACGCATGCACACATGCACGTACGAATGCGCGCTTGCTTGCGTATATGTATATATATAGAAGCGACTTCGTCTTAAAACTAAATCAAAATGCCCACATGTAAAATATTAGCAGCAAGGGCGACACCATACATTTGTAATTCCATTTCACCGCATGGCTGTTCCTAACGTTTTCTTTTCCTTCCTTCCAGATGAACGAGGGATCTGACAACGCGGACGAGGGCGGCGCGGCGGCGGGGAGGCGGGGGAGCATGGGGGGCCGCGCAGGCAGTACACGTGTCCGCTGTGTCCGAAGGCGTTCCTCTTCCCCTCGCACCTGGAACGCCACGTCCGAACGCACACAGGGGAGAGGACCTTCGCCTGCCCCTACTGCACCCACCGGGCCGCCAGGAAGGACCACCTGGATGTCCACCTGCGCACGCACTCGGGGGAGAAGCCCTTCGCCTGCCCGCACTGCCCCTTCAGGACCGCCTTCAGGAGTAGTCTCGACGGCCACATCCGGACTCACAACACCTAGGGCGGGGGGGAGGGGGCCACACTGCCTGCTGGTGCGGGAAGTCACACAACAGTATTGCAAGTTATTGCCACCCAATATCACCCTTCACTTAAACATTGCCATTTGCCACGATAGTTAACAAAACACACGCCTGTAAAACTGAAAAAAAAACAATAAAAACACCACCATTTGCCACCATTAATTGCAGTATCAAATATATAGCATATTCAGAATACTCAGCACAAATTTATTCAAATAAGGTGCAGTCTACACAAATCCACAGTATCTTAGAGACAACTTTAAGGTGATTTATATCCCTCTCCACAGGCCCATTAACCCTATGCATAGCAAACCCACCAATACCATAGTATAAACCAGACTTCACTTTAACAAGGCAACACGAGACAAGACAAACCATCCGTTACCCATTTTTTGAATGGTTAGCCATTCAGTGTGATATCCGAGTATCCAAAACAGTTTTCCGAAGAACAATGCAGATAAAAGCTACATATGCATTGAGACAACCATGTCAACCCATTAGTATTAAGATACACACACAAGACAAATGATAGCATAAACATTCCATTCCATACTGCGATATAAGTGATAGTTATATAAGAATAAGTATATGTTATATTGAATGATCATCGAGGGAAAAAAATGGGCGTAGTCAATAGCCTAGATATTTTCATAACATCTGAATTATAAAAAAAAAGTAGAAATCGTGTTTAGAGTAGCTTTATATGGTCTGTACAAGGTGCTATGAATGGAACAACAACAGAAAATCAACAGAAACCGAGTCCTATCAAACCAACGCCTTCAATAAATCACCCACAAATGATTATCGAAATTCATTTATTTACTATATCTAAAAAAAAAGAGTTATGAAAAATTATATCTAGAAAAAAACAGAGTTATGAAGTAGGTTTAGCCAAGACAGCTTCAGTGAAACCAGTTCCCATTTTCTCTAGTGAAGATGGCTCGTCCTCTGTTGATTTTACGAAGGCCAGCTCGTTCAGTGATATTTTAGTGATAACCGACCGTTTTATTAATATTATGCGAGGCCCGACCCAATGAATATTCATTATACGGACATATATATACATAGAAATAAATACGTACCTATCAGTTTAGATCAGTGCCCAGTTTAGATATGCATACCTACCCGATAGATAGATAGATAAATTTATACCTGTCATATAGGTCGACAGATATGCATTTATTTATGTGTATATGCATGTCCATATAGGGGATTGTTCATTGGGTCGGGCTTCACGCAATTTTAACAAAGTGGCCGAAAATGTCTTCTGTGACTCTCCCACCGACCCCGCCATTCGAAAGAGAGAGAGAAAAGAATATTCTTTTATTTGCCATATATATTGTCTGTATAAACTGATAGGCTCAACATTTTTTTTTTTTTTTTTTTTTTTTTTTTGGTCAAACAGTAAAACAATTACTGTTCCCGCGTTCGTATTCGTGACACAATTTTTATTTTTGAGGAATTGATTTTAAAAATACGATATTTTCAATTGTCTTGGACATGTTTCAGCTGTATCAACAATCTTATTTCATTGAGAGGTAATTCTAAGTGATAAGATTTCATGCATTAAACAAAAATAGCATAAACACAAGTAAATAAATCATTAAAAAAAATAAAGATGTTATTGTTAGCTGACGATACTGATACAAATACAGTAAGACCAAATTGAATTATAAATTAGATTAAGATTAACGTAAAGTCTTCAATGAAAGGTATATTATGATAGTCAAATATTCAGTGAGAAAAATGAAATTAAAGTTAATATTTACACGATAAATTTGGCACAAGAGGGAAGGGAACCAACATGGAGTTCTCTCTTTAATTTCGAGTTGACAAGAGGAACAGAATCCACAATTATGAAACATTCCACAGAAGAAGCATTCCGATACTGTTCTCAACTCCAAAGGTGTTTGTGAATACATTTGAGTTCCTAAACGGACTCTGGTTGCATAATGGCGCTACAGATTTTAAAAACAAGAATGTAGGCTTTTTCTCTCTCTCTCGCTCTCTTCTCTGTCTTTCTGTTTCTCTCTCTTCCTCTTTTATCTAACGTTTTCACTTGCTTACTTTCTTACAATACCATATGACCGTTGAAACCTAAGGCATTTTGTTCTTATAAAGAACTTCTTTAAACCCTTTTCACCACAATACTTTACCATAGGACTATATGACCTTTGATGTCTAAAACAATTTTAAATTTTGATTGTGTATTAATGTCTAAAATTCTTCTAATTCGGATTTACCATTAAATGAAGATTATAAATACAGTAGAAGCATGCCTAAGTTAGCAAAATGCTGTTCTTTTATTTAAAAGCTGGCGTATTATTGTAAAGGTAATCCGAATGACTTTGAAGAATTGGCGCATAAAAACTGGCAACTCACCAAGTTGAACACACAAATTTCAGTCTTGTGTTCAGTCAAATACATATAAATTGTTGATAACACCAATTATTAGTTTGCATTTTTTTACGATAGGTTTAGCAACCCATAAATTTGCCGGTCTAAATAATGTGCAGAAAGTATAACTAGATAACAGAATAAAGTTTACATGCTTCACGAACTTAAAAGACAGATAATCTTTGGTTCATTGCATGCATATATGACAATAAAGTTATTTGGAAGGCAAATTTAAACATTTAAAATTGTACTGCGCTAGAATTTTTGTTATAAAATTACTTATGGTTACCATGGTATAACTGTATATGCCAATACATTTTATGAATACATTTTGACGATACTTTTGAAATATTTTGTAGGAGGAAAATTTTTCATCAACCAACAACGGACAATTTTGACTTTAATTTCCACCAAAACATGGACACAAAAAAGGATAATTTTGCTTTATACAGGGAGGTATGGAAATCACATAAACCAACACCTGCAAATTACACTTCAAAAGGACGTCCTTAGCATAAACCAATAGAGTTCTTGCACGTGACCACAAAAACCACACCCGAAATAGTATTATTCAAATATTTCCATTATGTCTAATGCTTTCCATGAATGGGGCTTCATCAGCTGATTCTTCACCAGTCGTTCTTTATGTTTTCCAGTGAAAAAAAGTACCTGTGTTGTAGTAAGTATGGATTGAGGCACAATAAACCAGGATGATTCATGAGCCTTTTCTTTAACCCAAACACGATGAGATAATACGTGCTATTTTACTCCTAATATTTGTTTTCAGGCATTGTTTTACAGGTGAGAAATACCTGTCCGATTTAGTTACCTGTTAATGAGATACCTGCCCGACTTAGTTACCTGTTAATACTATCGAAATGAACTACTACACTCTAGATACAAAACGAGGAACCACAACTTGGACGAGAGAGAAAAGATATATATTTAACTGGAGCGAAACAAAGTTAAATTCCACCAAAAACGCGTGTATCTAGGTAAGGATTTTAAGAATGGACAACAGAATATATTTGGTCGGAATATAAGAAGCACTTACTGATTATATTAAGTACAATCGAAGTTGGAATACCCGAAGAGGATTTTCATCAATTCAAAATCAGGATACACGTGTAACCAGTATTAGGTTAAACCACTAACTAAGGTATCTGGCCATCGAGTTATTTTAAGAAGATACAATCCAATATCACTGGCCGGTTTGTTAAACTTATTCGAGGCCCGACCCAATGGATTTTCGCTCTACGGACATGCATATACACAGAAATAAATGTATATCTGTCAGTCGAGACATATGTATCTACCTTACAGATAGATAGATAAATGTATATCCAGTAGGTAGATAGACATATATGCATTTATTTCAGTGTATATGCATGTCCGTATGTACGTAAATTTATTGGATCGGGCATCGCACAATTTTAACAATCTGGACGTATATAACATAACAAGGATAAGTATGACTTGCCAAAATGTATTCCAAAACATATTCAGCGAGTAGGCTTATCATATATATATCCAGAGGCCTTTATTGTCTGTCTGTGTCTTTATATTAAAGTCCATTCGATGTTCAAGCGATAAATATTTCTAAAGACATTGATGGCACTTGATTAAAGAGAAATTAAGATAGAAAGGCATGTTATAAACCATATATTTTTCCATATGCCGAAGTGGTTCTATCAACATGGCCATGTTAGCACAAACACAACATAAAACGGGTATTCCAATATTTTTTAGTCCTTTACTTACTCATAACTTTACTTTAACAGATGATATTTCATGCTTATTATATATGAGATGACACCACGCATTTTATGACTTTGGTAATATGATTAATAAATTTCAAACTTATTTGGAGCAATGGATATCCAATCGCCTTTTCATAATGATTGAAATCCTTTTTACCTAAAAATCTACTATATAATTTCAAACTCTAATTTGGAGCACTGGATGTCCAATCACCTTTTCATAATAATTATTTTTTTATGATATTTTGCCGGCTACTCCTAGCTCTGAGTTTATATTCACGCTCTCTTCTAATAACAGCTAAGCATTTTGAAATTCGTAATCCTCTCACCGATTTTTTCAAGCAGGGATCATAGTTATAATAAAAGATGTGGAAGTTACGGATGTATGGTAAGAATTTCCAGCTTTAGATCTGAAGTTATAAACCAAATTATACTGCATTACAAACAAGGTTAGTACAATATAAATAAAATAAAGAAAAAAATTATCGTCCTTTTCTTGTCCCAGTGGTGAATATACTTTTCTCTTATGAGAATCCCTTTATTTTGACCGATAAATTAAGAAATTAGTTGTCAAATGTAGTCCAAGTTTGCAAAACATATTCGGTGTGCTCCTGTACGTGTGAGCAAGAGAACGATAGATAATTAATAAAGATTAGAATATATAAAGACATACATATTGTATGTGAGTACACACACACACACGTATAATATGTGTATAATACATACATTATAATATAATATATATATATATATATATATATATTATATATATATATATATATATATATATATATTATATATATATATATATATATATATTATATAATTATATATATATATATATATATATATATATATATATATGTGTGTGTGTGCCATACATATATATGTGTCCGTATCTGTGTGTGTGTCCCTCCCCCTCCTCTTCCTCCCCCTCTCTGCTGCTCCTCTTGCCCCAAATCTCCCCCCCCCCCCCCCCCTTCCCTCCCGCTTTAAGACCATATCTGCCCCCTCCCGCTTCCCTCCTTAACCCCCCCCCCCCACTTCTCCTTCGCTCCCTTATCCCCTTCTCTTCTTCTCTCCCTTATCCCCCTCTTCGCTGCGAGCTTACTCTCCCTTCCCTCTTCCTTTCTTCTCTGAGTTCCTTCCGCTTTCCCCTTCCTTTCCCTTTCTCTGTCTCTCCTTTTCTCTTTAAGACCCCTATCCTTATATTATCACCATGATTATTGTTATCTTCATTATCGTTATCATTATAGTTATTAATATCATTATTATTATTATTATTATTATTATTATTGTTATTATTTTATTATTATTATTATTATTATTATTATTATTATTTATTATTATTATTATTATCATTATTATTATTATTATTATTATTATTAATTATCAATTATTATTATTATTATTATTATTATTATTATTATTATTTATTATTATTATCATTATTATTATTATTATTATCATTATTATCATTATCATTATTATCCATTATCATTATTATTATCATGATCGATATCATTGTTCTTTTTATTATCAATATTATAAGCATTATTATCATTATTATTAGCATGGTCAATATCTGTCTTTTTATCATCATTGTCATCATCACCATCAATGTTATCATTGTTATTATCATTATCGTTATTGTTATTATTATTACTTTATTATTATCGTCATTATCATTACCATTACTATATTATCATTATCCTCATTATTATTCATTATCATCATTATTATCATTATCATTGATTTATTATTTATCATTATTATTATTTCATTATTGCCATTATTATTATCATTATTATCTTTGTTATTATTATTTTATTTTTTTTTTTATTATTGTTATCATTATTTTTATTACTTTTTATTAATGTCACTATTATGATCGTTATCATAATTATTATTATCACCATTATTTATTCATTATTATCTTTATTATTATTACTAACATGATTATCATCATTATCGTTATTCATATAATGATATTATTGTTATTATATCATCGTTGCTATCATTGTTGTTATCATTGTTATTGTTATTACTATTATTTTCATTATTGTTATTTTCATTATTACTATTATTATTATCATTATCATTATTATCATTTTACTATTATCACTATAATTATTATTATTATTATTATTATTATTATTATTATTATTATTATTATTATTATATTATCATTATATTATCATTTTCATTACATTATATTATCATTTTAATGTTGTTGAAGTTATCATTATCAGTACTTTTATAATTAATTCTTCTGTTATTTACATGATTTTATTATAATTTAACATCGCTATCATTAATTTATCCTCTCTATCACTAATCATATCATTATTGTTATTATCATTATCTTCATTGTTATGATAATTATCGTCTTCATCGTTATCATTATTATCGTCATTATTAATTGTATTACCATTCTTATCACTAGGATGATCATCACTTTATTTTTTTACTAATATTATTATTACTAACGATGTTGCTAATGCCATTTTATTACTCTCATTATCATTAATACTCTCATTATCACCATTATTATCAATATCATCCTTATCATCACCATCATCATTTTCATCATCAATCATTTTCATTATTATCATTATCATATTAATTTTATCGATACAGTGATTATTATCAATATTACTATAATTGCTTTTTTTGTTGTATTTTATGGTCAATATAATTTCCATAAACCTTAATAATCAATCATTTATGCAGCTACATTACCTTTGCTTATCCTAATTAGCAACACCATTACAAGCAAAGATTATATACTGCACAATCTTTGATTATAAGTACGATAATCATCATTATATCGATGACTATGATGTTAACTACTTCTTAATTGCTCTTAATGAACTATATCCATAGGGTATATCTAGTATGTGATACAAGCCTCTCAAAAATACCATTTTCCCTCATATATACCACTACCTATATTGCTCTTAATAAACTATATCCATAGGGTATATCTAGTATGTAACCACGCCATCTCAAAAATACCATTTCCCTCATATATACCAATACCTACATTGCTCTTAAACTATATCCATAGGGTATATCTAGTATGTAATACACGCATCTCAAAAATACCATTTCCCTCATATATACCAATACCTATATTGCTCTTAAACTATATCCATAGGGTATATCTAGTATGTAATACACGCATCTCAAAAATACCATTTCCCTGGCACATACCACTACCTATATTGCTCTTAATAAACTATATCCATAGGGTATATCTACTATGTAATACACGCATCTCAAAAATAACATTTCCCTCATATATACCACTACCTATATGTCTTAATAACTCCATAAACTATATTCATAGGGTATATCTAGTATGTAATACACGCATCTCAAAAATAACATTTCCCTCCCACATACCTCTAGACAGCGTGCAGTACAGTATATTTGCACACTTACCCTAAAGGAAAAGCGTTGCTTCCCCCTCTGAAATATTTCTATATGCCTAAAGGTTAAATTTAGTGTTTTTGTCTCCTCCAATCTCCTTTCTGCCTTAAACTGTGGTGAGGCCCCCACTTGATGGCATTCCATGGAGATGTAGGGAACCAAATTTTATATTATTGTTTCTTTTTTCTCTAAATAGGCGATGGGTGGTTTGTCTCGCTATGCGCAATGGCGGTGGTGCATGGGTTGAAAAATGTCTTTTTTTCGCATGTAGATGGAAACTACGATATGTGGTAGTTTATAGATATTAGTTCATTGCTGTATAAAAATGTAAAGACTACATTAACAGGCCGAGAGACGGAAAAGAGCAAATCGATTAAATACGAATGTGGCACTGTTGACCGCGCGGCTCAAGTCGGAGTCGAGGGCGATTGTTTTAGCCCGCGCCAAGATAATCGGATAAGGTATTCGTTTCAAACCTTCCTTCGTATTCGAAAAATCAAGTTTTTAAGCGATATTCTTCGATGTAAGAGAGTTGATTTAAGTATTTATGTTTATTATTGAAAATGTCTAGTCAAAAGTATCGAGAAGTCATCATACAACAGCAATTTCTCGAAAGATAGAAAAAGAGAATGTTGCCATCCAGCGGTTCGGAAGCAGCTCTCAGCATCTCTGGATCGTTCTGTTAGGCTTGGAGTTGAAACGCTCTCATTTTGTCAAGTATGTTTGTCACGAGGTTTTAGATGTTCGTCTGGACTATATATTGTGTGGGTGCCCTTTCTATGCGCCAGTTTGCCGTTGGAGTGCAGTGACAGCAGGTCGCAGTTGTGTCTTTCAGGCCACTCAGTCGCCCGCCCGACTCGGCAGCGGTTGTCTCTCGTAAGTTTTTTTTTATTTTTATTTCTATCTTCTTATTTCCATTTTCTTTTCTTTTACGGTCGTTAGGGTTACGGTTCGGAGGTGATCGGTCGCTTTGCAAGATGATGGGATCTTTAATTATGCGCGGTTTATGTATATATTTTAAAAAAGCAAGTTAGAAGGCGAAATTACGATGATGAGGGAGATTTATATACATTTTTTTTTTTTCTTTTAATTCCAGGAGCGTTTTTAAGTGCGACATTTACGAGTTCCGAGTATGAAAAGAAGAAATTAAATACCTATAGGCCTACGTTCATCACTGTTTTCAGTACATATATTTTAAGAGTTATATATTCCTTGATTTACGACGAATTAACATATGGGTTGTAATTAATTGCAAATAACATAACAGCTGTCTTTCAAAAACGCCTAAAATCTTTGCACAATTATACCATTTGCGGAGCCTAATTGTAATTAAAAAATGGATCAGCTCGTACTTAAATATTCGTTAGTAATATATCTATTCGCACAGATATAGTGACTGGAAGAGTTCAAATGAATAAGTCAAATATAAGTCAAAAATCTACTAATGTGGTTCATAATCTCTCCATTTTTATCTAAGCAATCACATAGACACACTTTGATATTTTTATGACACTCATGACAATTATTTATCATTATTCATTTATTTTGTGTGTGTATTTGCCTTTATATCTGAAGAAAACAACGTGAATTGATAATAATTAGGTTAAACCACAACAGTTCATGCCGCTATTTGTGTAAATATAATTAATGTGGTGATTTATGTAGGCCTAGATGACTTGCAAGATTGCTTTTTGGTTATAATGACTTGAATGAAAATTTCTTGATAACCAGTGCTAATTATTAATTATTGTTAACGAGCCATTACCGCTAGAGTAGCGTAGTAATGAACGAAAATCAGCTAATAACCAGGGCTAGTCATTAAATAGTTAACGAGCAATTATTGCCAGAGTAACATAGTAACTGATGAAAATGAGCTGATGACCACCGCTAATTATTAAATATTGTTAGATAGCAATTACCACTTGAGTAGCATAGTAATTACTGCAAATGCTAGATGGAATGATAACTGATGAATGATGATGATTATAAAGATAGCGATGATTTTAACATTTACAAGCAATTATAAAAACAAAGATAATTCTGCATGATCATGGCTACTGATAAATGATAGATCATATAGAAATTATATAGATGATTTTGTTTTAGAATTATATTGGCTTAAATAAAGTTGATGGTTGATCATAATGGTTACAATAAAACTACAAGTCGATTTTAATGAGTCCAGACTTTTTATCATTGTCACTGTTCATTTAACATATAGAAGTGTGATAAGTATTCCATTTACATAGCTTTTATTTATTTTATTTATCATTTATTGCAATGTTGCTAATTTGGTATTTAGTGATTTTTTTATTATTATTTTTTCCGCTATTAGGATTTTTTTTTCTTTGATAATTTATCTATTCTGGTGTATTTATTCATTCTATTATTTTTTAGGTATATAATATTATATATATGAACACACACACACACACACACACACACACACACACACACACACACACACACACACACACACACACACACACACACACACACACACAACTTATTTTAAAAATGCTCATGTTATCTATGTTAAGAACTCTCTACCATATTCGGTTGCATTTGAGTTGCATTGCAATATATTTCATCATTTTTTTTATCCCATGAGTTCGTCTACCTTGGATGAAAGGTATGGGTAGAATTCTTTACAAAATACTTTATGTTTATCTGCAACCGAAATTTTATAAGTAGTGTTATTTTAGATGTTTGTAAGGTTGTTTATTATTATTTCCATTAGTAATGTTATCTTAAATATCATAAGGAATTTGGCAATTTTAGGGTAACTGCATAATAATAAAGTTGTAGTGCAAATATGAATAACGTTCATTTAATTTAATACACACGCAGAATTATGTAAATAAGCTGTACACTTTATAAACTACCATATATCTTACAAAAATATGAACACAAATCATGTTAGGGTGAGTTACATATTATTATATTTTATGATATGAGGAAATTATTTAAAAGGATTTTTTACCCTTCGTTTACTTAGATCTTTTGTAATATATTTATGGGGTTATGTGATACATTTATTACGAGTATACGAGTGAATATTTATTCATTTTCATTATTTTACAGAGATTGTGTATGTGTGGTGTGTGCGCATGCATATATGTTCCGGGATAATATGATAGTCC
>NW_020868735.1:0-2500 GCF_003789085.1 Penaeus vannamei
ATAATAATAATAATCATAAATCATAATCATAATCATAATCATAATGCATAATCATAATCATAATCATATTATCAATAATCATAATCATAATCATAATCATAATCATAATCATAATCATAATCATAATCATAATCATAATCATAAATCATATAATCATAATCATAATCATAATAAATCATAATCATAATCACAAAACAAACAAAAACAAAAACAAAAACAAACAAAACAAAAACAAAAACAAAAAACAAAAACAACAACAACAACAACAACAACAAACAAATGATGATGATGATGGTGATGATGATGGTAATGGTAATGGTAATGGTAATGAATGGTAATGGTAATGGTAATGGTAAATGGTAACGGTAACGGTAACGGTAATAGTAATAGTAATAGTAATAATAATAATAATAATAATAATAACAATAATAATAACAATAACAATAATAATAATAACAATAACAATATAATAATAATATTATCAATAATAATAATATTATCAATAATAATAATATTATCAATAATAATAATATTATCAATAATAATATATTAATCAATAATAATAATATTATTAATATAATATTATTAATAATATTATTATTAATAATAATTCTATAATAATAATATTATCAATAATAATATAACAATAATAATAATGATAATAACAACAATAATAACAATGATAATAATATAATAACAATAACAATATAACAATAATATAACAATAATTACAATGATAATAATAATAATAACAAAATAACAATATAATAATAATAATAACAATAATAACAATGATAATAATAATAATAACAATAATAACAATGATAATAATAACAATAATAATAATAATAATAATAATAATGATAATAATAATGATAATAATAATGACAATAACCACCACAATAATAATAATAATGATAACAATAACGACTATAACAATAACAGTAATAATATAATAATTACAAAAAGTAATAATAATAATAATATTACTAATAATAACAATAACAATAAAACAACAATAATAAGAAGAATCAGAACGCTCATCCTAATCATCATAACAATGATAATGATAACGATAATAATTATAAGAACAACAAGAAAAATACTGATATTAGATATAACAATAACAATATTATCATTACTATTATTATCATTAATATCATTAAAAATAGTAACAATGACAATGGCAATGGTAATGGTAATAGCAACGGCAAAGACAAAGACAATTATGATTATAATGATAATGATAATGATAATGATAATGATGATAATAATAATAATAATAATAATAATAATAATAATAATAATAATAATAATAATAATAATAATAATAATAATATAATAATAATAATAATAATAATAATAATAATGATAATGATAATGATAATGATAATGATGATGATAGTGATAGTGATAATGAAAATGATAATGATAATGATTATAATGATAATGATTAAAAATGATAATGATAATGATAACGATAATAATGATAATGATAACGATAATAATGATAAGGATAATGATAATATTAATAATAATAATAACAGTAATTACATTAACAATAACAATAACAGAGAGAGTGCCAGAGACCATGACAATGCCAGTGCCAATGCATTTGCTAATGACAATAGTAATAATTGTAATAAAAATTAAAATAATAATAATAATAATAACAATGATGATAATGATGATTATAATAACAATAACAATATGAACAATAAAAACAATAACAGTAATAATAACAATAATAAACACAATTGTAATACTAATTATCATTATTGCAAAAAATATAGCAATAACAATGATGAAGATGAAGATGAAGATGAAGATGAAGATGAAGAAGACGATGATGATGATGATGATAACAAGGAGGAGTAGGACGATGACAAGATATGAATAATGATATAAGGAAACTCACCTACTTGTTATCATATGGTAAGAGTCATACACTCTCTCTTTTAATGCTAGGCTATATATCAACTGCCCCCTCTCTCTTGCCCCGGTACAGCATCCATTTTACTGACACTCCTGACAAAACCAGATTCATCCCACCTTCGTTCATTCCCTCACACTTCTTCGATGTTCCAGCTCACACATTCTCCATTCTAACTCATCTCAATCATTCTGGGAGTGTTAGACTTGGTTGCAATGAATCAATATATACTTCCTACCCTCCATAACTAGGCCAATAAAAATGGATATGTGACTAAAATTATTTTCAACTGATACTACAACCCTTAAGAAGTTAATCAGTATAAATGTTGTAATTTGGTCAATCAGCTGGAATCATCAAGAATTTCCACCAGAAGTGATACATCACAGTAATGTACTTTAAGGTCAGTGTAGTACCTGACACATGCTCATATTCAGAGACACTTCAGAGACTTTAAATGGAATGCCAGACCGGCATCTTGTGCGTCGTCAGCTCAACATGTTAAGCGTTCTCACAACGCCAACAGTGATTGGCTAACGGGCGCAAGATTTCAGTCTGGTTATCCAT
>NW_020868735.1:15000-17500 GCF_003789085.1 Penaeus vannamei
CGCACTTATGTTGAGGGAGACGTTTGGTGAGACTGACACCTACCTCACCAGAGTACTGCTTATCATGAGGCACATGGAATAGCATAGGAATCCACTAACGGGGTATGAGGGTGATTAATGAGGACCCGGTTGCGACGAAGAGTGTTTACCTGACGAGAGAGATGCCTGCAGGTGAGAGGGTGAAGAAGTAAATGAAATGGGTAGGTTCCCTCAGCGTAGGACAGGTGAGGAGTCTATATAGGAGCGTCGTGGTAGAAACTACGACGCATTCTGGATACTGTGGCGTCAGGAGCATAAGCGAGGGTAGTCTAGCTTACAAAAGGAAGGATAAGAAATCGATCTCTCCATCCAAATGCTGAGGTTTAAAGGTGTGCTAAGGAATAGTGAGGAAGCGGCGTCTCACCTAACAAGGTGGTAGGAGAAGCTTATTGTAGGTCCCACTGTGCTCCACAAATGGGCAGTCACGTGATGATTCATGGTGTCTACGGATGGAATTTTGCCGTCAACATCAAATTTCACTTTGATGCATATAGAAAAGGGACAGAGAGTTCAGCTTCGTGAGGAAACCCGGGAAGAAGGCAGCCTTCCTCGTACTGAAGGACGAAGGAAATTGGGTTGGTGAAGCTTAGACTCGAAGTATTTCAAGCTCAGATGGGCTAAGACGAGAGAGAGGAGACCACCGAAGGTCTGGGAGTAGAAGCGACTTTCGAAAGAAAAGATCCCGGAAGGAAAACGTGAACCTTAGCAAGCGAGACGTTGGTGTATAGAGAGTCAACATCGTGGCTCATCATGGCCACAGAAGAGACATTGGGGACACGGGCGATGAAGTTAAGAACCATACAACACATAAATAAATACATAACAACACCACACACATACATATATATATACACGCACAACAATAAAAAATGTCAATCATGTCATTCACTCCAACAAATCAACTTTTATATAACGTACTGTAACAAAAGTGCAGCAATTTGCCTTTCCCTCTGCCATGCCTCCAATTTGCTGAATTAGAAAACGACGCAACTGCCACGGCAACGACGACTTTCTCGATGCTTGTTCAGATTCTTGTTACCCTTACAGTCATACCCGGGGCCAGTCTTACACTGAGTAATTGTATGAACGACCAATCGGTTAATTTCAAGGTTTTATTTACTACTCATATAGATAAACCACAACATAGACAATATAAAAGGGAAATCACACATATAAGAATTTTATATACATACATAATATATATAATATATATATATAATTATAATATATAGATATATGGTGTGTTCCGGTGTGTGTATGTTGTGTGGTATGTAAAGTAAGACCAATGAGTCGTACCATATTTCGGCGGTCCCGCCGGAAGCAATATTCACCAGTAACCAATTCCCGCCTTATCATTATAAGAGAGCAGATGAGCTGACAGCCGGTTCTCCCAAACTTTTGAGGAAATACTGCTGGGAGAACCACCGAGTGGGAACAATGATATAACCAGCGCACTCTCGCTTCTGCTTTTCCTACACCTCATACCCCTCTCATCGACAGCAGTGAAAGCAGCCTACCCCAGTCGTGTCAGAGACACCATGTGGAGGAGGAAAAATGAGCCCTTAATGGGACGCCCCATGACAGTTGCTCCGAGCAGAACGGAATTATTTGGCACAGAGTTGATCCATAGATGCATGTTTTCGTATGGTATTTGTTTTTAAGGGAGATTTGGGTATAATTTTGAGTTCATTAAAGTGGGTAGTAGCATGGTAGAGAGAGACGCAGGGCTCAAGGGAATCTTCACTGATGTCTGGCCACAACTGAGATATCTTTGGTTCTTCCTCACTTCATATTATGATGATAGATAGAGATTAATTTAATTCATAGTCGGGCCGGCTAAGGAGTTGCGGGGCCGCAAGTTAGAAACTGATGGCGGAGCCCCTATTCTACATAGTAAAATTTATGATTGTTCATACTTTATATAAAAACACATACAAGCCAACACTAATAACAGCAACAACAAAAAGCAAATAAACATTAAATGCTATGTATAATGTTTTTGAAAGTTAATATGAAAAGTTATATTGTTTTACTTATATGATAAAAAGGGCCTTGCTGGTGCGGGGCCCAATTGGATCAAACCGGTCAAATCGGCACAAAACCGACCCTGTTCATAGTATGTTCACCGATAGAAAGAATTATCATTATGTTTTTATTAGGATGCCCATGTTAACCATAAAATCTTAACCTTGTGTTTGTTATAATGCATAAATATATATTTTTTGTAGTTACTAATCTATCTCCCCCTGTACCCTTTCATAGGGAAATAAGGACGATCATTAAAAGAAACTCGGACCTAAGGAATTCCTAGGCAACACCCCGCGTGGCAGCAGCTACCAGGTTTGACAACTAAATGATTTATTTGTTACTTGATGCTATGAAGCAAAGGTTTAGTATATTTACGTTAGGTTTAGGATAGGTCCTTGCGCCAGATCTTGGGGTGAAGATGGCAGGACACTGT
>NW_020868735.1:35380-37880 GCF_003789085.1 Penaeus vannamei
GAAGTGAAAGAATGGTTTGAAAAGAAAGTATTTGGTATATTGATGTGCGGTTGCGTGTTCGTGTTCGTGTGTGTTCGGATTTGGGTTGTGCGTGTGTTTGTGTTTGTGTGTGTGTGTGTGTGTGTGTGTGTGTGTGTGTGTGTGTGTGTGTGTGTGTGTGTGTGTGTGTGTGTGTGTGTGTGTGTGTGTGTGTGTGTGTGTGTGTGTGTGTGTGTGAGTGTGTGTCAGCTGTCTACGAGAAAGTCGAGAAAAAATCTCCATAATAACCTGAAAAAATACATATGAAGGACACTAAGCAAGAATAAGGCAATATATAATGGAAAAGCGGTATTTGAAAGACACAAACGAAATTCGTCGATGTGGCTGGCTGATGATATGTAGAAAGAAAATAGAAGTAAATGATGAGAAACAAGAAAAAAAATTAGAGGAATGTCAAAATGTCATCTTCAGACGGAAAAGACAGATATAGACACTGTTCGAAAGAAAAGACGAAAATAAGTAAGAATGAAAGAAAAGAAAATGATTTAATAAAAATATATGCTCGTTACCTCTCAGACATTTCGTGGTAGGAATTTTATTTCTTATGGTATGAAAGGGGAAAAAGACACGCAAATGAAATGAGGTTTTGGGAAATTGCGCTTCTGTGAAGAAGAAAATAAATCTGAAACTACGCTTACGAGAGAATTTGGAGAAAAAAAAAGAAAAAATATGAAAGTATTGTTTGAATGCTTCAGATACTGCCTAACGTGTAATAAAAGTGCAGTTTAGAATTGATATCTTTAAATGGGAATGAAAGCGTATTTATAAAAAGAATTCCATAATATATGAAAAGCGAATGGTCATAAGGAAAAACACAAAACAAAACGAGAATGAAAGTCCGTTCTAGAAAACGATAAATGTCTATAAACATGGGAATAAACATAATTGAAAATATAAGTCGATGAAAATGAAACATAAGATATCTTTTCCGGTGGCAATTAGGGTCGCGAAACGCTCCGCGACACCTATCACGAGACAGGCCTCTAAGCTCCGCCCATTTCTGTGACGTAATGGGAATAAACGCAGTTGACGGCTTGCAATTTTACTGTACTGGTTATTTTTCCAACAGGTAAACAGCATTTTGGAATATGATATCCAAAATGGCTTTTGATATCTTATGGTGGGTAGTGTAATGTTATAGATATCCAATATAAGCACGTATATGCATGAAATATCCAAAGTAGGAGGACTGCATCTGGCAACTCATTTAAAAGTTAACCGTCTGCTCGATTCCTGTCGCGCAAGAGTTGTCGCGTTCCCCGTAACCGCCGGAAAAGATGCCTATAATGAACGAATATTTTCACGAATATATGAAAACGTTCACAAAATAAATTTAAAAAAAATCTTTAACAGATTGAAAAAAATACGTCGGTACAAAATAAACACGAAGTACGACTGATTACAAGAAGAATCGAAACCAAATCCCACACAAAAAAGAAAATCCTTCTTCCTTAGGCAAATCTAAAAAGTTACCATTTAACAAAAACCAGGAAATAGGAAAGCAAAGTTAATGAGATAAGCGAAAAGGGCCAATTACCATAAAACTTCACGGAACACTCCACAGCAAATCTGATCGAAAAAATGTGACATTGCTCTTTTTTCCTAGATTAAATATTACAACTAAATTCAGAAAAAAGAACATTCACAAAAAAATGCCAAACAAAAAAGCCAACAACCAACACTAAAATCCAAAAAATAAATTTCAAAAAATATAAACAATAAAATGAGAATCGAAGAAAATATTTGCTTAATATTGCATAATACGTAAAACGGAAACGCGAAGTGTGCAGACGCCATCATATAATAAGCCTCTTACGTTCCTTTACGCGGGAAAACCTCTTTATATGAAGTGTGATGATGAGCGTATTGCAAATGTGCGCGCGGTGTGTGGATGTATATAAGTGTGGGTGTGTGTGTGCAGGTTCACGCGTGAGTGGGTGTATGTGTGTAGCTTTATTCTCGAGTGTGTGAATGTGTGTAGGTTTATGTAGCTTTATGCGTGAGTGGGTTTGTGTAGGTTTATGTGCTGGTGAGTGTATGTGGGTATATGTGTGCAAGTATAAGGATGTGTGATTTAAGATATATCAACAGATGTCAAAATGTCATCTTCAGACGGGAAAAGACAGATATAAACACTGTTCGAAAGAAAAGACGAAAATAAGTAAGAATGAAAGAAAAGAAAATGATAAAAAAATATATATATGCTCGTTACCTCTCAGACATTTCGTGGTAGGAATTTTATTTCTTATGGTATGAAAGGGGAAAAAGACACGCAAATGAAATGAGGTTTTGGGAAATTGCGCTTTTGTGAAGAAGAAAATAAATCTGAAACTACGCTTACGAGAGAATTTGGAGAAAAAAAAAAAGAAAAAATATGAAAGTATTATTTGAATGCTTCAGATACTGCCTAACGTGTAATAAAAGTGCAGTTTAGAAGTGTTATCTTAAAATGGCGATGAAA
>NW_020868735.1:47880-52413 GCF_003789085.1 Penaeus vannamei
CAAATGTTAACAACAGCCACATATGGCGAAACAAGAATCAAAAACACACAAACCTCGTCAAGAAATGCAGTTGCCTCCTTCCTCTTTCAAGACTGGGAGCAGAATGACTTGGAAAACTTGGCAAAGGTCTTGCGGCGTCTGTGACCTTTTACGGGTCTTAACTGCAGTACTTATTTGTTGATTTGCTGCTTGAGAACATGCTGGATGTAATATGCATGTGTTTGTGTGTGTGTGTGTGTGTGTGTGTGTGCGTGTGTATAAGCATAGCAGCTTATATATATTTCCACATGTCCTGCAACTTGTTTGGGATTTTCATGTAATAGCTACAGTGCTTTTTGAGACAGAAAAAAATAGTTAAGTATATTTAAAGATACTATAGAAATATCTTTTTCAGAAATGGCATTTTGATGTTAACATTTTCTAAAGAAGTAGTTAATAGTGTAAACTGTAATAGTTTACATTCAATAGTTTAGTATGTATAGGTTTTTAAGTAAGCCTAAATACTCAAGATGTAAGGGATTTATTTCTAAATATAATGTCATAAACTCGAAGATTCTTTTTCATAAAAATACGTGTTTAAACCCAATGTGGGATTTCTGATTTTCTGTCAACAATTCAATTGATTTTATTCTCATCGTATCGGAAATTATGTGTTGTTTCAAGATAACTCCCAGAATACCTTTGAACTTTTTTTTTTTTTTTACTTTTTTTATTATTTACTTGTTATATTTCCCCAGGTGTTTGTTTTAAAAGTCCTTTTATATATAGAAAATATATGAGATAGATATGGCATGTTAATTAAGTGATATACTATTTCAATTATTTTCTGATTATACACAATTGAATAAATCTACTTGGGTTTATCACAGTGTATTGGTTTACTTATAAAATACATGCACAAAAAAAATGTGTTTTGTTTGCATGCATACATGTATGGGTGTGTTCATTGTGGTTGCAGCTGCATGCATGTATTTTTAACATTTAGGTACACAAAAAAGTAGAATGATAATATGATTCTCAAAAGTTAATTGTTTTTTTTCACATCACAGCTTCACCACATTTTCAGGAATTAAAATTAGTTTACCATAAAATTGCTCATTGCAAACATACAAAGTTTACCATAGCTTTGTCCGTTTTACAATGCTTTCATAGTATTCCCAAAAAGTTCTTAAGAAATAATTTTAATAAAATCTTTAACCCTCCAATCATGGAAAGGATTATTTTTCTTTACAAAAGATTCTTTAATAGCATAGTATTACTCATGGCAGCTCTCTGAAATATTTCATAAATGAATTATTGTTAGAATCTTGATCTCAAAAGCTAGATGGATATAGTTATATATAAATACAGATATAGATAAAGATAAATCTATATAGATTTAATATTTTTTTATATCTAATTGATAATGAAGATTTATATATGTGGCTCTTTCATTATATGTAGTCTTGCAAAAAATAGTTTTGATGCACCATTATATAGTGGCCACTGCCTAATGCGATTATTTGCTGGCAGGAAAATTGAAACCTAAATTAACCAATTGGCACCAGAAACTTGTAATGCCCAATGTAGTTTTGTTTTGCAAGTTTTGTTAAGTGTACAGTCACCAAGGAGGTAGCATAGCTAAGTGGTAGAGCGCTGGCTTTGCAATCCTGGGTTCACGCCCGGCTGCCCCTTTCAGTCAACTCAGCTGTGAATGAGTACCGGTATGCCGACATCAGCATACTGCAGTCAAAGTCGGGGCAGAAAGGAACTGGCCACCCTACCGCATCATCCCGTGGCTCAGTAAGCATCTTTCTCTACAAATCATGTCCCTTACGTCCAGATAGATATGGGATAACTTTGACAGTCACTAAGGAAAATCAACTTGTAGACCTACATGAATTTGCAAGATTTTCCCTTTTCTTGAATTCCCTTTCAAAAATATCTTCTCTAATACTATTAATATTAGTAGCCATTATTATTATTGACATTATGCTGATTGTATTGTCAAGTACTAATAGCACTGAAAATTAAAAAAGAATCTTTCCAAATTTCAAGGAAAAGGCTAAACAAGTAAAATAAGTAATACCAGTAATTTACTCCTTGATAACTAAGCTCTTGTGGAACCCTCTGCGTGAAACAACATGAATAAACTTTGGACACACTGGCACATACATGTCATCCTGGCATCAGTGGGGTGACATGCAACCTTTGACCTCAAAAAGAGTTCAGGTTTGCTGTTTTCCATACACGTAGAAAAGGTGATAAACAAGAATGAGTAATTCCACAAAACGGGTTGCGGAACTAATGGTTTAGTTCTAAGATCTAATTCAATCAATAAATGTAATTTTGGTGACGATATAACATCACAAAACATATAACGTATCTTGCACTGTGGAGGTGCTCATTGCCATTCATGCCTTTAATAAATTTGTTACAATGCACCCTTTTGCAGATACACTATTTTTTTGAATCAAAATACTGTTATATAGGGATAATAAACTATAATGGTACACAAGAAAAAATTTATTGACATCTAAAATGAAAAAAACAATATTAATACCTAAAAAGATTCCTTTCAACAACCTTTTTTTGAAAATAAGCACCATCATAAACTAAATACAAATATAAAACCATATTTCATTCTCAAAATATCTATAAGTAATTGCCATGTATAGTAATGAAAATAAAAGCGTAGGATTATCATTACAAATCATAACACAAAAAGATTAATGAATTCATAATGAGAACAAAAATGTGAAATCATGGCACAATAATGGACATAATTAAGATTTCCATGATTAGAAAATTGCAAAAAATACAGGAATACCTTCCTTATAAAATCTCTCTTATGTTCTTCATATCAAGCTATACCTGCTGTTGCCTCTTCAAGCTGCACTATCCTTTCTCTGATAATATATAATTGTATCACATAACCAATATACTTAAGCCTAATGTATGCTTTAATAACAAATGCTGCACTGGATATATATACAAATATTAATGTAAGTAAAGAGATAAAATCAAGAGGAATTAAAAGTACACGATAGTCATTAACTTGAATTCCAATGCTGATTTCAATATTAAAATAAAACTGGAAGACATCTGAGGAAGACATTTCACAACTAAAAATTACTACGAGAATTTTTCTTCTTTTATTAAATGGAAATATCCCAGGCTAAGGTGCCAAAGTTTCTGTTTTAGAAAAATAAAATTAATACCTTTCCCATATTCTGAAATTCTTTGCCAATCAGGGAATTCAAACCAACAACGCTATTCACATCTCCAGAAGTGGTCATGAACTGAGATACTCAAAGGCTGAACAAGAACAATAAAGATAATACTGTTATCAATTTCGGCAAGGAAATGAACACTTGAATATCACTTTCAGATTTCCTTTTTTTTTTCATAAGTGCCTATACAGCAAAAGAAAGCAAAGAAACAACTAAATGGAGTTTACAAAAATATGTCAAGTTCTATCTACATTTCTGTTTAGCTAGTATTTAGTAAATCGTTGTAATATACAACATGCGGTTCTGTATCATCATAACATGGGATGAACCAGTCTCCATTCCCTGTATGTAAAAACAATACACATATGTGAATGTTGCTTTAATTACCATTAACAGTTACTTGAAGCAATGAGTGAACTTAATGTCTAATATCACAGGAGGCTGCTGACCCCTTCAATTTTATCTTGCACTTGCAGTGTCCAAACAAGTCAAAAGGAAAGTGACTTCCTTGTCAATCTCATCAAGTCCCTCAACCCCGAGATGCCAATTTAGCCCATCCTCTATTTACCTTTCCATTACCTTTACTATTTTACAGTAACCCATGATAGACAACTTCCAACAGAAAACAGGCAAAGTTGGAATTTCTTTTCTCAACAAAAAAAATATAAATAAAAAAAAATAAAAATATATATATCAATCTATTTGATAAATATAGTATTTCCAGGTTTCTCCCACTGTGCTGAGTCAGAAACATCACAAAGCATTATTAAAAATTTATATATCACAATATTCTGTATTCAAAAAATAAATTTACACTGTACAATTTAATACTGCTAAATAACAAAACTAGAGAGTTCTGCACACCTTACCCCTCTACATCTTTTAAATTGCGAAGCAGATTATTCAACTTCTTGTGGACGTCTTTCTTTATTGTTCCAACTGTATTGTTCAGTTGCTGTGGATCGCTCTTCAGGTCATACATTTCTTGGAATGACTCACCATCTTCCCATTTACAAAACAGAAAATTTTGCTCACTGCTTACCTGTCTTAAACAACTATATGTGTTGTTCCACGAGTCCTCACACTTGCAAGCAAAGTTAGGATTACAACCAGATAAACCTGAGCCCATGAACTCACATCCTTTATTTTTTTCCACACCTTCTCCAGAGTGTTCCACTAACATGGTTCTTCGTACTGAGGATAACCTGGGATCTGATACTCCCTCTTAAGCAGCTCTTCCTCAGAAAGACTAATGCTATTCAACACAACGTGTACACCTGTTGATTTAGTTTTAGTTATTTCTGACTTTAGTGAAACACCA
>NW_020868735.1:52513-67513 GCF_003789085.1 Penaeus vannamei
CGAACCCCGGTCTCCCGCGTGACAGGCGGGGATACTAACCACTATACTACCGAGGAATTGGATACCGGGGGCGATTTATTTGTCGGGAAGCAGTCCCTATTTGGACTGGGTGTGGACGTCCTTGGTAATTGTTTACAAGAGCTCTTTACCATTAAAAAATATATATTATGCATATATATACATAATATATATATATAATATATATATATATATATATATATATATTATATGTATGTATATATGTGTGTGTGTGTGTGTGTGTGTGTGTGTGTGTGTGTGTGTGTGTGTGTGTGTGTTGTGTATGTGTATGTGTATGTGTATGTGTATGTGATGTGTATGTGTATGGTGTATGTGTGTGTATGTGTATGTGTATGTGTATGTGTATGTGTATGTTATGTGTATGTGTATGTGTGTGTGTGTGTGTGTGTGTGTGTGTGCGTGTGCGTGCGTGCGTGTGTGTGAACAAACAATTCAATGCATAATAAAGCAAGCTGCACTTGAAGTATTCGGTAGGAACAAGCTAAGATCCAGTAAGCTTTCGGCGGCAGAAACGTATGCAAACTTATGCAAAAGCGTAGGAACATGAAAATATTGTCAGGAACGAAATAGCGTTAGCAGAATTAACAAGGGCTATAAATAAAACGGAGAGGAACGAGTATCTTTTTTTGTCTGTCTGTTTATGTCTGTCTCTGTCGCTCTCGCTCTCTCCTCTCTCTCTCTCTCTCTCTCTCTCTCTCTCTCTCTCTCTCTCTCTCTCTCTCTCTCTCTCTCTCTCTCTCTCTTCTCTCTCTCTCTCTCTCTCTCTCCCTCTCCCTCTCCCTCTCCCTCTCCCTCTCCCTCCCCTCTCCCTCTCCCTCTCCCCTCCCTCTCCTTCTCCTCTCCCTCCCTCTCTCCTTCCCTCCCTTCTCTCTCTCTCTCTCTTACTCTTACTTGTAAATGGCTATAAATAAAACGGAGAGGAATAATTAAAACTGTGATTTCAAACCACGTCATTCAGGCAGCCAAAAAAGAAACTTGGAATGGGGAGGAAAAAAGTGTCATATAACAAAAATAAGATCACTGCAGTAGTGGAAGACTTTTACAGGAATTTATGCGGCTCCAGTGAAAGGCCACAGAAGTAAACAAGGTAATTGGTGATGGACCTAACATAACAGTTGAAGAAATGAAAAGAGCGGTTAAGGGCATGAAGAGGAAAATACCATGGAGTAGAAGGTATTAATATTGACTTTAATGACAGATGCAGGAGAAATAGCATCAGGGAAATTAACCGATCTTTTTAACAAATGGCTTATCAACGGTAACACTGCGAAATGCCTGGAAAATGCAATGGTTATTTTGATAAGTAAAAAGAGGACAAAAAGAATTAATAAAATTGCCAACCCATAAGTCATTGAGCCTCGAACTTCCGGCACTGATGCCAGCCAAGAGAACAGGCAGGTTTCTGCAGTGGACTCTCAGCAGTGGACTACATCCACACACGAAATTGAATAAGTGAGAAAAGGAGAGGGAGGGAGGGAGGGTGGGAGAGAGAGAGAGAGAGAGAGAGAGAGAGAGAGAGAGAGAGAGAGAGAAGAGAGAGAGAGAGAGAGAGAAAGAAAGAAAGAGAGTGAGTCTGTGATATATTCCACACACGTACCAAATATTTTGCATCACTCGTGATAAGTACACGATGGAAAAATGATAAAACAGACACATCACAAGATATACCAACGTCACAAAACCAAACCACAGATAGACATACACGTCCACTCACACTGCTACCATCATCGAAGCCTCCCCCCCCCCCCCCCTCCCTCTCAAAAAAAAAAAAAAAAGGGAAAACAGCCTCCACGCTTCCACATCCTCCTCACCAGACCCCATGATAATGAGCGCCCTTCAGCTCCAACAAACACCTCCAAACACCTGGCCAGTCCTGTTCGCTGGCGTCGACGCTGTTTACCTGCATGGCTCTAAAGAGGCTATAATAGAAGTGTCATAGAACCAGGGAATAATCTGCATACATTTGATTATTCACTCCCATTTTGCCGACGCGGGAGAGCGGTGTCAAAGGGGGTCTTCTGTCGGGCTTATTGTTGCAGGTTCTGAGTTTGATGGAGGGAGGGGGGGAAAGGGAAAGGGGGGGGGGTAGAGAAGATGGTTTAGGGGCGAAATGTGTGAGTTTGTTTGGACTTCTTTTTTCTCTGATTTTCGTTTATTCAAACTTTGTAGGCTACAGCTCTTGTGAAATTCGCCGTGTGATTTTTCTATTAACAATTTCGTTTCCTTTCATGTTGTCTTTATCTTTATATTCGTTGTTGTTACTGTAGTCGTCGTCATTGCCGTTATTGTTGTTATTATTATTGTAGTAAATGTTTTTTTTTTTTCTTTTTCTTTCTTTTTTTTACGTTTTTTATCCGTCCCCTTCCGAAGACCACTTCCTAACAACCCAAACAACCACACGACCATAACAAGGCGCGCCACCAATAACTCCAACCCCATACCGATATCACAACAGCATTAATAACAGACGGAACCTCCATTACTCATTATACCTGGAAATGTTAATTGAAATAGATCTGCGCGCGTTGAATAATGAAGGATAGGTGTCTGCGATCGATTCCTTGGTGTCTGCAGCGATTGAGACGGACGATGCTGCCCGCGGAGGTTGAAATCTGGATGGGTCTCGGTTCGCTTGTTGCAGTTTGGCGTTGTTCTATTTTTTCTGTTTTTTTTTTTCTGTTTTTCTTGTTGTTTTCTGTATCTTTTTTGTCTATCTCTCTGTCTCTTCTCTCTCTCTTATATCTCTTCTTCACTCACTCTCTCCCTCTCTCCTCCCTCCTCTCTCTCTCTCTCTCTCTCTCTCTCTCTCTCTCTCTCTCTCTCTCTCTCTCTCTCTCTCTCTCTCTCTCTCTCTCTCTCTCTCTCTCTCTCTCTCTCTCTCTCTCTCTCTCTCTCTCTCTCTCTCTCTCTCCATCCATCTATCTAAATATAGATAGGTAGATAGATAGAGCGATTTCAAACTATTTTCACCCATGCCTTCGATATTTGGGGAGCTGAGGGGACTGTGGGCCCGAGCATCCAAATTGGGGAGGGGCATCATATCAGAGAGGGAAATAAGATAGTGATTTTGAAATTTATATTGAAGTCTAACAAAGTGTTTATTTCATGCTTCATCTATCTTTACGTATTCAAAATATCTCCCTTTTTCATAATATTTCTCAGTACTAGGCCTCATACTTAAGTCTCTGGGGCATACAAACAAGGAGTTGGCCCGGGCATCACCAGACCTCGGCACGCCACTGTTCGAGCGGCAGAATGTATAATTTTAAATTGCACTCGTTACAATGAACACTGCATTGCCAAATATATATGTATATATACGCACATGCATGCATATATATGTATATATACGCACATGCATGCATATATACATATTTGTTGCAATATGAAAAAAAGAAATGGACTTCCCTCCTTGCTTTACTAATGTGACCGTGTGATATAGTTAAGTTACCCTTATAAAATCATTTTCTATGATTATGTATCAAAGAAAAACCGTATTTTTATGGGTAACTATGCTATTCTGTATCGAAAATGCTGGAATTGAAATGGAGATGAATGTGCCTTATATTGAGATTAATTATGTAGGTTTCATCTTTGAAGAATATTTGGAATTTGATTTTAAGAGAATTTCGTACAACAGAGTATTCATACAATAACTTCTAAATAATGACGAAAACTATGCTTATTTTCTGAATATATGCAGCGATCTTACAATGTATTAAGTGTGTAAATTACAAACAGCTCAAAACGTTTAGATTGTTTATAAAGGTGATTTCAGCGTAGGATTCCAGTACTAAAAACGCCAACACAATCACAGAATTAATGGAGAATTAAATATTGCTGGTCGTTTTCGAGTTAATTTGCATAAACCAGAAACTGTATACTTTTCATGAATATATGATATAAATGATTATATGCTTCTTCGCATTACACCTGCAATTTACTCTCCAAGGCGATACAGTAATCATCGGTAATCAGTGGTAATGCAAAATGCCATAAATTACCTAAATCGTCCATCATTAAAAGAAAAAAAAATAGATGAATAATCACTTTTCTCATCTTCGTAACCCAGATTTGACTTTCATGATCTTTTTTTCATCTCTCTTTCTCTTCGTCTCATCTCCCTTCACCTCCCTTTTTGTGACAGCTTGAGTGTTAATCTTAGATTCTGAAAACAACATTTCGTCGCTTTTTTTTCTTCTTCTTCTTCTTTCTTCTTTTCTCTGTTCCTTATGTGTTTCTTTTTTTTCTTTTTTCTTTCTTTTCTTTTTTGTTATTTATCTTTTCCCAAATTCGACAACTGTATACAGGTCTTTCACTTAATATACGTCACTGAGTTATAGATTTCAGTCAAATTCATGGAGGTTATGTTTTTTTTTTTTTTATCTCGGTGGTTAGTTTGTTTGTTCGTTTGTCCGATATTCGCTGGTTAGCAGGATAATTCAAAAAGCAATTATTATTATTTTGACATTCTGACCAGAGGTATGTTTTAACCTAACTTAGATTAGAATCCGTGATTATATATATATATATATATATATATATATATATATATATATATATATATATATATATTTTTTTTTTTTTTTTTTTTTTTTTTTTTTTTTTTTGGGGGGGGGTTGTGTTAGTTACTTAAAAAGTTATAAACTGATTTTTATGAAAATTTTACTAGAGGTGTGCCTAAGCCTAACTTACATTCCATTAAATTTTGGTGGTGATCCGAATCTTGATCCGAATCCAGGAATTTTTCGAATGATTGCATCAGTTACCCCTGTTACCTTGCCTTCGCTAATGAGGTTATGTTTACGGGCGTCACCTGTAATTTAAGTTCTAATATTTTTATTTTTATCTTTTAAAATTAAAAAACATTTCTATTACATCAGTGACCCTATTGCCTTGGCGGAGGTATGCGGTTTCTGAGTGCTTCTAATTGCTGCTGTCGTTACCATTATCAATATACTAATATCTATTAATTATTTTATCTTTAATTCTCATTCCTACCATTTTTGTTGTTATTATTATCACCTCTGTCAGTGATATCGTAATCATTGTTGTTGTTCTTGCTATTATTATTGTTATTTTTATTATTGTTATTGTTGCTGTTTCTTTTTTCATAATTTTATTATTATCATGATCGTTATTCTTATAATCATTATTTTTATTATTATCATTGTTTTTGTAATCATTAGAATGTCAATATAACCATTATTTTTTTATCATTATTGCTATTGTTATTATTGTTATTATTGTCATTATCGTTATTATTGTTATTACTATATTACTATTACTATTTACTATCACTATTACTATTATTATTACTATTATTACCATTATTATCACCATTATTATTATTATTATTATTGCCATTACCATTGTCATTGTTATTATTAGCATTGTTATTGTTGTTGCTATTAATGTTATCATCATCATTATTATTATTATTATTATTATTGCTATTCTTATTTCTGTTATCATTATTATTTTCATTATTATATATATTATTCGTATTAGTATTAGTATTATCAAGATTATTATTATGATTGCTTTTGTTTTCATCATTATCATCATCATCATCATCATCATGTGTTATTACCATCATCATCATAGTTTTCATCATAAATATTAAAGTTACTGCTATTACTAATAGTCATTTTCACTGAAATCTAATTTGATATCTAACACATGAATGCATAAAGATTATTTTCAGTTACGTTCATCCTCTTCATTACGTAAATAATATTATTTAGCACCTGTGACGGATTTTTTTTTTATAATTAATTAAAGATTAATTAATTAATTGAAATACTTAATAGATATGCAGTTGGCAAAATCTTCGCTTTCATTAAGTGTGTAAAGATATTTTTCTAGAAATTTCCGATCCATGAGTTAGAATTCTTCCCATTAGTTTTATCTTAATTATCATTTTTGTCCTATTTTTCATTTTTATTATTCATTGATTTTCTCATCACTCACTAGTCCATTTATTAATTGATTTATCCATTATTTGGTTTTCTTTCTCCTCCTTCGAATTCATGATAATTTGCTAATTTTTTCTACTTTTCTTTTCTTTCCTTCTTCTCTTTCTTTCTTCTCTAAGGAATGTATTTAAACAAAACAAAGAGTTAATGTGTTCTTTAACTAAATTGTACAAATACTGGTAATAAAGTAGATAGCATGTATAAGATTCCTTTAAAAATCAATCGTTTTATTCATGTGCTGCAAGCCCAAATAAGGTGAAAATGAATCATTCGATGTACATAGTACTATGTCTCAAAAGGCATCTTGCTTTATGAGAGAGAGAGGGAGAGAGAGAGAGAGAGAGAGAGAGAGAGAGAGAGAGAGAGAGAGAGAGAGAGAGAGAGAGAGAGAGAGAGAGAGAGGAGAAGAGAGAGAGAGAGAGACAGAGAGAGACAGAGAGACAAAAAAGAGTGAGGGAGAGAAACAAAGAAAGGGCGAGAGAGAGAAGAGAGAGAGAGAGAGAGAGAGAAAAAAAAAATAAAGAGAGAGAGAGAGAGAGAGAGAGAGAGAAGACATTTTCACAGCCTCAGACAATTTGTCCCTGGATTACAGTTAAATAATCATAAAATCTTAACAGAAATTCGTCCATTTATACACGTCACATAAAAAAATATCAATTTACTCGTTCCAAGTAAAACAAAAATAATAATAATAAAAAGAAATCGATTTCCTCGTTCCAAGTAAAAATAATAATAATAATAATACAAATAATAATAATAATGATAATTTACATCCACTACAATCATTTATTTAAATAGAAATGAAATACAGGAAATACCCTCATCTTAACCAACCTACAAAGTCACATCGGTGTCACAAGGTAAAAAAACATCCACATCAACACCAGAAATACACCAGAACTTAATACCCAAGAGAGAACCCTGTGCAGAAAGGTCCAATTCCGGGCAGAAAAAAATGGTCCCATACACCTTACACAGACCTAAAGACCTTCCATGACAGAGACATACATTCTAATGACTGATTTTTTTTTTTTTTTTTTTTCACCGGGCAATAGGTAATCAATGACTCGTGTCACCGGTATGAGGACTCGTGACTACTTCCCTCCCTCCTCTCTGCCTCCCTCCTCCCCTCCCTCCCTCGTCCTCCTCCTTCCCTCTCTCCCTTCGTCCTCTCCTCCTCCCTTATTCACTCCTGACTTCGTCCATAATGAGGAAATTTGAAGAAAGATAATTTATTTAGTCCCAGAACATATGGCGGTGATGAGCTGCAGAGGTTTATGAAAAGATTTGCTTGTGAGTTTGTACAGCCGTCGTAAAAGAAATCGGAGAAAATGAAGTTTGGGATTTTAAGCTCATTTTCCAAAACCTGAAGGATATATTTCTTTGGCTCTTTTTTTTTATTTTTATTTGTTTGGCCGCGGGATAGCGAATGGTCCCAGATATCCTCGGTTCGCGGAAGGAAGTGTTTGAAATGCGTGGTGAAATGCTTGCTTTGTGAGGTGAACTGTTTCGAAAAAGAAAGAAGAAAAATGCGGTAATGCAATGAAACTCACTAGTAATGGCCATGAAAATGCACGGAGAAGAAATGTATGAGGAGAATCTTGAACATGAATTGAAGACAGCTTCTATACCCCCCCCCCCCAAAAAAAAAAAAAATATAAAAAAAAAAGAGAAAAAAAAAATACAACAAGTAAAGATAAACAAAGGAGCGTATCCCTTCGGTACAGCAGACGTCAAAACCTTTTTTTCTCCCCCATTCTCACACTCGCGAAGCACCCTAAGCAACCGCCCCGTTAACATCTCGCGTCCTCCTGTTCATTTAAGACCGGACTCCGCTCCTCGCCCGCCTGGGAGTCCGCGAAGGGCGTGCGGTTGTTCTTGGCCAGCAGCGTGGGCGAGTGTTCGCTGACGGGGCTCAGCTGCTCCGTCAGGTTCTGCAGCTGGTCGGCGTCTGCGCTTATCGCCGCCGTGTCCCTCTCGGTCGAGCCCCTGGGGGGGGGAGGGAAGGGGGGGGGTCAGTGTCGGTTTGAGTTCATGTTGGCGATCAACTTTTCTCAAATATAGAGATAGATAGATAGATAGATAGATAGATAGATAGATAGATAGATAGATAGATAGATAGATAGATTAGATAGATAGATAGATAGATAGATAGATAGATAGATAGATAGATAGATTAGATAGATAGATTGATTAGATAGATAGATAGATAGATAGATAGATAGATAGATAGATAGATAGATATAGATGATTGATTAGATAGATTAGATAGATATTGCTGCTAGAATCTAACGAATGATAAAGTGTTGGCATTATCTTCTATTACAGTTGATCTTAGGGAAAAGATGATCGCCAAAAATCATTACATTCTCTGGCAATTAAAGAATAATAGATCAATTCAAAAGCTAAAATACTATTGTGTGGATTATGGAGCAAATACTTTAGGTGTTTTGATTTCATTTTTTTCTCTCTCTCTTTGTTGCTTCCTATCCGATAAATGATTAAATTTGTTGATTTCAATATTCATTCAAAACTCGTAATATTAAGGTTAAGAAAAAAAATGCACGGATATATATAGAACGTGCAATAGCATGCATTCATATACGTGTGCATATTTGTGTGTCCAATATAAATTGAACATAATTTCGAATACAACTAAAGCAACCAGACTTTAAATTAATTTGGACTCAAATTAAAGCAATTATGTTATCTCGTGAAACCGGCTTATATCTAGCATCAATATATGCACACGTTTATCAATATATATATATATATGTATATATATATATATATATATATATATATATATATATATATATATATATATATATATATATATTCAAATTCGAACCTGTGTCATATATATATATATATATATATATATATATATATATATATATATATATATATATATATATATATATATCGTTTATACTTACATACTTCATTGGTTATAACACAGTAAGACTCACCGCAGTAATACTACGTCTGCAATAAGGCTACATCATGCTGCCATGCACATAAAGCACCTTTGTCTGTGTTGCAAATTTCTCCTCAGTGTCCTCTTGTCTGTCAAGTGGTTTATGGAGCCGCCTACTAGGTTTGTTGCAAAGAATGGAAATTGCGAGTCGTGGTCATAGCAACGTGCATCGTCGAGTGTGTGTTTTTACGGCTTTTGTAAGTTTTTTTTTTTTTTTTTTTTTTTGTCTGTAGTTAATCATTAATGTGGTCTAGTTTGACCTTATCTCTAAAAGCATGGGGTGATTCGTCATCCAATATGGGCTCGTCAAATGAAGTTTCGAATAATTTTTTCTTCTTTTTTTTAATAAGGTGGAGGTATATTTGAGAAGTAGGTGGTGACTGTCTAAATATTCAAAATAACATATTTGTATTCAAGTTCATTATCATTACCAACCTGTCGCCTTGTCACTAGTTGTCATCACCTACGTCTTGATAACAAAAAAGAAAAAAAAAACTTAGTCGGTCTGTTAAATCTTGACAAAACATTCCCGTAAGTTGCAATATCTAGTCAAGCACCACATCGGAAAATCTGATCCAGTGATGTCTACCGACGTTATCATTATTATTATCTTTATCCCCCTCTTCCTCCTCCCGCCGTCAGTTCCTCTGCGTCTGCGCTGACAAGACGAACGAGTGTCAAGGCAGACTTACTTAGGAATGATCTCCGTTCGAGTGTTGGGGTGCGTGAGGCGGTGGCAGTGTGTTGGTGCTTTGTGTGACCTCGCGTGATGTGCTCTGCCTGCGGGAGGTCCATGCACAGCCGCAGATATTGCTTCGAGGAACAGTGATTGAGAACCATTTTTATTTTTTTCTTTCTTTCTTTTTTCTTTCTTTTTATTTTTGCATTTGAGCGGCAAAGGTACTGACTGTTATGGCATTGCTTGTGTGATCCTAATCGGGCAAATTTGAAAGGAAGTAAATCTTATTACTGTCATTAAATCAAAATATAAAGTTTTGGGCAACTGCGAAAGAGGTATAACAGTACCGTTACCGCTGATGCATGGGAATAGAAAGCTGTAAGATACACAAAACCAAACATGCAAACAGGGTTTCTCGCCATGCAAAAACTGTCTGGAAAGAAGGTGCGATTCTTATTAATAATCAGCTATAATTACCTCCATGTAATTCGAAAAAGCATCCCCTTATATCTTCGACGTCTGATAAATAGTAACAACTAGTTTCTTAGATAAATAGTAACTAGTTCTTACGTTTTACAGACTCGAAGAAAAAAATAATAACCCGAAATAGTCTAACCCACAAATTAACAAAACTAAATGGCCTATTTTAAAGGGATGTTTTTTTTAGCGTTCTTGCTAATGAAGATCTCTGCTACATTAAACTAAAAAGAAAATCCAAACAAAGAAAAAAGCACACAGGAACCTCCGCCATACCGAAGCGAACTGAAAATCCAAGCAAAGCAATTTTACACCAAGACATTTTACAAAAAAAGTTTAGAAAAAGTAATCAATCGCACTCATCTCAAAATACTCCAAGCCAAGCAAAAAAAAAAAAATAATAACAACAAATTTAAAAACAAATCTAAAATATACACACACATATAATTCCAAATCGAATAAAACAAACAGCAATATACGAATCCGTCTCACACCAAGCTTCCTACTTACAGCCGCTCGAGCAGCCTTACCTTCCAAAGTTCTCCCCATCCTCTATGGTTTCTGGGAGACGTCGGTTGAGTGTCTCGGGCAGCAGGAGAGACAGGGTGCCAGCCGCGAAGGCCATGGCACCGAAGATGATGAGGGGAAGCGGCTGCCACTGGTCGGCCTTTGGGGGAGGGAGTGGGGGAAGGGACGGCGTGAGTTGGGTTCTGCTTATTATGCTTTGAGGAGTTTATTTCAATTCATTTATTTATCTACTTATCTATTTTGAGATAGAGAGAGAGAGTGGTGAGTGAGCGAGAGGAGGGAGAGCGAGAGGAGGAGAGCGAGAGGGAGGGAGAGTGAGAGAGGAGGGAGAGGAGAGGAGGGAGAGGAGAGAGAGAGGAGAGCGAGAGGGAGGGGAGAGGAGAGGGAGGGAGAGCGAGAGAGGAGAGGGAGGGAGAGGAGAGGAAGGGAGAGAGAGAGAGAGAGAGAGAGAGAGAGAGAGAGAGAGAGAGAGAGAGAGAGAGAGAGAGAGAGAGAGAGAGAGAGAGAGAGAGAGAGAGAGAGAGAGAGAGAGAGAGACAGAGAGAGAGAGAATCTTGTTTCGGTTACTAGGGGATTCTTTATTGGTTTAATTATTTGTCTTTTTGGAAAATGTGAGAGCATATGTACAGATAAATTCACAAACGAATACACAGAAAATGCTTCTTCAAACACAGGAAAAGATTACTGAGAACAAGAACAAGAAGAACTGAGGAGAATAACTGAGAACAAGAACAAGAACTGAGCAGAACTGAGAGCAAGAACAAGAAGAACTGAGAACAAGAACAATAACTGAGCGGAACAAGAAGAACTGAGAACAAGAACAATAACTGAGCGGAACTGAGAACAAGAACAGTAACTGAGCAGAACAAGAACAAGAAGAACTGAGAAAAAGAACAATAACTGAGCAGAACAAGAAGAACTGAGAACAAGAACAAGATCAGGAAGAACTGAGAACAAGAACAAGAAGAACTGAGGACAATAACTAAGAACAAGACCAATAACTAATCAGAACTGAGAACAAGACCAAGAAGAACTGAGAACAAGAAGAACAAGACCAATAACTGAGAACAAGACCAATAACTGATCAGAACTGAGAACAAGACCAAGGAGAACAGGCCGACCAGACCGAGCGTCGTCTCACCAAGAGGTTGACGAAGGGCGCGAGGGCGCCGCCGATCCTCGCCACCATGGACGACGCCCCCACGCCCACGTTGCGCACCACCGTCGGGAAGATCTCGGCCGTGAGCACGTAGATGATGGCGTAGGAGGCGGTGATGCAGAACTTGCCGAACATGGACGTGCAGATCAGCAGCCACGTGGTTCCTGGCGGGGGGATGGCGAGGGTGAAGTTTTTTTTTTTTTTTTTTTTTTTTTGGGGGGGGAGAGGGCGGGGTGTTTGTTTGTTTGTATTGTGGTGTGGGTGTGTGGGTGTGGTGTGTGTGTGTGTGTGTGTGTGTGTGTGTGTGTGTGTGTGTGTGTGTGTGTGTGTGTGTGTGTGTGTGTGTGTGTGTGTGCGTTATTCATATTAAAATTGGCACAAGTATATATGCGAAGAGACATATAGATCGATTGATTATATTCAGGTGTATATCCCAGTAAGAAAATAAACAATAATTAACTAATTACCAACTAAACACTTTGGCATTAATTCAGACACTAGACTCAGTTTACACACACACAAACAAACACACACACACACACCACACCACACCACACACACACACACACACACACACACACACACACACACACACACACACACACACACACACACACACACACACACACACACACACACACACACACACACACACACACACACACACACACACACACACACACACACACACACACACACACACCACAAACACACACACACATACCCCCCCCCAAAAAAAAAAAAAAAAAAAAAAAAAACACGCCCCCAGCTACCCACCCCACCCCTCTCACCTGCAGGAACAAACATGGTGCTCAGCAGGGACACCCCGCCGAGCAACAGGAAGGCACAGAGGGGGATGCGACGCCCCACGCGGTCCAGCAGGAGGATGGTGAGGGCGTGAGCAGGAAGTTCGACGGCTCCGCTTATCACGAAGTTGAGGTAGTCGTTCCCGCCCAGGTTCCCCGTGTTGAGGGAGAGGCCGTAGTAAACGCCGCTGTTGACGAACCTGCGGGAGGAGGAAGAGGAGGAGGGTGAGTGGTTGGGGTAGATGAGGGGTTGGATGGGTGGTTGGGTAGGGTGGGTGTGTGGGTGGGGGTGTTTGAGGTAGGTGGGTGGTGTGGTAGTAGGTGTGGTTGGGGTAGGTGGTGTTGGTGGGTGGGGTTGAGGGGGTGGTGGGGTAGGTGAGGTGGGGTGTTGGGGTGGGGGTAGGTGAGGGTGGTTGGTTGGGGTAGGGGAGTGGTGGGTGGTTGGGGTGTCTGGGGTAGGTGAGGGTGGGTGGTTGGTGTAGGGGAGTGGGGTGGTGTGGTGGTGGGGGGGAGTGGGTGGTGGTGGGGTTTGGGGTAGGGGAGTGGGTGGTTGGGGTAGGGGGTGGGTGGTTGGGGTGGTTGGTAGTGGGGGTGGTTGTGGTAGTGGTAGGTATTTGTGGGTAGTGGTTGTGGTAGGTGGGTGGGTGGTTGTGGTAGGTGGCTAGGTATTTGTGGTTTGGTGCGGTGTTGTGGGTGGTGGTAGTTGTTGGCGGTGGTTAGGTAGTTGTTGCGCTGGTTAGGAAGTTGTGGAGGTGGTTAGTAGTTGTGGGAGTGGTTAGGTAGTTGGGTGGTTGATTATTGTGATGATTAGGGTGGTTATGGTGGATGGGTAATTGTTGTGGTGGTTGGCTGGTTATAGTGGTTGGCGTTATTGTGGTGATTAGGTGGTTGTGGTGACTGGATGGTTGTGATGGTCGTTGCAGTTGTGCTGTTGTATCTTGTGAGGAACTTGTAGTATTCGTTAATTCACGTTTTTATTCCATTACGTATGTATATCTACGTCGCTGTTTGTGTTCAGAATAACTACCTTTGTTTTGACGAATCGAGTGCTATTAATCCTCATACTTGCCAATGTTAGCAGATATAACAGGATGTAATTATAGAAATAACAGCGACGATATTAACGGTGGCAATGATGAAACAGCAATTACGGCGATACCGTCAGTCAATATTATTGGAGATAATCAAAATAATCTAATGGTTACACCTTTGACATTCACGCTGCAAAACCTGCTGAACGTGTGATCAGGAAGATAGATCATAGATAAATACCGGCTAACCAACGGGATCGTTACATTACGTAGTGCATGCATTTATAAACAAATTAATTTTTTGCAGTAAAATAAGATTTTGAGGTTCGATGTCAAAAGAAATAAGAACGCAAAAAAGTGTAGGTGTTTATCGTAAAAAAACAACTACACATATTCTTAGATTAGCTAAGAATGCAAGAACAAATAACCACTTGTACAGATACTGAATCGCACTGTATATTTTAGCATAAAACTGTCCATTTTTTATTAGACAAAAAACTCAAATAATAACAACAGTGATAATAATAATAATAATAATAAACAAATAAAATCTAATCAGTCGAAGAAGATAAGCATGAACAAAAAAGTTACTCTCGTTTTATATGCAGAAGAAACATGTAAATATAAATATAATATATACACAACACACACACAACTATATACGATATATATATATATATATATATATATAATTTTATCTATATCCACAATGAAATCCCAACCAATGAATACCGAAAAAAAAGGTGAACTTAAAAAGTAAAAAATGAGTAATGATAAACAAAGGAAATACCAACCAATTGAAGAAAATATTGAGCGTCTTCCTCCTCAGGTTCGGATACCGGAAGAGGTCCAAGAAGTTGCCCTTCCCCGAGTCCTTCGCCGTCTTCGGGAGCTCCACGACCTGCAGGATCATCTCCTCCGAGACCTGTGGCGAGGGGTCACATTAGGTCACTTAAGCTCTTTAGTTAAGGGTCAACCGAGGTCAGATTGATTGCGTGGGACTGTGTTGTTTGCTTGATTTTTTGGGATATTTACTTAATCAATTAATTTTACTTAGACGGATGACGTCTGACAAGAAAACGGAGATTTGCTTATGTATATATAGATTTACTCGAGATAGATACACATATATACGCATATATTGCATATATACACATGGGTGTAAAATAATTAATAATAGTTATCTATATATTACTATTATTTTATCTATTTATTTTATCTATTTATTTATTTATTTATTTTATTATTTATTTATCTATTTATTTTATCTATTTATTTTATTCATCTATTTATTTTCTATTCTATTATCTATTTATCTATTCA
>NW_020868735.1:75013-77513 GCF_003789085.1 Penaeus vannamei
TCTGCACCGTCGCTCGCAGCCACGCGCGGTCGCACACGAGCTCGTACTGGCGACGAGGGGGGTCGAAATGTAAATGTGGTGGTGTGGGGGGGGGGGGGATGGTGGTGGTGGTGACTGGTAATGATGATGATGATGATGATGATGATGATGACCATGATGATGATGATGACTGATGATGATGTGACTGGACCATGATGATGATGATGACTGACCATGATGATGATGATGATGACCATGATGATGATGATGACTGATGATGATGATGATCTGATCATAAATAATGACTGATCATTATCATGAGCATGATGACTGATAATGATGATGATGACAATGACAATGATGATAAAGATAATGATAATTATCATCATCATGATTTCAGATTTATGATGGTAACAGTAATGACTATACCAATAACAATAATAATTCCAGCAAAATAAAAATTATAAACACAAATAAAATAACCACACCAATAATACAAACAACATGAACAATAACAACAAAAAACACGTAAAATCTCTCTTCTCTCAATTTCTCAAGGACCTAACTTCCTAATAAGTCATAATAATAATAATAAATAATAATAATAATAATAATAATAATAATAATAATAATAATAATAATATAATAATATAATAATAATAATAATAATAATATAATAAATAATAATAATAATAATAATAATAATAATAATAATAATAATAATAATAATAATAATAATAATAATAATAATAATAATAATAATAATATAATAATAATAATAATAATAATAATAAATAATAAAATATAATAATATAAATAAAAAATAATAAACAATAATAATAATAACAATAATAATAATAACAAAACAATAATAACAATTTATAATAAGTTAACAACAAATGGCACTAACAGACAGACACACTCACATCAATCACAGCGCTCGTCTTGTAGGTTGACGTGTCGTAAACGTAGGCATCGCAAGGCATAATGATACTGTTATTGGGGCGACTCGTTGAATCCTCCGTCACGTTACTGTCGGAAGTAAGAAATTTGCAAAAGGGATAGATTAATTAATAGATGAGGTAGATAGATTGATTATAGATAAGGTAGGTAGATAAATGAATTAATAGATACGGTATGTAGATAAATTGATTAATAGATAAGGTAGATAGATTGATTAGTAGATAAGGTAGGTAGATAGAGTAATTAATAGATAGATAAATAGTAGATAAGGATAGATTAATTAATAGATATAGATTGATTAGTAGATAAGTAGGTAGATAAGAATTAATAGATAAGGTAGGTAGATAAATGAATTAATAGTTAAGGTAGATAGATAAATTGATAATAGATAAGGTAGATATATTGATTAGTAGATAAGTAAGATAGATAGAGTAATTAATAGATGAGGCAGATAGATAAATTGATTAGTAGATAAGGAAGATAGAGTAATTAATAGATGAGGTAGATAGATATATTGATTAGTAGATTAGATTATCAGTAGATAAGGTAGTAGATAAATGAATTAATTAGATGAGCAGATAGATAGATTGATTAGTAGATAAGAGAGATAGACAAATTGATTAATAGATAATGTAGATAGATTGATTGATTAGTAGATAAGGTAGATAGATAGAGTAATTATTAGATGAGGTAGATAGATGAATTGATTAATAAATAAGATAGATTGATTGATTAGTAGATAAGGTAGATAGATAAATTTATTAATATATAAGGTAGATATATTGATTAATAGATAAGATAGATATATTGATTAGTAGATAAGGGAGATAGATAAATTGATTAATAGATAAGGTAGATAGATAGATTGATTAGTAGATAAGGGAGATAGATAAATTGATTAGTAGATAAGGGAGATAGATAAATTGATTAATAGATAAGGTAGATAGATAAGTTTAATAGAAGGTAGATAGGGCAATAAGGTAGATTGATAAATTGATTAGTAAATAAGGTAGATAGATATAGAATTACTAGATAAGGTAATAGATGACGGAACTAATAGATAATGAATTAATAGATAAGGTAGATAAATAATTAATCAATAGATAAGGTAGATAGATAAATGAATAATAGATAGGGTAGATAGATAAAGGAATTAGTAGATAAGGTAGATAGATAAATCAATTAGTAGATAAGGTAGATAGATAAATTGATTAATAGATAAGGTAGATAGATAAATTGATTAGTAGATAAGGTAGATAGATAAAGGAATTAGTAGATAAGGTAGGTAGATGAATGAATTAATAGATAAGGTAGATAAAGGAATTAATAGATAAGGTAGATAGATAAATGAATTAATAGATAAGGTAGATAAGTAAAGAATTAATAGATAAGGTAGATAGATGAATGAATTAACATAAGGTAGATAGATAAATGAATTAATAGATAAGGTAGATAGATCAATTAATCAATAGATAAGGTAGATAGATAAATGAATTAATAGATAAGGTAGATAGATAAAGGAATTAATAGATAAGGTTATTTATGAATAGGGAAATGC
>NW_020868735.1:85013-87513 GCF_003789085.1 Penaeus vannamei
GTGTGTGTGTGGAGAGAGAGAGAGAGAGAGAGAGAGAGAGAGAGAGAGAGTGAGTGAGTGAGTGAGTGAGTGAGTGAGTGAGTGAGTGAGTGAGTGAGTGAGTGAGAGAATGAATATATCGGTACACATGAAATACACGCCTATGTTCACCACAAGTGTTCTGGCATTCCCACAGGTGAAGTGAACCCTCTATGCAGTTCACAAGCTATTATTACGGTGTACTGAGGCCGTGTCAGTATATATATGTATGTATATATATATATATATATATATATATATATATATATATATATATATATATATATATATATATATATATATATATATATGTCCATATTTTCAGTTTGGCAACTTTTGCGGAAAAATTACCTTAGACCAGCGAGGAACCACAAACTACCACTTCATCTATTTCAATATTTACGGTTTCAATTCAAAATATAACCGACAAAAAAAACGTCATGGGATACGATCTACTTTTACAATCTAGGCGCAGAAAAACGGATATTCAAGAATTTCTCCAAAAGGCAAGAAAACCAAGACATCATATCCACTCTATCGAGGTCAGTGACGGCAGTGAAATCCCCCCCAGATACGAGTTATCTTTGAGCACAGCGGTTAAAGGCAAGGCAAAATCCCCCTCTTCCTGTGGATTAACCAACTTCAAGGATTTAGATTATCGCAAGGCATATGCTGCAAAGAATATGCTGAATCTTTATGAGCATTATACCTGAGCAGCTATCACCTGGGTCAAAAACGAAAAGGCTGGAGATGAGTGAAAAATATGACCCTCACTTAAGGGTCAGTAACTCATTGGAAATTATACTCGTAAACCAATGATGTATGTAAATACGTAAGCGAGTCTATTAACGGGCAATTAATAAAGTGATTAGATATTTACATAACCACTTAATGACATATTAGCAGTACTGATAAATTGACGGAGATAAAATGTATAGAATTATGTAATCACAAAGCGACCATTATGCAAAGCGTTTTGGATGGACTTATTCCAGAGACTGAAAAAAATGTGATCAGTTTGATACATACATACGTTAACACAGACACACACATACACGCACATGCACGCACATACACACACACACCACACCACACACACATACACATACACAATTCTAGTAACGATTTTAATGGCAAAATTTGACATGGGAAAGTTTCGAACCAAGAACGCAACCACACTCGCGGAATACTAAATTACTAGTCATGAGTATTGCCTTTTCCAGAATGTAAAAGATCACTCCAGGGTAAGAGGGCTAGATAGACCGTCTATGCTTGACGTAATATTCACAAAGCATGAAGATGACACTAAGGATATTGAGTACTGTCCTCCTTTAGGAAAAAGTGACCTAATTAAATAAAATAAAAGTAATTAAATAATTAAATAAGTAATTTTAAAAAATAAATAAAAAAGTAATTAAACTAAATAAAAGTCATTTAACTAAAACACTACTACAGAAAAAAAACTCATCGTAAGTAAAGAGAGGTGAAGTAGTTACGAGAGGTAATTATAAAAGCCTTTTAAAAAAAAAATGGCTGGCATAAAGTGGAAAACACTTCTGGGCGATGATAACATTGATGTGCAATATGTAAATATTTACGGTCTATAAAAAGGAGACATTTTATATCGATTCATAACTGAAGCCAAAAAAGATGATCCAAAATGGTTAAATGATAAATGCAAGATGTGAGAAAATAAGTAGGTCCTTTAGAGAAGATTCACTAGAAATAGATCCCAGGCAGTGTATGATAGATATAAAGTAGGAAGAAACTTGTATACCCAAGCTATAAGAGAAGCGAAACGTTACACCCTTATATAAGAGCGGCGACAACAAAGCCCTCTAAATTATAGGCCAGTTACGTTAACTAGTGGATTGCCATTAATGTTTATGACAGACAATGGTAAAACAAATTCTGACAGTTTCATGTTAAAGATGTATATGAAAATTCATCAACATATATTTCTATAAGTTGTGGGATACTCAAACTGCAGATATAACTCTCAACAGTGAAAAGAAAAACAAAAAGAAAATTCCATAAAAAAATACCTGAGTTTCCAGATACAGAAAAGAAAGCTTTTAATAATATTATTAGGTTTCAAATTCAGACCACAAACTTCCTGACTCTCTATACTACACTGAATTCAAAACCGTGTGGAATTTCTTTTTATCATATTCCTTGATAATAATATCCTGGAATAAAAACTACTCTGCCCCGTGCCCTGCGATCACTCACGAGAAAGAGCTCTCAGAGATAACTCCCGCGAAAATAAACTGATGTTGCGAGTATCTTTTGTTTGCCACCTTTTAGTTCCGTTGCGTATAAAAGTCAAGGGGTATTTGAAACCATATATATATATTTATTTTTAGTGACACAAATACATATCTTCGTGATATATTACTATCCTCTATATGTAAGTATATTTTTCTCTGAAGATAAGGTCTCGTTATCAACATCAGCGTGTGATATAAAACTCGAATAAGGT
>NW_020868735.1:102513-105013 GCF_003789085.1 Penaeus vannamei
AGGTTTTGATTGGTCAGCTGACCTGGTTTCGGTGACGCTGTCTAGGGATCCCTGGGCAGAGAAGACCAGAGTGACCTAAGCTTTACTGGCAATTTTCCCGGGAATAAGTGGTTAGGTGTGAGTACCACAGTATCATGCTTTCTGTCAGTAATGGAATCTGATATAGGGATTTCGTCTCCGTTATTGCTTAATTGGCTTATTGACCAAGTCAGCAATCAATAGGAAGATAACTGATGTTTATCGTACTTGTGTTCACCTCATTCACACCACCTGTATTGAATTATTTCATCCAAAAAAGGTCTTCAGTTACCAGTCAACACACGTTCTTAACACGTTTTCCTACCTGACATGTACAAAAAAAAAAAAAAAAAAAAAAAAAGTACGTTCTCTGGCCTAATTGTAAACAAATGCAATTAAACATTTCCGTACTTGCATATCTTACTGTGAAAATTAGGCACATCACTAGAGGATACTTAGGACATAAGATAACAGAAGGCCGTGAGGATGTCAAGGATATCGCCAAGCAGTCTAAGAAGCTTAATGCCACGGGAAGTGTAATGATAAGAAAGTATTTGAATTTCGCGCTGATAAGGCAACAACAATCCTTTCGAGTCCATGGTTTAATCCTTTTATTGCCGTATAGCCAGCGCTACCTATAGAACAAGCGTTATTAAATAAACATACTAATACTAATGATACTAATATATGTTTTAAAAGTTTATTTAAAACGGTGACATAATACTAATATTCGTGGGTTATTTGACTTGCCAAGAATCTATATATACTACATTGGTAATGTTCAAACAAGACTTAACTAGCACGGATACTGAGAACTGCCATTTAAAGATCACGATTGTTCGAGTATCAGTGACCTCATCAAATGCATTATCAGGTCTTCCTACTTCATGAGCTTCAGTCTGAAGAAGTACATGGGCTATTCTTAGTTTGCTTGATGTTAGAGCTGCGTATAGCATACTATTTAATATTTTCAGCATAGTCCTTGCTTTATTTCGTGTTTTAATGTTTTCCCTTTGACTGTAAATAACAATTACAAGTAATTATTTTGGATGAAATTAATTATGCCTATTTCATTACACTATTCACAATTATTATTTTATCATCACATTATCATTATTAATTTTATTATTATTTTTCATATTATTGTTACTCTACTAAATTATTATCTTTAAGATTACCATAAGCCCTAAGAGGTTCTTCCCTTTCCTCTCCCCTTTGTTTCCTTTTCCTTCTTCTCCCTCTCCCGTCTACCATTCACTTTACCCTCCCCCTTTAAGTCCTACTTATGTTCCTCTTCCCTTCCCCTCCTCTTCCTTAACCTCCTCCACCTCCTTCGTCCTTATCCCTCTTATCCTCTCCCTTCCTCTCCCTTCCCTTTATCCATTCCCCCTTTTCCTCTTAAAAATCCCCGTTACCCTTCCCTTTCCCCCTTCCCCATCCACCTTTTCTCCCTAGCCTCCCTCTCCCTTTCCCTCTTTTCCTCTCTCCCTCTTCCTCTTTCTTAGTTAAGCCCTTTCTCCTCTCATCCTTCCTTTCTCCTTTCTCTTTATCTTCCTTCTTAAATTCTCCCCTCAGATTGTCGTGAAAATGATAAATATACTGAAGGTGTAACTACTTCAGCGCAGTGTACTTCAGCGAAGAGTAATAATAATGATAATAATAATAATAAGGAGAAAATAATAAGAAATAAATAATAATAATAATAATACTAATAATAATAATAATAAATAATAATAATAATAATAATAATAATAATAATGATAATAATAAAACAATAACAATAACAATAAGATAATAATAATGATATGATAATTACCCCTAATAACAACAATAATCAATTAACAAAGATAGCATATATACATAAACACACACACACACACACACACACACACACACACACACAACACACACACACACACACACACACACACACACACCACACACACACACACACACACACACACACACACCACACCCACATTCACCTAACATATATTTTTTTTTTTCATTTTTCATTTTGTTACACAACGCGAAGAATGGCTCAGAGAAAAGATCTGTTACACAAAAGCGAAGTTAAACCCTCCTGTGACGTTGTGTTTACACTGGAGACGCAGGCGACGCTACACGAACGTAAACATTGTTGCCGCGAACGATGACGTCATCACTCGCGGGGTGGGAGGGGATGTATGAGTTTGTTCAGCCGTTAATTGCGTTTGTCAGATGTAGATATTTTAATAGAGGTTAGACTAATTATACATTGATTCTGTGAACTATTGATTCTGTGAACTATTGATTCTGTGAACTATTGGCTTAAACTATTATTATTTGGTAAATACAGCGTTTGTTCAGCATTTATTTTTTTTCTTTTCTTTTCTTTGTCTTAGTCTTTCAAATTTTATATATTTTTGGATTTGCATTTTTATATGAAACATTTCCCTAAATTTTCTTTTCCTTTGTTTTATTCTTTCAAAGTTTATATATT
>NW_020868735.1:110013-117513 GCF_003789085.1 Penaeus vannamei
TTTATGTATTGTTATGTATTCATTCATTCGTTTTATTTCTTCATCTGAGTTGCTCGTATCCTCCACCAAATGGCCAGGCCGTCGTGGGAGAAGAAGAGGAAGGCTAACGACAGAAATTATTGGCGCATGCTGTGGCGTCATTGGTTACTTACAGCGGCCTCTACGAAGAGAGAAATATTGCGCACTTGTGTTTCTCTTACGGCCGCTTAAAATTGAGTGAGGCCCGACATAACGAATTATTATATATTCAGATATTCAAATAAGCAGAAATAGAAGCACACCTGACTATCTATCTGAAGCACATCTGGCTATCTATCTGAAGCACATCTGACTATCTATCTGATATATATATATATATATATATTAGAGATAGATAGATAGATAGATAGATAAATAGATAAATAGATAGATATATTATATATACACATTTATCTATCTGTCCGGTAGATATGTATGTTTAGACAGATAGACAAGCATTTATTTCTGTGAACGTGCATGTCCTTATGATAAAACATTCATCGGGTCGGACCTCGTACAGTCTTAACAAACCTGCCGCTAATCTGCAGTCTGTTTCAATACAGATGATATACGGTTACTTACAGGTTCAATCGTGACCAAATATGCTACTGCCGGAAGCTGCTCCGGTTTCTGTGAACTGGGAACGGGGGGGGGGGGGGGGTCCCGCGGATGGAGGTAATATGAGAATAATGAGGGAGTTAGCTGTCAATTACAAGTTTATCAGAAATGGAAATACTGGATACAATGCGTGTGTTTATCTATACGTATGTGCATGTATATATTTGTGTGTGTAAATATATTGTTTCTGTTGTATATATATATATATATATATAATATATACATACATAGATATACATAGCATATACACACACACACACACAACATGTATATATATATATATATATATATATATATATATATATATATATATATATATCATGTCAATACACCATGTATGCAAGCGGACGCACATACCCCAGCCATTCCCTTTGCTCCAGCGCCCCGGATCCGCTCGAGTCCGGCCTCCCGTGACGGAACCGGAAGTCGACTGCCTCGGCGCGCGGGGGAGGCAGCCCTAGAAATGGAATCCGGCAAGACGCGGATTACGCTACACGAACGCAAGGTCAGTAAACGCGAACGGTACCTTGTGCGAACGGTGACGTCATCACACGTGAAATATGAAAATTGATTTTGTTGATTTGTACATTTTGTAATTAGAATTTCTATTGTGTCTTGTTTTTACAGTGCGTTGTGTGTTTTTTTTTTTTTACCCCTTTATCGGGCAAGTGACCATATATGATCACTTGAATACTTGTATATATATGAGGTATGTGTGCCCGTTTTTATAATCAACGAAATTAACCTAAAACGGGACCAAATGTTCGACTTCTAATGGAGAAATTTAGATAATTCACAATACCGAACCCGCGGCCAGGAATAAGTTTTAAAAAATACTCCATAATTAACTAATCACAAAACAGCAATGCGTTGTATCCTACATACATTAGCCTAATGAAGTTAACAAGCAAATTCTTCTTGCTTTTGCATTGCGTGTGTCCGTTGCGTAACAATGAGGGACATACTGCTCGAACTCCACAATGCAGAGAACATAGTAACAAACACCCAACGCTTCTTTTGTTATTTACTTATGGCATACTTGCGAGTTATCAACCAAGCTGTCATGCAACACTGAAAGAAAGGATTAAAGGACATTCTCCATCACTCTCCTTCCTCTGTCGTGGCTAAGACTGTTGCTGGAGTGTGTGCTGGACTCTTTCTCACAGAAATGTCGTATGGGCTTTATGTGATATGGCATTTTGTCCTATTACGTGAGGCTGTGCATATATTTTCTCCCACGCGTTCCCCGAGTGTGTGTGTGTGTGTGTGTGTGTGTGTGTGTGTGTTGTATGTGTGTGTGGTGTGTGTATGTGTGTGTGTTGTGTGTGATTATGTATCTTGCGTTTCTCAGTTGGATTGATTCACCAAAAGTAATTTGAAACTCACAAGCGTTCATCTCGCCCTGGACTGCATAATCTCCTGTGGGACTGAATTCGCAGCAAAAAGACCGCATTACTACGTCATTCACAAGACATAGTGGTTGGGAGGTTTTACGGTTTGCATGAATGAACCTCCCGCCCCACACCCCCATTCACCCCCTCCCCCTTCCCTTCCCCTTCCCTTCCCTTTCCTTCTCTTTCCTTCCTTCCCTTCCTTCCTTCCCTTCCTTCCCTCCCTTTCCTTTCTTCCTTCCTTTTCCTTTCCCTTCCCTTCCTTCCTTCCCTTTCCTTCCCTTCCCTTCCCCTTCCCCTTTCCTTCCTTTCCTTCCCTTCCCTTCCTTCCCTTCCTTCCCTTCCCTTCCCTTCCCTTCCCTTCCCTCCCTTCCTTCCCTTCCCTTCCCTTCCCCTCCCTCCCCTCCCGATTACATTTCCGTTGATTTGTAGCTTTTCAAAACGTACATTTCCGCGGTCAAATTATGATATACCCTCATATCTATCTATCTATCTCTATATATGTATCAGTAGATATATATATATATATATACATACACATACACACACACACACACAAAGTATTCCTTCACAACGATAAACAAATAAGATGAATTGACAGCGAACATACATCTTATTCCTTTGTTCAAAAAGGTGTGTACTAGTGGCGGCAACATCTGTGCTAAAGATTATGGCTGTAAAACAGTATAATTCTTATCATTCAGTAAATGTTATCTATATCCTAAATTGGGTAATTATTATTGTTTTAATGGGAGAAGAACGGAGGTAGAGAGAGAAGGGAGGGGTGAGGAAGGAGAGAGAGAGGGAGGGAGGGAAGGAAAACAGAGAGAGGGGGGGGGAGAGACAGACAGAAACAGAGAAAGAGAGAAAGAGCTAGAGTGATAGAGAGAGCTAGAAGAGAGAGAGAAGAGTAGAGAGAGAGAGAGAGAGAGAGAGAGAGAGATCCTTTAACGACGAGAGACAATCAGCCTAGCATTATATATATATATATATATATATATATATATATATATATATATATATATATATATATATATATATATATATATATGCATGCCGGTATCTCACAGTACTTACATTTCAACATCTTGTTAAGTCTATTAAGAAATACCTTCGCCCTCACTTATATCAAACCAATGCCTATGTTTAAGTCAATACATACAAGGAGTGAAATCCCGTTAATCCCATTAGATTAATAAGACGAGTTTTCACCGAGGAAAATAAGGAACAATTGGCAATAATGACACGAATTTGACATTGTGTCCAAACTTCATCCTGGACACAATGAACATCACTAAACCTCACTACCTGAGACAAACCACAGTGGATTTTAGGATTTTTTTTTCCAGGAATTCTTTCATTGTGCCAGATGGTGCCATGGCCATTTTCTGTCGTCTTTTCTGGCACTCGGAGAGTTGAAGGCACGGTTTTGAGGTTGGTTATGAAAGAATGGAATTATGTGGTGTGGAACTCTGCGAGAAGGATTTAAAGTAGGATATTTCGAGAGAAAGAAAGAAAAGAGAGGGAGAGAGAGAAAGAAAGAGAGAGAGAGTTGGAGGTAATGGGGAGACAGAAGGAAAAGAAGCGAGGAAAATCAGGAGGCGGAAAACACAAACAGAAGAGAATACGAGAAAGAAAAGAAAACATACGAGAGATAAAAGAAACAAAGAGATTAAGGATGACGATGGAAAGGGAGAGAAAAGAAAATGATATGCACATATGATTTCCCATGTGTGCATACTGATTCCTTTCATCTTTTCTCTTTCAGAATAATAAAAGCATGAGATCATTAACACACCGAGTATATAAGAAGGCTTACAGCAGGAGAGAGCAAATATACCATTTAGTATAACGTGATATATCTAGATCCAGGAAATTCGACAGTCAGCAGATAAGGATACATAAAAAAAGTTATATGTTGTCGGATACTTGAACATATTTTTTCGAAATCCTTTGATCTTTCTGTGATGTGATTTATACCTCCATAAACTTGGTAAAAACGGCTATATATACATCGTTGTATCCGCGATTCTATGTATATTTGTTATTATAGAACTAGTTGTTTATCAGAGAGGAAAAAAATGATTATTATCGAGCTTGAGAGTTCACATTTATAGACAAATATATGTCATATAAGCAATATTTGCTAAATGAAATGGAATTTTAAAAATACATACACTTCATGGTAGGTGAAATGCGCTTTAATATATATATATATATATATATATATATATATATATATATATATATATATATATATATATATCACTGAAGCTGAGAGAGAGGGAAGCATAATTGTTGATGTTTAATGGGGTAAAAAAAAAAATAAATAGATAGAAGAAGACAAAGAAGAAAAAGAAGGCGAAGAAGAAGCAAAAGAAAGTGAAGAAGAAGAAAGTGGAGAAAAAGAAAGAGAGTAGAATAAGAAAGTGGAGAAAGAAAAAGAGGGGAAGAATAAGAAAGTGGAAAAAGAAAAAGAGACTGGAAGAAAAAAAAGTGGCAGCGCAGACAGGAGAAGAATAAGAAAGTGTTATTGTAGGCCATCAATCACCCAGCTGTGATTTACACTTCGCTCACCGATCGAGGTTTCGACCAACACTGCCGCTTTTTTCCAGAACAAACTGGAATGGGCTTCACTTCGCGTTTCTTTTCATTCCAAAGTTGTTGTTTTTTTTTTGTTTATTCGTCTATCTCTTTTCATTCCAAAGTTGTTTTTTTTTGTTTTGTTTTTTTGCTATATTACTCATTTGTTTATTTGTCTATCTCTTTTCATTCCAAAGTTTTTTTTTTTTTTATATTACTCATTTGTTTATTCGTCTATCTCTTTTCATTCCAAAGTTGTTTTTTTTTTTTTTTGTTATATTACTCATTTGTTTATTCGTCTATCTCTTTTCATTCCAAAGTTGTCTTTTTTTTTTTCTTTTTTGTTATATTACTCATTTGTTTATTCGTCTATCTCTTTTCATTCCAAAGTTGTCTTTTTTTCTTTTTTATATTACTCATTTGTTTATTTGTCTATCTCTTTTCATTCCAAAGTTTTTTTTTTTTTTTTGTTATATTACTCATTTGTTTATTTGTCTACCTCTTTTCATTCCAAAGTTTTTTTGTTATGTTTATTCGTCTATTGTTTTTTTTGTTATATTACTCATTTGTTTATTTGTCTATCTCTTTTCATTCCAAAGTTGTTTTTTTTTGTTATATTACTCATTTGTTTATTTGTCTATCTCTTTTCATTCAAAGTTGTCTTTCTTTTCTTTATATTACTCATTTGTTTATTCGTCTATCTCTTTTCATTCCAAAGTTGTTATTTTTTTCTGTTATGTTATTCAATCGTTTGTTCGTTTATAACTTATATTATTCGTTTACTCACTTATTAATCTGTTATTATTTATTTTCTTTGAGAAAATTGGGGAGGCAAGGGGAGGGTAGGGGTGTCAATGAGAGGGGGTAATTGCCCCTCCTAGTCTCTATTTACCCCCCCCCCCCCAGTAAGGGCCAATATGATATTTTTTGTTATTCTTTTTTTTTTTGCCTAAATTACACCCATGCGTGCTCCCAGAATAGCTCATTTTTCAAAGCTCATTTTTCAAATATTTTCGTCCTCCCTGCGGATTGTCCTCGCTGCGCCCGCCCCTGGGAGAAGGGTGGACAAGACTGCATAGAGCATTTTCAGTGTGTATGTGGTCATTTTTTAGGTTTTTTTATTTCTCCAGCTCGCGTCACCGGTCCCTCGTGTTGTGGGTATGACTGCCTTGATTGCATGCAGGGAAAGACAAAATTAAGGTGTGTGATTTCTGGAAAACTCCAATTCGTTCCTTTTCATTTCATTATTATATTATTGTTAGTATTATCATTATTACTATTATCATTATTATCATTATCATTATTAGATTTCATCCTGTTTCTCGCATTGGGGAGTTTCGAGAATGCCGTAGCACAGGGTGTGAAAATATTATATATTTATTGACAGGAACAATTTCTTAAGTACACTTGAAACACTCAAAATATTTTGCATGAAAGTCAGTAGGAGAATGCGCAAAATAATGGAAAATAAGATAGAGTTTATTTCTTTAGTGACCAACCATACACAGAACAGATTCTTCGGTTCCCAAACCATTTTCTTCTCCAGCTATATCTTGAATAACCCTTACATGTCTAAGAACACGTCAGCTCAAGCGGTTTTTAAAGAGGGAACGAAAGTCTCATATCCTTGATAATGATAGTTAAAATGATATTTAAAATAATCCACAGCAGAATATTTCTCAATGCAAGACAAGGCCGTTTAAGAGAGCAAGTTTTGTGGTAGAGAACTCCCATCCAATTGTAAGTAAACTGTTGTTATACAGCTGGTTTGTTCAAATTGTGCCAGGCCCGACCCAATGAATTTTTCATAAATACAGATGCAGAAATAAAGGCTTATCTGTCTATATATCTGATAGATATACATTTAACCATCTATTTGCCCGGTTGCTATGCATGTCTAGACTGATAAATAAACATTTATTTCTTTATTTATACGTGTCAATTATACGAATATTCTTTGGGTCGGGCCTCGCGCAATTCCAACAAACCGGCCGATTGCACCGTCTCTCTGGCTCGGTGTAGTGGAAGAGTGTGGGATCCCTGGATTAGCTATGGGAAGACGAAACGCTCGGTGTCTTTTTTCAACGTAAACAGCGAACAATAAACTCCATGAATTCTTATTAAAAAGGCATGGATTTATATGTAATTTGTATGTTATGTGTTTATATGTAAGCATATATATATATATATATATATATATATATATATATATATATATATATATATATAATATATATATATATATATATATATATATATATATATATATATATATATATATATATATATATATATATATATATATATATATATATATATATATATATATATATATATATATATATATATGCACACACATATAAATTCATATATATATGCATGTATGTGTATCCATATGTATGTGGGTATGTGCGTATCCATAAATATTTCCGTATTATCTGATTTTTTAAAATGAAAACGGTGTGGTATTTTGTTCCATTTTGATTTTATCTTTATTTCTATTTTCATATTTTTTTTAATTATCATTACTATTTTTTAATAGCACTTTGATCGTATTCAGTTAACCTCGGATTAGTCTAGTTTTTGGCATGTGTTTGTCTGATAAAGCAATAGAAAATGAAGTGAGTGGTTTTAATTTTTACTGCATGGAAAACCTGAGTTTTATATCACGAACAGTTTTGCATTTATAACCTTTCACATCATGTTTTATTTTGTGTTTTATATTCTTATTTCTATAGTTACGTACCTATTTTATCCATCTGTTATTGTTCATAAGTTATTCAATCTTTGGAGAAGATATTCATGTATGTGTGACCCTTTGAAAATACTGGATGCCATTGTAGTAAACCGTTTCTCAGCAAATATTATTTAGTAGAGTGAAAGTTTATCC
>NW_020868735.1:130609-145609 GCF_003789085.1 Penaeus vannamei
TATATAGTATACCTATATATATATATATATGTGTGTGTGTGTATATATATATATATATATATATATAATATATATATATATATATATAATATAATAATATATAATATATATATATAATAATATATATATATATATATATATATATATATTATATAATATATATATATATATTATATATATATGTATATATATATATATATATATATATATATATATGTATATATATATATATATATATATATATATATATTTTTTTTTTTTTTTTTTTTTTTTTTTTTTTTTTTTTTTTTTTTTTTTGTCAGTAATATATTCATAATCATTCAATTACAATGAATACATACTTTCTTTCAAGAAATCAAAAGTGATATTAAAAGAATTAGTGCAGATGGCAGACTTGTTCCACTTATTCTTTCCATATTAACAGTTGCCCTGAAATCTCTGCCAAATTTTAAGGCAAATCCCAGTACAAATAAAAATACTGTGATGCCCCATCATCGCTGCACTATTCACCTTAATTGCGAGAAAACTGAGCTGTTGGATGAGGCCTATCTGCAGGCAAAGGCAGGACTCATACCTGACAAGTAAGCACTTATAAAAAATAAGTAAGATTGTATTTTGCTGCCATAAAAAAAAGCATAATAAGGAAACCGTGGTCATAATTTGAAAGCCGTGAATGAAATTGTTTAATATGGCATTGCATTGTAGTACACATATCCAGTACGAGTACACTTAGTTTGTCTCTATATTTCCATTAAACTGTTTATTAGTTTCTTTATCCCACTGAGAGTATTAAATTTTAACATTGCATAATATGAGATATTTAGTGGTGACTGAGTTTAGTGTGATAATGGTTTGATTCTGAAAATGTATAATTATATATATATATATATATATATATATATATATATATATATATATATATATATATATATAAAATCAGTATCTATTCTAATTCCCTGTTAGGCATTACATCCTTATACACATCTTGATTTGCAGCCCAATGATAGAGATGACTCTGCCCAGCAGCTGTGATCCTACTTTGGCTCCTCCTGGGTGCCATGTGGCACTGTTCTTCACACAGTATGTTCCTTACAATCGAGCTGATGGCAGACCCTGGAACAAGGAGACCAAGGAAGAGTATGCAAAAAAGGTAGGTACTTTTATAAATAAAACTAATCTTATATGCAATTTTTGGTAATATCTACTATAATCATAGATATGGAAATACATTAAACAACTTCCTTTTCATATGATTATGATATTTAATATTGATAACATTTTGTCTTACCATACAGATTTTTAATGTTGTTTGAGTATGCACCAGGTTTCAAGGATAGTATTGTTGGTTACGAGGTATTGCCGCCACCAGAGCTTGAGAGAATTTTTGGTCTTACAGGAGGGGTGAGTATACAGTTTTGTGATACAGAAAAGCTGCCTAGTCATGTAAACCAAAGAGCATTACAAAAATATTTTGTTTGAAATATAATATCACCAAATCTACCTTCTTTTCAGAATATATTCCACGGTTCAATGTCGTTAGATCAGCTGTTTATATCACGGCCCTCATCAATGCAGCCAGGCCCATTCACCCCAATTCCAGGCCTGTTTTTGTGTGGTTCAGGAGCTCATCCTGGGGGTGGGGTAATGGCTGCCCCTGGTCGTCTGGCTGCACTTTCTGCTTTACAGTGAGATTTGTAATGTGAAACAATACCATTATTTGTTTATTTACTCATGCTATGTGTTTGACACCCTAATGCTAAGATTTGTATCTCATAATTGTGAGATACAAATAATGAAGTAGCAAAGACTTTGCTTTTTTTACATTATTCATAATACAGCTATTTTAATTCTAGAATACCGTAAATGAATGTATTATTTTTTTCATACAGATTTATATATCTTATTGTACTGTGTATGATAATGTATGATATATATTGCTCAACATAATTTACCAATAAAAAGGGTCCAAATTTTCAGTTGTATTGTATTTTTGTATAATTTATATATACATAGGCATTATAGAAAAAATCTGTAACTCACTTTGAACATGTTCAAGATTGAAAAATTTTATATACAAAATTATTTTGAAAAAAATCCTCCCCACAGATATTCTCCCCTTTCATTTTTATTATGTGGATGAAATATTATCTTGAAAACAGAAAGATAAATTACAGCATGAAATAATTAACTGGGTGTTTTTCCAAACATAGGTCTTTGGACATAGAAAGGATACAGGGAAGATGATTCTTGTGACAAGAAAGGTATCCCAGGAGCACCCAAATACAGGGTAAAATAAACTTGGTATCTATTTGAGAGTGCAAAACACCCTTACCCCATTCACAGTGGGTAAAATTTTGACTAAAGTTTGGTGAGGTCAGGCTGCATTAATATACAATGTACTGCACCTGGCAAGGCTCCTAGCCCGCAGAAAATGGACCCATGATTTTATTACATGTTAGTGAATATTTGTCCAGGATATAATAGGATGTTACCCAGCATGAATGAATGGGTGAATTAATCTCTAGTCTCATTCCTTATCAGCTGAACAACAGAAGATTCAAGATATAAAGAAATTGCAGTAACGAATAAAAGGGGCTACCAAATTATTTGATTCAGATTTGAAGCTTTTAGTAAAGACATCAGCAATGGGGAAATTAAACGTCAAACAACAAAATGATCTTTATTATAATGAAACACTCCTTTCATTTATAAATTCCTTAAAATATATTTTACAAAAAAAGTAAGGCAAACTGTAAGTTCAACAATTTATACCAAATATGACTTTGGATTAAGGAAATCAATCTACCTATTGGAGTAAAAGCAAACTATTATGATGCTAAATGACTATCATCCATCATTATGGAAAATGTGACCATGATATCAAGAGAGGAATGAACCCATTGGTGCTGGATACATGCCCTGTGGTTTTGTTTTATCACTTTTTGTTTACACACAAATGGCTTCACAGGATGATAGAGTCAGTTCCTAGGCCTACCTGATCCTTCCTGTTTACCCCATTTCTTGATTTTTTGGGAAAAAAATGTTTTCCTTATTACTATTATTATTGTTACTTATGTTATTTATATTATCATTGCCATCATTATTATAATAACATTACTTACAATAATAGTTATAAAAAAAAAATCAAGACATGCGCATACAATTGTGAGGCCTGGTAGGCCTAGTACTCCACTCCTTGGTGCTTTGGACTTTCATTCTATGTGTTCAGGTCAATACATGAATAGCCAATAAAAAAAAATATAAAATAATGTGATTACACCAATAAAAAATAATAATTAGTCTAAATCAAAATGCGTCTTTTCAACCGGAGGTAAGGATGCTCGGAAAAAATTTAAAGCTCAGTATCCAGCTGACCCTGAACGTAAGATTAAAAATACAATGCAGCCACCTCAGTAAACCTATATTAATAAATACCAGAGCCAAATGCGTTTTCCTTTAACAACAGCAACACAGCATGGCAAACAAGAATAAAAAAAAACACAAACCTCGTCAAGAAACCCATCGCCTCCTACCTCTCAGGACTGGGAAGCAGGACTGACTTGGAAAACTTGGCAAAGTCTTGCGGGTCTGTGACCTTTTTACGGTCTTAACGCCTTAAGTATATTGGTATTGACTGCCTTGAGAACATGCTGATTATATGAAGTGTTTAGTGTTGTGCTCTGCATGTGCGTGTTATAAGCATAGCAGCTATATATCCAAGTCCGCAACTTGTTGGATTTTCATGAATAGTACAGTGCTTTTTAGAGACAGGAAAAAATAGTTAGTATATTTAAAGATACTAATAGATAATATCTTTTCAGAAATGCATTAATTATGTTAAGACATTTTTAAAGAAGTAGTAATAGTGAAACTGTCAAATATCTTTACATTCAAATGTTGTATGAATAGGTTGTTACCACCTAAGCCTAAATACTCATAGATGTAAGGATTATTTCTAAATATCAAATGTCAATAAACTCCGAAGATCTTTTCATTAAATATACGTGTTTAAACCCAATTGTTATTTCTGATTCTGTCAACAATCAATTGATTTTATTCTCAATTCGTATCGGAAATTATGTGTTGTTCAAGATAACTCCCAAGAAATACCTGCAACTTTTTTTTTTTTTTTTACTTTTTTTATTATTACTTGTATATCCCCAGGTGTTCTGTTTTAAAAGGTCCTTTTATATATACCCCACCACACTCCATTAAATAGATGGCAGAATTTAATTATAGTAGATATACTTATTCAATTATTTAATCTGATCTATCACACCAATTGAATAAATTTACTTGGTTTATCACAGTGTATTGGACTAATAAAATACATGCATAAAAAAATAAAATGTGGTGTTTTATTGTAGCATACCATGTATGGTTGTTCATTGTGGTTGACAAGCTTGCATGCATGTTTTAACATCTTAAGGCTACACAAAAAAGCTGAATGATAATATGGATTCTCAGAAGTTAAAATAATTGTCTTTTTTTCACATCAACATCTTCCACATCATTTTCAGGAATTAAATAGTTTACCATAATTGTCTCATTGCAACCATACAAAGTTTACAATACTTGTCCGTTTACAATGCCTTCATAGTATTCCCAAAAAGTTTTTTAAAATAATTTTAATAAAATCTTTAACCCTAATCATGAAAAGGGATTATTTTCTTTACAAAAAGATTCTTTTTAATAGCCCCTATAGTAGATTACTTCCATTGCGCACTCTCTGAAATATTTCAATTTAATTGAATTATTTGTTAGAAATCTTGGATCTAAAGCTAGTATAATATAGTTATATATAAAAATACAGATATAGATAAAGATTAAAATCTAAAATAGATTTTAGAGATTATTTATAATCTAATTGAAAAAGAAATATATATGTGGCTCTTCTTCGAATAAATATAGTCTTGCACAACCAAAATAGTTGGACTTCACCATATTATAGGCCCATAAAGTCCTAATGCGGAAATTGTGGAGTGTGTCTCCGGCACATGTGAAGAGAGAGTGTAGAGAGTGTCTAAAAACCAATTGCGTACACAACCTTGTAATGCCCAATTGTAGTTTGCGCGCGCTCTCTCCGCAAAGTTTTGTTTAATTTACAGTCACCCAAGGAGCGATAGTAGCAATAGACTCAGTTGGTTAGAGCGCTGGCTTCTGCAATCCCCTATGCTGCCTTCCAGTCAACTCAGCTGTCGAAGCAGTCCTACCGTCAGCCGACACAGCATTACTGCAGTGCAAATCGAAGCCGAACGAACTGGCCACCACCGCACCCCGGGTCCACGTAAGCATCTCTCACAAATTATAAAAAAATAACATGAAACATAGATCACCCTACAGGGCATGACTGTACATTTCAGAGTGAACTCAGTAGATTTATATGGTGTCGTTAATTATTCCTCATAAATATATGGTATTTTTCGATATATTCTACTTTTTGATTTTCTATAGTTTCTTTATAAACAACTATTTAATAAAATGAGCTAAGGAAACAGGACATCAAAATATCGGAGTGAGTCGTCTCAAGGATTTACAGGACACTTCCATCTCATTATTAGGTAGCAATACTGTTTACATATAGAAATTTTACACCGCCAATCATTATCCTGAACTATATCATTTGCATTCCTCATACACATGTCATACTAGAGTACTCAATTTGAACTATTGAGAACATATTTCGAAATCACAAAGTATATCACTGATGTTATGGTAAAGGCTATAATATCAGAGCCAATTATTGAGACATATATTTAATTCACTTCAGTGACGCACAATTTGAGTAAAACAAAAGCCTTCACAATCATTATCTTTACACCATTATGGGCACTCAAACAATGAAGGTAATAACAGAGGATTACTATATGCAAAGAGGTAAAGAGTATTTATTCAAGTCGTATTATTTTTTTACGTGCATAGATCGATTATACTTATTTTCATTATCCTAATTTTTTGCTTTGTATTCAAACACAATGATACATACTGTAAGTAAAGAAAATAATATACAAAACAATTTCAAGAGCTTGTCAGATTTAAAGTTCTGTCCTCTTTCCTGTGTTTTTCAAAGATAATTACATTGCTTTCTTATATCATACTATTTTATTACTTTAAAATTTACATAGTTGATCAAAGGACTTCTTTCATAGGAACGCAACAATCCTCAGACAATATGCACAGTACAGCAAGCTAAGAAGTAATAAAAATAATTAGTTCAACGTCATCCATTTCTGAAAGATGTACGGGAAGGAACAAAAATATCAAGATATACATTCGGGATATGGGAGTATCCCTAGTTCTGTTCAGGATAATGTTTACTTGAAAAGTTTTAGGTAATTGGTATCAGCTCTTTCCATGTCAGCATTATTCAATCACAGATATATATAGCACCATGTGATATCACGAAACATGAATAGAAGTTATCTTTATAGATGCAGTGAATTTAATTTCCACAAATTATACACAGTAAAATTAGAACACTGTTAACAGTAACTGTCAAACAAACTTTTTGGGTCCAATTTTATTCATATACATTTGCATGTGTATATACACCAGTATATATATATGTGTGTTATAATGTGATGTATAATACTATATAATATTATATAATATGTTATATAAATATATAATAATTATAATGTATTGATTGCACTATATATATAAGTAGTATTACACTATATACAAGTAGTTATAATATAAACATTATATTAAATATATATATTATTATATATATATATTTATACTATATTTGGATATTTTTACTTTATAGTGTGGTATATAGTAGTAGTAACTTATATTATACATATAAACCTTTAATATACCTTCGTCCTCATATTAATAATGTGTATAACAGTATATTAGAGTAGATAGTTCAGCATTAAGATACTACGAGATAGATAGATAGATGAGATAGAAATAGATAGTAGATTAGATAGATAGATAATAGATAGATAGAGATAGAGTAGAGTAGATTGAGATAGATAGATAGATAAAGAACTAGAAGTAGAATAGGATATAGATAGATAGATAGATTATGTATATATATATTAATACTAATAATACACTATAAATCATGAGTATTATATATATATTATATATATTATAGCGCGAACATATATAAGTATGTATATTAATACAAGAATTATAATGAATATCTATAATCATCTAAATAAAATTATTATATGAAATATAAAACAAATTGATATTATTATATATATATAACTGATATATTATATTATTATATAATATATATATATACATATATATACATATTACACAAATATACATATATATACATAATATACATATATATACAATATACATATATAATATATATATATATATATATATATATATAATATATATATATATATATTATTAATTACAAATAACAAATTACATATTATATACAAATATACATACATATATGCATTGTTAACTTATGCACATATACTTACAAAATTTGTGCAAATGACATTTAAACATGTATCAATGTGCGCATCATCACAACATGATGTATGTGTTATATAATTATATATTAATGAAAACATACTTACACCATTAACAGTATATACACAAATTATATCAAAGAGTATACCTCTACTTATCATCAATGAATGGCTGCCTCATCATGTGCTGTCTGTTCAAATGTTAATATACAAATATGGAAAATCTATTCTAAACAAAGTCTTTTAGAAAGGAAACAGGCTTTATAATTCATTACACAAATATGGCACAATCCTGGCCTTAATGTTCAAATTCATTGGAGTCCTAACTGTAAAGATAGTGATCTTCTTTATAAGATACTTGACTATGATGAAAAATATATATGTAACATATGCATTCTGACTCTAGTAATATATTGTGATAAATATAAATCCAATCTTACTTTTTACAAATATTCATTTTCAAATATGCCATATTCTCCATATATGTAATGAATAAAGGTTTGTTATTCTGTAAATAATATATTATTCATTAAATATATAACTTGTAGATGTGAATAAGCCTTCTGCAATAACAAACTAATCATGGAGTTTGAAAAAGGCAACATTTTTTGTGCATAAACATGTTTATTTGTGGGATGGGAAACGGAGAATCTTGTATAGAAACAGTTGAAATGTCCTTTTGTAAATATATAACTAAGAGCCAAGAGCAGATAATATAAAATTAAAAAAATATATATAACATCACTGAGCATACCCAAAAAACATAATAATTGTAAGAATGAGATTAAATTTCTTTTGACATAAGTAAAAATGTAAAGAAATCTAAAAAAAATTATGTTAATGGAGAATGAAAGCATTATATATTATTATTATTTTTAAGCTATTATCTTACTTATCCATTCTAATGGGGGAAATGGAGATTAGACCTAAGAGAACCCTAAGGAATCAATATAATTATCAATTCTCATATTGTCATATATCCAGACAAGTAAATCAAACGCATACCATTCTCCAGATAACTAAACTGCTGAACTACAACATCATTTTAAGGGAAATCCAAAAAATATTTCTTGTTACAGTAAGCATATACTAATGACTATAGTGCTGAGCATACACCCACTGGAAAATTGTTTTCCTTTCTAGATGATAGAGCAAGGAAAGGCTTATTTCTTTTCTTTGAAGCATCCTACAAGGTCAGAAAGTGCACAGTCTTGTTTTGTATGCAAACTTACAACTTGCGACCTGCAAGTCCATTTTCCTGCAACAGATCTCCCAAATAATCATTAATCCATTTCATGCCTGCAAGGGTACAAAGGTGCCGTACATGATAAAAATGACAATACTGGGGTCATTACTTCTCACATAATTTATCAAGTGCGTAGCAGCCATAGTGTATACAATCTACGCCTTTGCCCTGACGCCACAGTGGTGGAATCTCAGATCTATAAAAATTGCCATCATGAAGAGTCTAGTCCGGTAACATTGGTTAGTAATTAACAGCTTTGCTATGAATGCTGATGACTCAAGCTCTCCAAATAGTACACACGTCTTCTCTGCACAGAGGATGGCCTCTACTCTCATACGCATCACTCTCTGTATTAAAATCTTCTTGGACTTAAAATTCATTAGGAATTCTGGAGTCCTTAATGGGTCTATATTGTTCCTTTAACACATTTAGCGAGCGTATTCATGATGAGGTATATACTCTATTCAGTTTGCCTTTCTTCAAGCTGCCAATATCCTTTTCTACTAGGATAAACATCTAGCTCGAATTGTGACTACTGCCATCTCTTCTAGCACTCGAGCTTTTGGAGGTCCATATATAATCCTAATAATCACTTGAGAGCGGAAATTCCACATGGTGATCAACATGTCGCAGATACGTATGCTTGGTATAGAGTCCACAGAGAGAATGTGTCACTGTCTCGAGCAGTTGGGCACACTGCCACCAGGCACCCTCAATCAGTAATGTAACATTCCAATCATTATATGTTACTGTAAAGAGATAATAGATCGACCAACCCGAGGGAATCTCTCATGGTAAGAGATAGATGTATTCCAGCTCATAGATCATAACTTGAATCCAAGTGATTTCAATATTAAAATAAAAACTGGAAGACATCTGAGGAAGAATCTTCACAACTAAAAATTACTACAAGAATTTTTCTTCTTTTATTAAATGGAAATATCCCAGGCTAAGGTGCCAAAGTTTCTGTTTTAGAAAAATAAAATTAATACCTTTCCCATATTCTGAAATTCTTTGCCAATCAGGGAATTCAAACCAACAACGCTATTCACATCTCCAGAAGTGGTCATGAACTGAGATACTCAAAGGCTGAACAAGAACAATAAAGATAATACTGTTATCAATTTTGGCAAGGAAATGAACACTTGAATATCACTTTCAGATTTCCTTTTTTTTCATAAGTGCCTATACAGCAAAAGAAAGCAAAGAAACAACTAAATGGAGTTTACAAAAATATGTCAAGTTCTATCTACATTTCTGTTTAGCTAGTATTTAGTAAATCGTTGTAATATACAACATGCGGTTCTGTATCATCATAACATGGGATGAACCAGTCTCCATTCCCTGTATGTAAAAACAATACACATATGTGAATGTTGCTTTAATTACCATTAACAGTTACTTGAAGCAATGAGTGAACTTAATGTCTAATATCACAGGAGGCTGCTGACCCCTTCAATTTTATCTTGCACTTGCAGTGTCCAAACAAGTCAAAAGGAAAGTGACTTCCTTGTCAATCTCATCAAGTCCCTCAACCCCGAGATGCCAATTTAGCCCATCCTCTATTTACCTTTCCATTACCTTTACTATTTTACAGTAACCCATGATAGACAACTTCCAACAGAAAACAGGCAAAGTTGGAATTTCTTTTCTCAACAAAAAAATATAAATAAAAAAAAATAAAAATATATATATCAATCTATTTGATAAATATAGTATTTCCAGGTTTCTCCCACTGTGCTGAGTCAGAAACATCACAAAGCATTATTAAAAATTTATATATCACAATATTCTGTATTCAAAAAATAAATTTACACTGTACAATTTAATACTGCTAAATAACAAAACTAGAGAGTTCTGCACACCTTACCCCTCTACATCTCTTTAAATTGCGAAGCAGATTATTCAACTTCTTGTGGACGTCTTTCTTTATTGTTCCAACTGTATTGTTCAGTTGCTGTGGATCGCTCTTCAGGTCATACATTTCTTGGAATGACTCACCATCTTCCCATTTACAAAACAGAAAATTTTGCTCACTGCTTACCTGTCTTAAACAACTATATGTGTTGTTCCACGAGTCCTCACACTTGCAAGCAAAGTTAGGATTACAACCAGATAAACCTGAGCCCATGAACTCACATCCTTTATTTTTTTCCACACCTTCTCCAGAGTGTTCCACTAACATGGTTCTTCGTACCTGAGGATAACCTGGGATCTGATACTCCCTCTTAAGCAGCTCTTCCTCAGAAAGACTAATGCTATTCAACACAACGTGTACACCTGTTGATTTAGTTTTAGTTATTTCTGACTTTAGTGAAACACCATCCATGTACTTGGGTATCCGTATCCCAGCTAAGTCCAGGATAGTTGGCGCAAGGTCAATATTAGTTGTTGGGAATGTGTTCACCATTCCTGACGGTATGTTAGGGCCTCGAATTGTAAAAGGTACCCGGATATCCGTCTCATATGGTTCCCTTTTATCTAGAGGTTGAGAAAACTGCCCCAAGTGATACCCATTATCAGATGTGAATATTAAATAGGTATTTTTAAGTTCGTCCACCACCTCTAGGTATTCCACAACATCCTTCACCATGTCATCCACCGTGAGAAGTGTCCTGAGTCTGTTCCTGAAGACGTCATCAACTTTGTTAACAACGTCATCCGGGAGAGGCTGAACACCTTGCCGCATCAGCCAGTGTTTACCTTCACCTGCTTTGATGTTAAAGTTTTCCGTCCTGGGTGCTCTGAGGGAGGAAAAATTGCCAGAGTACTTAGGCTCTGGGGTGAAGGGTGCATGTGCAGACGGCACTGACAGCATCATGAAGAAGGGCTTCTCAAATGATGACTTGTGCAGGAACTCAAGGGCCCTCTCACTTATGACCTTTGTGAGGTAGTCCTTGTCAGGGTCAGTCCCATGCTCCTCAGCCATTCCATTGACAGAGAGTGTGTAATTGTAGTATCGCGAATTTCCCTTCAACCCAAACCACCAGTCCCATCCTGGTGGGACATGCTTTACTCCTCCAACTTTCTCATGGCCATATTGGTTTAAGTATTTCCCAGCAAAAAATGTTTCATAGCCATAGTTGTGAAGATGGGTTGCAAAAGTCCTCTTCTCTGGCCCCATCTGAAAACAGGAGAAGGCTTAAAATAGATATGCATATAATATGGTAACAATCAAGTTCTTCCTCTTCTTCCAGTAAAATCATTGAAATACGTTTATTATCCCTGATAAGACCAGCTTTTGCTTATATTGTGACATACACAAGACACTCTTATTTATTACTTAACCAAATGCCGTCGGGGATGGCGTACATGCCATCCCATTATGTGCTTAATTTAGTAATTATTTTTACACATAGATGGCTCCGCAAGTACTTTGTCACCAATGAGCAAATCACAAGAACTACCTGTCCCACCTATTTGCCCTTTTCCTTGATTTTTTATATTTTCTGGTAATCAATATTGTTGTTAATAATGTCAATAATACTACTGTAATTAAGATATTTATAATGAAAATAACAGTATCAATATTGATAGCTTTAGTAAAAAAAAAAAAATTTTCCTGCAAACTGAAGGAAAGGTGAAATCAGGTGAGGTCATAAGGTCTACTAACTGACCCCTTTGTGGCTAAGAAATAGCAGAACCATCTATGTGTAGAAGCATTTGACAGAACAGTACTACAGTGAACACAATATTTTCCCAGCAGCATTGGGATTAAAATTCTTCTAACTAAGTTTATCATTTCATCTGAAATTGTATCATACAATAGAAATGGTATCATACAATCAAACTTGAACTAAAAGGCACATTATAAAGAATCAAAGTTTGGAATGCTATATATCAAAATACTAAATATTTGACTACTTTATAAGCAATTTTTACAAACACCACTTCTCTCTTTGTTTTGGGCAAATGGAAAGCCAAGGCTAACAATTATGTAAAGACTTATTATGAGATAGTCTGTATGCCTTATAAGTTTAAGGAATAGGTGAGCCCAGCTAGGACTAATAATTGCCTCCTTGGTGACGAAACAAAACTACAATCCATAACGCATGTACCCAGTACCAATGTATTAATAAAAATTAACTGGAACTAACCTGCCACCTCGTACCACTGCACTGGCCACTCAGTGAATTATTAATGGCCATATGATTGTGTACATACTGTCCCGTTAAAATGCTGGACCTGGAGAAGAAAGAACACAAATTTGGAAGCATATTCAATGAATAATTGCAAATGATATTTCAAACAATGAAACAGATACAATTTTCCATTTTGAATCCAGTATAATACATTGTTTTTCTAATAAATATATAAGATATTTGCAAAACATACTTTCCAGACACATTTTCTACTTTCATAATGAATCAAGACAAAATCTTAGCTTTCCAGAGAGTTAAAAACAAACAAAAAAATTACAACTATAACAACTTAAAGTAAAATACAAACGAGTAAAAGTGTAATGGTTGCTGAAACTTACCTACTGGGACAGCAGAGTGGACTGGCAACAAAGGAGTTGGAGAGAGTGAGGCCTTCCTTGGCAATCAGTTTCCTTACATTAGCCATGGGAAGCATGCCGTCCAGCACCACATCCTGGTCGTCCGTCAGAATGAACACGAAGTTCGGTCGGTTCTTCTGCATAGATGGGTACATTGAAGAGAATTTTGTTCCTGGCTTTCCCTTACTACCTCAACACTCAAAATATTTTCCTTCTTTTATGGAGACCATCTCAATTTTCGGGAATACTAGCAAATGTTCCTTATCTTTTAAGTATTTTTTTTCTTTATAGAAGAATGTGGACAGGGGATAGTACCATCATTAAACACGGACAAAATTGATATTTACCTTGTGCCAGCTACTGTTTTGTTATAGTCAAGAAAAAGACTATCAGAAAGTATACCTACTGACAAAGCATAATAAAGACTATTTAACCTGTACCAAGCTACTGTTTTGTTATAGTCAAGAAAAAGACTATCAGAAAGTATACCTACTGACAAAGCATAATAAAGGCTACCAAATATCTTTTTGTTTCTAGCTTCAAATGATCACCAAAAAGAAAACTCACCTTTATGTACTGAGCTCTGAGTTCACTATGTATATGACTTGGCGAAGACCAATACATGACAGACACAAACACTGCAAACCCCAAGAAGAGGTAACCTATCTGTCGACACTCCATCTTTCCCGTGACGTCATGCCAAGAGTATTTCTAGGTGCTAAGTATCTACCGCCGCCTGAAAGAAATTGATAATAACTTTAATGCGAGATGCACAATCGGCACATATACTGAATAGCACAATTTAATTACTTTTAATTTAAATAATTTCCAATACCATATCTGTTAAGCTGTTCCAACAAGAAATCTTTTTTGCTTCATTTACTTCAAAATAACATTGTATTCCTCCTTTCTCCCCAAAAGAAGCAATAACTTTGTGCACACAAATTTTTTTTTTTAGATATCACTCTTTTCAAGACACCAATATCTAATTTCGCTTAAGCACGACCCCAACCCTTACTATATGCAACCTCTCTTACCACTGCCACAGGGCAAGGATGGAACTCCTCCAGCGGTTAAGAGCAGATGGTTATCACTGCTGAAAAGACTTCAATCAGGCTCCATCCAGATGAGACATTTCTCACAGGTGATAAAATGCGATGATGCAAGAGGGTCATATATATCTCTCTCTCTCTCTCTCTCTCTCTCCCATAATTGAGTATATTATGATTTTATTTTTTCATCCCCTTCTTAATTTCTCAGCATTTTTGTAGACTTAAGTTTACACATTCTTTCATCAGAGGTTTACTGTGCAAACATAGTTCCCAAAAGAAACACCTGTGAGTGTTCTGAATAAGGCAAACGATGTGTATGTGTATTTAGTATTTAGTCTGGTATTACATGCAAATGAGCAAGTAAATAAAACATGAAGAGACATTAATAAATCATGTTTCATCTAAATGTATTCAGCCGTTTTATATGTTTAACATGTAGAGCCAGGTTTTGTGAAAAATTACATAACTGAAAACTTGCAAGAATAAATTTTTAAAATTCACATACTGACTGTGTATAGATATCCTAATTAAAACTATCATTTTCAGTATCATATAAAAAATAACAAGAACTTTACTTACAACAATATTATAATTTTCCTTAGTAAAAATAATTTTACTATTTATAATTAGTATTCAATAACTATAATATAATTAAATTATCATATACCATGAGGCAATCTCTAATGCACCTTAAAATGTACCAAAAATATATCTATAGATACAAACAACAATATAAAAACATTTCCATATATATTT